>WAAB01023481.1:59572-75788 GCA_013389865.1 Piaya cayana | reverse complement strand
CACACGCAATACACAAAGCTAAGATTAATATCACGACATTCATAATTTCTGTCTTTATGCTGCAACTCAATACTTGGGTTTGTTTTGTTTTTTTTTAAATCCACATCATTCAGCTCTTTAAAAAAACATGTATCTTTGAATTCTTCTCATGAAAAAACATTTCACATCCATCTATTGAAATAGTGTCTCCCCCTCACAAACCATTACATGTGCTTTCCATGGAGCTTGAGCTCCTCTTGTGCACACACTCTTCAAGGTTTTCAATGCACTGTAATGCCCATGCAATGTATCAGGATGTCTTCTTTCCCTCTCCACAAGAAAGCCTGTGAAAAAAGTATCTTTTGCTTTAAACCTGTTGTCTGACCAAGTAAGGATACAAAATTAAATTCTTATGCTGTAAGAAAGCAAGTACTCATCACCTATTATCTGATTCTTCGTCATTTATGATTTTACAGCCTTTAATTGTATCTACCCCTCGGTCACCTCCCTTTCCAGGCAGTAGAGCCCTGACTCTAACCTCTTCCTATAGGGAGCCATGTTTTGGGTTTTTTCACTTAAGAAAGTTAAAAATGGTTAAACTCATTTTGCCTGAAAATGCTAATATCTCCAGTTTGAGTGACAACTTATTTAGAGCCTTTCACTATGTATTCATCTTCATAGTAATTTCTTTTCAGCACAGGCATAGGCATTACTTTGCCTTTATTGACAATAAATTCATTTTATCACTTCAGTGCATACTTTTAATATCACAAAATCATCATACAGGTTTAGGATGAAGCTGTCACCTCACTATTCACTCTTCTCCAGATTGCTTTATGAACAGGCTTAATGGCAGTTTCACAGAGCGCTTCTCAATAACCTCTTCCTATTATGAAAGCAGACAAATTTTCTATTACCTTCTAGTCCCTTTTCTTCTCCCTTATTAGCTAGTTATTAATTCACAATAAGATCTCCCTTGAAAAACTGCACTATAGTGCAATAAAACCCCTTGGTTACAGGCCTGACAAGATCTCAGAAAAATCCAACAATTTTATACTCCAGACAACCTTTATCAATTTACCAAGAACTTGTAAAGAACAACGCAATTCCCAAAGCACGTTGAAAAAAACTAGCGTCACACCAACTACCTCCTACTCCTGCTGTAAATAAAGTGTTGATTAAAATAGTGACATATCAGATTTACAAGCTGAACAATTTTGAGCTCCTTCAGAGACACTGGCGAATAAACTTCACTTTTTATCGGCAATTTAGTATTAATTTGACCTAGTTGTTTCAAGGGTTCTTGTGATGACTCAGTTTGAGAGTACTCCTCTCAGATCTCAACCGAAGATTCCCAGTAAGTTTTTCCATATAAGTATTATTTAACCTCAATGTGGAATTATGCTTTTCTTCTTTGGATTTGTTGGGGTTTTGGTTTGTTTGGTTTTTCTTTTATTAGTCAGACTTCTAGTGTATGGCTCTGCCAGGTATACTCCTTCTGTACTGGGCAACAACAGAGTCCTACCAGGCACATTGTCTTTAGGTATCATCAGAACATTTACTTTACAAAAAAACCAAAAAAACATCTCATTTACCTCATCCACATTGAGATACTGAGAAAATAACTATGGACACCTATTGAGAAGAAGAGTAAGGACAGGAAAGGAGATCAAGAAGATTGCTCAGTAATGTAACTTGAAAGACTTCAAACAAATATGAAGCAGTTCTCCCTTTTACTGGATCTCTCTGACACTTTGTCACATTTGAAAGACAGCTTGGCTTTCCCATTACCATCACCAAATCAATTCCTCTAGACCTCATCTCAGTTCCCACCTACCTGGCACAAAATACTGACTGCCCTGGGATTCTGTAGCCATAATAGTTTAAAAACCTCTGTTACTTCAGCATTATCCCAAGCAGCAGCAGCAAGGTGAAACAACTATGACTAGTTTTGCTACCACCCCCAGAATGGTTTCCTTCTGCTCCTCCTACTCTGGGCGCCTGCAGAACACACACGCAGGGCTTGCCCACAAAAACATGAATTGCAGCTCTTGTATCAGTGACTATGTCAGCTGACAAGCATCAAGATGGTATTGACACAAGGTATTGAGTCAACAACTACATAACTGGGGAAGCCAAGCCAGCAGGAACTGCTGGATCAGATACTATCACTGAATTAAAAACACGCAGCTGCATGGGGCACTCAAACACCTGAATGTAGGAGTTGGAGATGCCCAAGCAGCGATATCTTGTGTCCTGCCTGTCACTGTCTCCTGAGGCTCCAAGATCAGCACCACACACCTCCTGGTCATCAAACAAAGATCCACAGTGTGTAGGGACCAGGAAAGCAAATCATCCTAACTCCATGTCATCTCCCAAACAAACCAGGTATCACAACACTTGATAAAGTCATTCAGAATCCAAGTCTCACACTCGCCCTCCAAGAAAGTTCCTTTAGCTCTGAGGTCCATATGTTTTCATATTCAGAAGGGTAACCCAGTAAATCACCCACACCACCTCCTGAACAAATCCAAGTTCATCTGGATGACTGCTATCCAGGGCCAGGCCGTCCCTTAACTGCTAAGCCCACAGTGCTATGACTCAAAGCAGCATGAGTGCAGGCCACGGGAGAGAAGACCATACTGGCTCCACTTTCCTTGTTCCCTTCTAGAGGAAATGCACATCAGAAGTGCATGCTGCTCCCTCTCCTAAAATCAGTTCTCCGCAGAACTTCTGTCACAATTTTCTAGGATTCTGACAGAATGCAGAACAATAGGAAAAACATTTTTCCAAATACGCACTGCCAAGCAATCCATGCCTGGAGACTGGACCCAGTAAGCACAAGGACAAGCTGTAACTGCCAGACCAGCACAAGGACTCATGTCCTCCACAGATTCAGAGCTGGCACACTAGGAAGATGCAGCATAATGAAGGGCACAAAGAATGGAAAAGGGCTCAGCAAGACCTAAAAAGATGATTTATCGGCAAGTATTTATGATTTTCGTGATCATATGAACACATTATGGACAACACACAGCATCACTACAGCATGTCTCTGCCCAGGCAGAGAAACAGTTGCAGTATCAAAATCTTACTGGGGCTTGATACCTGGCCAGACAGACTCCCCTGAAGGATGGAATTAGGGCTGTACATCAATAAGCAGATTAACAACGAGAGTTAAAACAAAAAACAAAAAAAAAGAAAAAACCAAAAAGAATTACAAAAGCAATGTATAAATAGGATGAAAAATTCAGAGCTCAGAAGAATTAAAACACTTATCTAATTTTGGCTATATGATTTGTCTTGAAATGAGAGAGAATCTTGACATCTGCACTATGAACCCTGTGAAAGATTAAGAGAAGTCAGCTCCAGGTGACAACTACAAAGCTATCAAATAGCAAACTGCCACGAAAAACTAAATTTCACAGACTTCTCTGTACTACAGAAATCCATTTTATTACACAAGATGACTAACAGAGAGGACACCGTATCATCTACTAATAGCAGACCTGAAGCTTAACTTTAGCCAGCCAAACACTGCTTAGAACTTCCTTCAAAGCAGCATGTCTTGTTCTTCAGGATTAGTTAACATTTTCACCGGTACAGGAATGTGGGTTTGTTCTCTTTGCACATTTACATAAGCGACAAAGCAATTTACTTAAAGTAGGTACCTCTTTCCTCATGTTGTTTAAAGCAGCAGTTTCCCTCTGCCATTCCTTTGCTAACTACAAGCTCTGGAAATCAGGGGTGACCCCCTAACATCTGCAAGGAGCCTACCAGTTAATATTTACCATATCTGGTAGGACTGAACCCAGAATTCTTGTACCTCATCAAATCTGTTTCTCCCTTTTCATTGTGAAGGACTTGCTCATTAGAGCAACCTACTATAAGGATCAAAGCTTCTGAAAGAGTAAGATACCTAACCCAGATAAATTCCAATGGCAGAGGTGGCTGGTGTTCAAGTTCCCTTATAAAAAAAGAATTCCAGCTTTTTTCTAGTCTCTGAATTGCATGAAAGGTGTTCACTCACCGATTCTCCTCCTTCTGCTATTCATGAATTCTTCCCCTGACCCAACTAAAAAAAGGGATCCTTTCTTCATGTAAGTCATTCCTAGTGAACTACCCAAAACTTAAAAAAAAAAAAATTAATCAAGAAAGCAAAAACTAATGTATTAAACCCATTTAATTTTCATCTAAATTATGCTTCTAAATCACTATTTTCTCCCCTTTTACTGTCATTTATTGGTTAAACTCATTGTTCAAAGTTAAATATTTTATTCTACAAGCCATAATGCCAAAAATAACAAAGTACAGAACCTTATTACTAAAAGTCTCTCTTCAAATACAAGCAAATTCAAACATGATTGTTCACCAAACAACCTTTTATATTCACAAGAAGAGCCCAAACTTACCAAAACCCACACGTGAAATGCTGAAATGCTTTAACCAAGGTATATTCCTCTATCAGGAACCGCAGTGTAAAGATAAAAGGACTTACTGTCCTTAAACGTGTCATTGAGTTGAGGTCCTTCCCTCTGGAAACTATTCAGTAACGTTAGCTTATGTGTAATAAAGCAAAATTAAACCCGCTCTTTAAATATATTACTGAAATAAAAAGAAAAAGCTGCTTAACAACTTCTTTAGGACAAATTATCAAATTAACAGTCATTTTAAAATTCCATTATCGGTTAGCCTTGAATTCAGGAAACATTAAGACATAAATCCCATCAAAGCTCACAGAATTATTCACAGAAGCGCTTTCCTGTTTGGGGAAATTGTCTGAATTTCCATTTCAAGTAAGACAAACCCAGTTGTAGTTTTTCCTGTAAGTCGTATTGAAGCAGCGCATGTTTTCAGACCCATCTGAAACACACAACTTAAGCTGTTCCACCCCAACGCGTGCATAAGTAATCACATTCCTCAAGCGAAAACAGCTTTTGGGAAGTTACATAATTAAAGCCTAACCAAACTCCCAACTGAAACCGGGAGCAGAACTCTCCTGCTTGCTTTAGTGTAACTGAACCTAGCCTCCTGTACGCAAAAGGAGAAGATATGTCTGGACTAAATGAGAGGAGTAACTGCAACAGTTAACTAGAAATACTGATGGCCTCAGCTCCACACTGCTACTAGTAGTTTCACACGCTTATCAGATACTTAAAAAACTACAAACATAAGACATATTGACAGTAAAAACCAGAAATATACCCTGCTGATAGGGGTGAAGCAGTGAACAAAAGTAGAGATAGTGGTATAGAGACTAGTATTACTAATATTTATACAGGAAACAGTAAACACCGAACCAAGGAGCTCCATCATCACCAGGAAGGGCAAAGAAGGGCAAAGACAACACAAAAGAGCTGAGAAAAAGCACCCAACCGTACAACGTTCCAAATGGAAAAGCAATCTCCCCTGAGAAAAAAAACTTTAATACAACAGAGAGCTAGAAAGTAACATCAGAATATCAAAAAGAAATTAAGGCAGCAGGAGGCTTTAAAATACAGTATGATAACAAAAGGTGTCACCACTACACTTTGCATTACACAAAGATAGCGAGGGTGGGGGCAGGGGAGAGAAGTCAAACAAGGAAAAAAATTTTCCAAAACCAAGAGCTAAAAAACAGCCTTAGAAGAAAGAAGGGTCTCATTTCCAGTTCATTCAAAGAACAAATGTAGAACCAGAGTATTCAAGAGGCAAGCCCCCAGCTGCTCAGAGGCTGCAAGGAGGAGAGACAGGATAACGACACTATCTTACACTGCTACTCTTAAAGACCTTCCATTCCACCAGATCCTCTGAGGCAGCCAAACCAAATGCAGCCCTGTCTCTCCTTTCTTTGCTGCCTGTGGCTACAGCCCAACACCACAATTCAAGGAGATCAGGGAAGCGCTGCCAGTGAGACTCCCATTCTTGCACAACAGAACCCACACACCAAACCAAACAACTCCTGCACCGGCTTCAGAAGATGCCTGAACTTTCAACCGCCACAAACACCAACATCTGCCAAAGAACAGCATAAACATTCCCATTTCTTTAGAAGCAAATGAATGAAGCACTGGAAGAAGAGTGAGCACATCTACATAGCTGATCAGTGTAACAGACAAGATCAAAATTCCAGATTTCCTGGCATCTGCTTCCACAACTCCAGCACTCCTGACCTACATTACCTTTGTATTTCTCACCTCCTTCTAGTTTCCCAACTCTTGGGATCTGTCAGGTAATCTGGTTATTTTACTTCCTGCTCAATTTCCTGCAGACTTAAAGTTTAAAAAAAACCCAAAACCCTCCACCTTTTTTCACCTTGATTAGTGCCAGATGAAAGGTAAGAGACCACATTTTCACATTCATTAACATAATCTTTAAAATACACCAGGTACATTCAGCTACGCCCTAGAACATTCTGCTATTAAGATTTTTAGCTGCAGCAGCTCTGCTAAACAGCAGGAAAAGGCTAACACTGCTGCCTGTGGGTTCAGCTGATTCATTTCTAACTCAGGTTGCTGTAACTCAGTTTTTGGAGATGCAGCCTCATCATCTATTCACTTGTTAACTCCAAGTCTCACCCAGAGAAGTAACACTGCTACCAAGGCAGCCTAGACCCTTTCCCCTCAGAGAGAAGTCAAGCATCATCCAAAGCAAATTAAACACCACTTCCAGTCACAAGAGTTTGTCCTGTTATTAAAAAATGCAAAAAAAAAAAATCAAACAGCCCCTCTCCTGAGGTTGCACACACTGCTAACTCTCAGGCAGGTAAAAGCATTCACACCAAAGAAGCACCTGAAGCTCTACTGAATGAGAGCCATTAATTTCAGAAGGGATCAGGATTCTTAAGAGCCCTTACACTTCAAAAGGTGACTTTCCACAACAGAACTGTGCTCACCAATATAGCCTGCCTAAACCTAAGGACCGGCAAGTTCAGTTCCCTGCTGCTCTTCACAACTTTCTTACTTATTCCCTCAAACTTACTGATGCCATTTCAATTTACAACAATACCAGCGCAAAACTGTATGCTGTTCCTGCATACAGCTGCTTCCTTTTTGGAAGAGAAGGCTTTTTATCAAAAAAAGCAGGAAGTTATCTTACACACAGGAGACAGAATAACTATCTCCTTCACAAAGGAATTACCCCAGACTTACTTTCCCCTTTTCAGCCCACGAGAATTTAAATACCCTCCCCACCTTCTCCCACCACGGAAGGAACAAGAGGTTCATACCTGAACCCTTCATTAAAAAAAAGCTAAGAATTTCTTCTCCTGGTTGAGCTTTCTGGTGTTCAGTAATGTTTTCCTGTGCCAAATGCCACAGTGCACATGAGCAGGCAGAAAAGAGAATTTGACAATAGAACATGTTGTGCAAATAAAACAAGGGAAAAAGTAAAAAGTGCAGTTTAAAGAAAGGCGGCAGGAGAAACAGGCACAGAATCCAGCTGTGCACTATCACATAGAAGTGGAACAGGAAAAAGAGAAAAGGAAAACCCCACACAAATCTCTGCTATTATAAATGTAAGATGCCTGGGGTACCATGCAGGGGAGAACACAGAGATGTTTTACTTGGTTTAAGACACGACAGGCCAAACCCAACTTCTGGTCATGGACATGAAATGCTGCCCTTCCTGAGCTGTTCCACTGGGCTTTTGCACTGTTCCACTAACATTTCAGACATGAGAAATTAAAATACATCACGTTAAGCCTTTTAAAGCACTACTTACAATGTAGTAAACCACACAACTATTCTATCTGTTCTAGTGGGAGGTGTCCCTGCCCATGGTAGAGGGATGGGAACTGAATGGGCTTTAAGGTCCCTTCCAATACAAATCATTCCATGACTCTAGGATTCTATCTGCAGATTTCAAAAACAGTGCTTACTATTAAAAAAAATAAAACAACTTAGAGGAGGGGAGGGGGGAGAGGAACTCAGCCAACCATGCAGAAGGGACCTGTCTTTACAGACCAAGCCTCAAACAGGTGCCTCCCGCTAACACAAACCCACACCTACGGTTTATCGAAAAAGCCTGTGCCCAGAAACCGTGGGTTTTCGCTTCCATCCAAGCCCACGCAGCCGTAAGGCGAGAGGCAAGCGCTACCAGCCCCGGGGAGACGCCGCCAGCCCCGCGCTGCGCGGCACAACCGATAAAACGCGCAGGAAGGGCGGGCACGAACGCCCAGCACGGGCACAGCCACCCCGCCCCGGCGGGGCTTCGCTCCCCGCTCCCAGGCCGGGGTGTTCGGTCCCGCTCCAGCACCGTGGGGCGGCGAGGCGGCCCGGGAGCGCGGGGCCGGCGCCGAGAGCGGCGGCGCGGGGCTAGAGAGACCCCAGGGCAGGCGGGACGCGGCTCGGGGCCCCGGCGGCGCTGGGAAGGGAGGAGAGAAGAGGGGAACGGGCGAGCGGCGGCGCGGCCGCACTCACCGGGCCGGTCCCTGCAGCGGAGGCGGCGGCGGCCGGGGCCGGGCATCCAAAATGGCGGCGGCGCGGCCGCAGCACCGATACCGCAGGCGGAGGGATCCGCGCCGCCCGCGTGCGCCCCTCGGCCTTCCGGCCTCCGCCGGCCTCAGGAGGAAGGGGGCGGAGCCGCGACGGCTCCGCGGGGGAGCGGCGGGGGTGGCTGTCGCAGGGACGGCGGCGGAGGGGAGGGAAAGGCCGCTCGCACTACTTTGCCTGGCGGAAGCGACCGCGATGCCGGTGTTGGACGGAGCGGTGCGTCTGCACCGTGGCAGTCAGTGATGACGTCACGGGAGGGGCAGGGCCAGAGGCGAGCGCTGCCCCGCGGAGGCGCCGGGCGGGGCGCGACTCCCGCAACGAGGGTTCCGCGGCGCGGGGAGCCCGGGCTGCAGCCGGGGGAGCGCCCGGCAGGGGCGGCGGGGGGCAGGCAGACAGACAGTCGGTGCTCCGATAGACAGACGCTGCTACCCCCTGTGTGGACAGACAGACACTGATACCCCGGAGTGTGGACAGACACTCCACACACAGACACTGCTGCCTCAGTGTATGGACAGATAGACAGTGCTGCCCTGCTGTATGGACAGACTGCTGAGGGGATATCAAGACAGACAGACAGACGGTGTTCCCCGTGTGTACAGGCAGACAAACACCATTGTCCCGGCGTGTGGATGGGCAGATATTGCTGTCCAGGTGGATGGACAGACAGACACTGCTGTGTGGGCAGACAGACAGACCCACAGACAACTGCTGCCCTGCTTTATGGACAGACAGACAGTGTTCAAACAGATGCCACTGTCTGGGTGTACAGACAGGCACTGCTGCTGGGGTATTTGGACAGATAGACACTACTGCCTGCATGTACAGACAGACAGATACTTGATAAAGTGCCAAATGTTTATACTGGTGTATTAGTCAGCAGCAACTGTACAGTTAGTACAGCTTATAGTGGTACCTGTCTTGAGAAATGTTTTTTTCTTCTTTTTTTTTTCTTTCCTGAAGGGGAGACCATTGAATGGCAAATGTTTGAATTTGTGTCCTGATCTCTAACAATTGTCTAAGCTTGTATATCCCATAGTGATACGGGTCTGGAAGGATGTTTATCTAAAGGTGGGCCACCTGTGAAAGGAACAGGCATCCCAGGCATCTTGCAAGATAAGATAAGGAAGCCTGAAATCCACACTACCGCACCAACGGAAAAGGACTGTTTTTCTCAAAATTTGGGCTGTACCCTCCTTACTTCTAGTCTTCATGTTTGGACCCCAGGAGGGAGTCCTCAGACCACTCAACGGACTGTCTGCACGTATAAACATGGTGTGGAGATATGTTAATGACTTTTTGGAAAGGAATTAATACCTTTTTGGGAGGTGAGGCGATGAAAGATGCATAGATCTGTACTATAAAAGATGCACAGATCTGTACTATAAAAGATGCACAGATTTCTTGCTTGGCATGCGTGGTTTTGGAGGACTGATTCCCTCAGGCATCCCTAATAAAGAATACCTGCTTAGTAACGACTATCTAGTTGGAATGGACCTTAAAGACCATCCAGTCCCAATCCCCCTGCCATGGACGGGGACACCTCCCACTGGATCAGGTTGCCCAAAGCTCCATCCAACCTGGCCTTGAAACCCTCCAGGGATGGGACCACAACTTCCCTGGGCAACCTGTGCCAAGGCCTCACTACTCTAATAATGAAGAAATTCCTCTTTATGTCTAGTCTAAGTCTGCCCCTCTCCAGGTTATACCCATTGCCCCTAGTCCTGTCACTACAAGCCTGTCTAAGCAGCCCCTCCTCAGCTTTCTTGTAGGGCTCCTTCAGGTACTAGAATAATGGGAGGTGGTAGAGTCCCCGTCCCTGGAGATATTTAAAAGATGGGTAGATGAGGACATGGTTTAGTGACAGATAGGAACGGTTGGTCTCGGTGATCTCAGGGGTCTTTTCCAACCTGGTGATTCTACAATTCTATGAATCAGACAGGGTTTTTCCCAGGCAGTGTTAATTATTTGAAGATGATTATGTCTTGCATGAAGTATTACTTGTGCTGTCTCTTCTGTCATCACCTCTGTTTGGAGTCCCTCCCTCTCTTAAGTGCAAGCTCAGGCAAAGCTGGAGCCAGCTCTGAATTACCAGGAGTTTTAACTCTTGTGACGATCGTAATAGTGTTCAAATTAAACCTTGGAAAGTAACAGAGTATGTGTGAGACTTGTGGGAAAATTTATACATATTTTTATAAGAAACATATTCTGTACCCAGCTCATCTCACTGCACAATTGAGAGAGGCCATTCTTTCAGGCTGCCCAGTCCTGACAAAGGGTTCTTGCTTTCTAAAACTCCAAACCCAGTCAGTGGGTTTATCTGGCGGCATTTTCGGTGTCACCCCGGGCCTATATGGCAAAACCCGCCATTTCTTTTCCTAACAGCAGCGACCGGACGTGCTGCCCTTAAGGCTGGGACTGCTGTTGGTCGCCACTGATCGTTTATTACTTCGATTGCTGTAAGGTGAGGGCTAGAGCGCTCTCCCTTCTGTACCGACCGCGCTCCCCCCACTCCCTGCTAACACCGCCCCGCCGCCGGCCACGTGACCCGCCGCTGTGCGCTGTGACGTCATCACCCCGCCCCATGAAGCGCTTCCGGCGCGCGGGGCTTACGTCATCGCCGCGCGCCGCCGGGAGGGGAGGGGCTGCGCCGGAGGCGGCCGCGGGCGGCGGCGGGGCGGGCAGCGGCGGAGGAGGAGGAGCCGGAGCCGCGCCATGGCGGGTGAGCCGGGGCCGGACCCCGGGAATGAGGGCTCCCGCTGGTCCGGCGTTGCGGGACTGGGGCTTAGAGGCCGGGGCCGCTGCCGGTTCTAGAGCCCCGGAGCTCGAAGGCCGGGGCTGGGGCGGCTCCCATTGCCGGTTCCTGGGGCTCCTACTGGACCAGAGCCCGCGGCGGGACTGGGTGGTGTGGGCCAGGGGTGGGGACGCCGCCTTTACCGGGTCCTGGGGCTTGGGGCTCGCGGCTCGGGCTGGGACCGGAGCTCGGGGGCAGAAGCCGCCGCCGTTACCGGTTCCTGGGATTCGGGTCTCGGGGATGGGACCGTCACCGTCACCGGTTCCCAGGGCCGGTTCCTGGGACTTGGGTCTCCTAGTAGTTCAGGATTGTGGGATGGGAATGGTTGGACTAGATGATCCGGTGGGTCTTTTCCAACCTGATGATTCTATGATTCTATGACTGAGGCTCGGGGCTGGGGCTGCTGCTGTTGCCGGTTTTGGAGTCCAGGACTCCTGATGATCTGGAGCCTGCAGCCGGGCCAGGGCTGAGGCCTTCACTGTTAGAGGTTCTTAGGGCTGAGGCTGCCACCATTACTGGTTGCTGGGGCTGTCACCTTTACCGGTTCCTGGGGCTTGGGTCTCCTGTTGGGCTGGGACTCAGGGTCTGAGGCTGCCGCTGTTACCAGTTCCTGAGATTTGGGGCCCAGAAATGAGGCCACTGCTGTTGCCCGTTTGTGGGATTGAGGGGCAGGGGTGACTGCTGTTAGCGGTTTTCTAGGCCAGGGCTACATGGCTGGTTCTGTGGCTTTAGGGGTTGGGACTGGGGCCATTGCCAATTCCCAGGTCTTGGAGCACCAGCCAGTGTGGGGTTCTGGGGTTGCTACCATTGCTGGTTCCTGAGGCTCAGGGTTCCCACCGGCGTGGGGCTGGGACTGACAGCTCGCTCTGTTCCTGGTGCAGGTGAGGCGGCAGCCGGCAGCGGGGATCCGGGAGCCGGCACATGGCAGCCCCTGCAGCTGCCCCCATGAGTGAGCAGGGCTACCTGGACACTGTGGGGCACCATGAGAGCGGGCCACGAGCGCAGCCAGGAGTGCCTCCCGCCAAAGAAGCGGGACCTGCCTCCCGCCAGCACTGGCACCGAGGTGGGTCGGGCGGCAGGAGCCTCAGGTGAGGGACCCGATTGGCCCCGGACGGCCGGGCCAGGTCCCGCTGCTGTGCGCTACGGCCCTGGTGAGACCACGGAAGCGGCAGCGGGGCTTACGGTGGACCAGTACGGGATGCTCTACAAAGTGGCCATGCCCCCCGCCACCTTCTCCCCCACGGGTCTGCACCCCGTGGTGAACGTCAGCCCCTTGCCCCCTGCCTTCAACATGACCTCACCGATAATCCAGCACCCGGGGGTGCCCTACCCTCCCATCCACTACGCGCAGATCCCGCCGGCGTCCCTGCAGTTCATCGGTTCCCATTACACGGTGCCCTATGCCGTCCCTCCTGGCTTCCTGCCTAGCCCGCTTCTGTCTCCTTCCACCAACCTCACCACCTCTCATGTCCCCCACTTTGTGCCATACACCTCTCTCTACACGGAAGAAGCCGCTCCTTCCCCCCAGACTACCTCTCCTACCCACACCTTCAACAAATCTGCTCCGGCAAGCTCTCCTTCCGGCCAGATGCAGCACCATGCTGGGACCCAGACGTTGGATGCCGCACCGGGTAGAATTCCTGTTTATTATCAGATGTCCCGCCTCCCATCAGGGTATTCAGCATATGAGACGCCTGTGGCTGGTGGAAGCCCGGAGTCTCCTCGGCAAGACAGTCAGCTGAGTTCAGAGGTAGCTGCTGCCAATGGTGGGCAGAGACACCTGGAACCTCATGTGGCGAGAAGGAGCAGCGAGGTGATGGACTCTGCCGGCAGTAAGGCTGAAGACTCTCTGCCAGGGGCTGCAGCGGGATGTGTGGTTGATGGGCAGTTCCTTTCAGGTTACCAGACGCCAGGAACAGAGGTCTCTGTGCCACCTCACAGAAGCACCCCAGACACTGATCTGGAGGTTCAGAGGGTGGTGGGGGTGTTGGCATCTCAGGATTATCATGTTTTGGCAGCCCAGATGAAAGATGACCCGAGCCCTTTAAACCTTTGCCATAATCTCCCTGATCAGCAGGGGGAGTCGAAGGATGTGCTGAGAAACACAGTGGAAAGGGCTGCTGTTGAGAAAAACCAGTCCAGGAGTCCATACGTGATATCCCCCGAAGAGCCGGTTAGACAAAGACAATTAACCAAAGGAATGGTGATAGCCAACGGCAAGCCAGTCCTGGTTCCCGTTGGATCTGAGCCCACCAGGTCTGCCCCAGAAACCCTGGTGAGGCAGAGCCCAGATGCACAGGCTCGAGGAAGCGTGCCAGAGAAGGACCTGGCCCAGCCGCAGCCGCCCAACGCCTCACACTTGCCCTCTCACTTCATGAAAGGAGCCATCATCCAGCTGGCCACCGGAGAGCTTAAGCGGGTAGAGGACCTGCAGACCCAAGACTTTGTTCGCAGTGCAGAGGTGAGCGGGGGCCTGAAGATTGACTCCAGCACCGTGGTGGATATTCAGGACAGCCAGTGGCCTGGGCTTGTCACGCTGCATTTTGTGGTTGGGGAGCAACAAAGTAAAGTGAGCATTGACGTGCCCCCAGAGCATCCCTTCTTTGTGTACGGCCAGGGCTGGTCCTCCTGTAGCCCAGGGCGGACTGCTCAGCTCTTTGCTTTGCCCTGTCACAGGCTGCAAGTGGGGGATGTCTGCATATCAATCAGTTTACAGAGCATGAATGGCAACTCCACTTCTCAGGCTAACTACCCTCTCACAGATCAGTTGATATCTAGCAGGGAGAGATCTGACAGAACAGCTCAGGGGTCTGGAGAACCGTCTGAGAGAGCTGCTGAAAGGAACAGCCACACAGATAGGGACGGCGCAGCCCAGAGCTCTCATGCAGAACCCTCTCAGCCCGAGACTGGCAGTCAGTATGGCTGTACAGCCCCAGGCTTCCAAAGATACAGCATGCAGGCGGAGGAGCCTCGGCCCTCTCTGCTCCGTCCCTCTTTCATTCCCCAGGAGGTCAAGCTGTCTATCGAAGGGCGTTCTAATGCAGGGAAATGATCCCTTTCAGGCTGTGAGCTAGAGCATCCCCTCTAGGTGAGCCTTGCTGTCAGGTGGAGAAATTGCACAGACTTTGTGACAGGTTCACCAGCAAGGCTGCTTTCTGCCCTGCAGGACTGGATTTAATCCATCCAGTCCGGTGGCTGACCAGTTCCTCTTGGAGAATCAAGAGGGATCTAGTGCCTCAGGGAGCAGCAACGGGCTAGCTGGGGTAGAGAACCGGGATGTGCTCATGAGCTTGCGATGAGAGCATTCCAGAGGCTGGGGCTTTCTCACACCTCCCTGAATAACTGATTTCCTGCAGGGCAGGTTCTAAGCATTCAGGATGGGTGGGGAGATGAGGAGGGCAGACACAGCTTAAGGTAGCAGATAAAATTGCTGAAGATGTTACGCCTCCTTTCTCATGTAGGGGAGAGATTGGTCCCCACTGGAGCTTAGGGGGCTCCACTCCCAGTATCCCTTTTCTTCACACATGCACTTTAAAAGGACCGTTCACCGATGGAGCTCTTGAGAGCAGGACGGAGATGCTTCTCCGGTGGTTCTGTTAATGTCTCTTCCACTGAATCCCACTGCTCTTTCTTCTTGCAAAGAATGTACAGATTTGAATGAATCACAGAAATTCAAGAGGAAGGACCAAAAGGATGGGTTTGGGTGTAGGTGAATAGGGAACACGAGCACTTGGGGTGGGACATGAGTTGGGGTGGGGGAACATCGGTTTCCTGCTATAAAATACACTTAATTATTTGCCACCAAATCAAATCTTTCTTCCCATGTGAATAACATAAAAAAAATATTTCTCGGGCTTATGCTTTTGCAGAGGCTTAACCTATGGGTGAATGGAGTTGGGTTTTTTTGTTTGGTTGGATTTTGGGTTTTGGTGGGTTTATTTTTGTTAAAGCTGAGGTGAAATATATTTAGCTTTCTCTAGGGAAGGATGGAAACACATCCTTTTTCTGTGAGAAGACTGAGACTATTTTATAATGAAGTCAGAAGAAAACACTCCAGATGGTTAACTCTTCCCTGCAGGCAGCGTCCTGAATAAGCTCTGGACAAGAGACAAGTATTTGTGCATGTGCAGGCAAGGTACAAAGTTTCTGCTAAGTTCAGTTCTATTGTTAATGTAGGGACTCTAAAAAAAAATCACTGCATCACAGGGCATTTTGGGTTGTTTTTGTGTTAGTTCTTCTGATGCTTCACTCTCGAGTTCCTCTGTAGAACAGCATGGTAAAATCAAGAGTAGTCTTTTTCACGGTGAAATTTATTACAAATGTATATTAATACCTCGTTATGGTAATAACACTCCATTCAAGTGAAGGCTCCAGTAGTCACACTAATTTCCCTTCTCTGATGGTGTGTTATGACACCAGCTCTAACTGCTTAGCTAGGATAAAACATAGTCATTGTTACATTGTGGATAGGAGTCTTCACTGACTTTGCTTGGGTTAAGTATTCCTTGTATTAAGGTGCCCCTCTCTGTGCTAGGACCAGGCTTTTGAGAGGGTTTCTTTTCAGTGTGTGGGTCCCCGCTGGAGTCCTGATGCTGCTCCTGATGTTCAGCATACCGGTTTCTGTCTCTCCTCCCTCATCTATCTGGAGTTTAACGTCAGGCATCCCTGACTGCTGGGACACTGCTGCTCCCTTTCCCCAAATGCCGTGTGTGTCTCTGCTCTCCTCGGTGCAGCCGTCATCCATCAGCTTGCAGTGGTGTCTCAGGGCTGTTCTGCATGCTCTTCAGGAATGCATCCTCTGGCCTGGACAGGCGCACACTCTCCTGGGTGGAAAACTGGTTGGATGGCCGGGCCCAGAGAGTGGTGGTAAATGGAGTTAAATCCAGCTGGAGGCCAGTCACAAGTGGGGTTCTCCAGGGCTCGGTGCTGGGTCCAGCCCCGTCCAGTGTCTTCATCAATGACCTGGATGAAGGCA
>WAAB01023481.1:0-59147 GCA_013389865.1 Piaya cayana | reverse complement strand
ATCAGGAGGAAGTTTTTCACAGAAAGGGTCATTGGGCATTGGAACAGGCTGCCCAGGGAGGTGGTTGATTCACCTTCCCTGGAGGTGTTTAAGGCACGGGTAGACGAGGTCCTGAGGGACATGGTTTAGTGTTTGATAGGAATGGTTGGACTCGATGATCTGGTGGGTCTCTTCCAACCTGGTGATTCTATGATTCTTGTTGGCTTCGGTTGACTGTGTGAGGCAGGGGTGTTCTGCCTGAGTGTTAGGCAAACCAGAGTTTCCAGAATGTCCCTTTCATCCAGGTGGTCAGTCCTGTTTTCCTAGCACATTCCTAGCCATTTCCGTTGCCTTTGAAATGCCTGCACCAGGACAGTTTCTTTTCAGGCCTTAGGTGAGATCTGTGCTACTCCTGCCTTCAGCGTTTGTGCCTCACGGGGGTTTCTCTGGAACAAGGATGCTGCCTGTACCACATGTAGCTTCCCCCAAAGTACACGCTGCTTCTGATCTCATTAGCTCCATGTGAAGTGTATGAAGTCACAGTGATGCTGTCATGTGAGGATTCCACCTCCTTGGATGCAGCAGCTGTGGGAACAGATGCTGTTTTCCCAGCCCTGTTTGTAACGTGTACTGTCTGGGCCCGGGTGCCTGGCCTCAGCACCTGGTGTCGGTCGCGGTTGCTCTTCACTGGACTCGCCTACGCAAAGACCTTGATTAATGCTGGTTTGTACTTCATGCTCAGGACATCCAGAGTGTCTGTGGCCAAAGGCAGAAGGCGGAGGAGTCCAGGTTCTCCCGCCTGTTCTTGGCAGGGCACATGCAGAGGAATTCAGAGCTGTGGCAGGCAGCTAAGAAAGGGATCCTGCATATGTGTGGTGTCTGAATGTAGGCGGGCTGGTTGTACGCATAGAGAGAATATCTGAGCAGCTGAAGGGTGCAGAGCCCCTCATGCATCTCTGAACACAGAAATCTCTCCTTTAGAGTTGGGGGTTTGGGGAGCCAGCCTTATCTCATGTGTGTTACTGTAACTACTACTCCTAGATCTCAGCCGCACTGAACAGTGGTCTGACACTGATGTACCAGGCAAGATGCTGTGTGGCTAAAATAGCTTTGTACTGTAGGCAGCCGAAGGGCTGTGGAGGTGCTCACCCTTGGGCTTTGGCTAGCTGTGCGCTTGTCCAGTGCAGCTTGAGCTCTGTGGAACAGGCCACGGTGTGAGTTTGACCTCGGTGCTTTTATCCAACACTCCCTGTCCCACTGTTGCTCATGTTTCAGCTGCCAGCTCTTCTCTGGAAGCAGCGGGTTGGGGCACATCTCATGGTGGGCATCGAGATGGAGAAACTGGGAGTGGACAGGAGGGATCACTGCCGGCCCTGTAGCCCAGATCAGCAGAACTCCTAATCACTGGAATCTGTTCTGACAGGGTTGGGCTGTGTTGTTTGTGCCTGTGGTGCTGTTGTGTTGAGCGTTGAGGGTCTCCTGAGACATAGAGCGTGTGGGACAGGCTCTGCTGTAGACAGCAAAGATATGAATGAGCCTATAGAGGAGGCTTTTATTTCTTAGGTTTACAGGGAACGGAGGAGATAAAGCCAGGAAGATATTTTGGAATGAGATGGTTATCCAGGCTTTTCTGTAGGCAGAGATGTGACAGGCTTCTCAGAGAAATATCCCGTTTTCCTGCTGCTATTGTGAAAGGGAGGGGAGCTGTGGTCTGTCCTACCTGGAGGAGGAGGCCTCCTGCCTTGGTCTCAGCCAGCTCACGCTCTGTGGCAGGAGCCTGTAGGATGCAATAAGGGTGTCTGTGGCTGCCTGTCCCATCTCCTGAAACATTCCTTGGGTCAGCTGCCTGACAGAGGCCAGGCCTGTTTCTAGGCTGTACGTACACTGCTGCTCCAGGAACGTGAGACTTGCTCCAAGCGATGAGCGCTCATCACTACCAGACTATGCAGAGGAAGCTCTGTCTGGAAAGAAGGAAAGCTGCAGAGGCCCCTCTGCCTCCCCTTTCCGGCAGGTGCGCAAGTATAATGCACTTTTCACATTAAGTGTCCCTGCCCCCCGTCCCCACCCCATGCTCAGAGTCACTTTTCCCCGTAGAGAACTAACAATCCTTGTTACTCAGAAATCATTGTAAAGGAAACTACAGCAGCTTCAGTAGCCCGAATGCGAGTTCCTGCCCACAGCAGTACATGTGCCTTTCCCTAGCGTCGCTCACAACTGCTCTTTGTCTTTCAGGCTGTCCTAGGGCCTGAAACTTTGCAGAAGCTGCTAAGATGGCTACGAATGCACATTCTGTACAGAGTTTGGCCCAGGGTGTGTTCCATGTATGGCTTATCATGGTCAAGGCCCTTTCACGGACTTCCCATCTGTCCGTGGAGGACGAGACTTGTCCCTAACGTCCTTCTAGGCTGCTGCCATCCCACTCCGCAAATGCACCCGTGCACATTTTTGTTGTTTCCTGCTTTCTCGGCACCTTAGCGCCAGGGGAGGGTCTGCACACGGGAAGCAGAGAAGCAGACGTGTCGCCCTGGGGGAACTGGCTGGGCTGCCCTGAGGCAAGGAGGTCTTTGTAGATAAGTGCTGATCCCTCAACTATAATCCCAGTTATGTAATGGCTGTATTAACATGTAACCGACCGCATTGTATCTAAAGCCTTAGAACTAGTCAGGTGCTCCCCTCCGACCTTGTTCCTGCCCCTTTCCTTCTACCTGATCTTTAACAAAGCATTAATAATTCTAAGGATAATCTCTATTTTGTTGTGCTTTTTTTGTAACTGTTTTAAATAAATCAATTTGTACTGTATATTTGTACTTTTGGTGAGATCCTTTTTCCTGTTTTACCATTTTAAGTCTGTACTTGGCTACACACAGATTGTATTTTTATTGTTAATGCTCTTATGAATATTGCATTTAACTTGTTGACTCTGTAAACACAGTATATATCTCTATATATATATATCTATATATAAACCAATAGCTTTTCCTTTGGTGTTTGAGACTTTTTGCTCGTCTGTAGCATCATTAGGATGTGGGTCCTCTGGTCTCACACAGTGACCTGGAGACTTGTGACAAGGGCAAGGTAAGGGCTGTCTCACAGATGGACTGTAAGCCATAATCCTGTGTTCAGATACTTTTTTTGCTTTTACGTTCTTTCTTTCTTGTACCCCTTGGGCTAATGCCAGTGGTGCCACAGGAGAAGCTTCAGCTGCAGTTTGCAGAGCGAAGCTGCATCTCTGCTTGCCCAGCAAAGCACACGAGATAGAGCAACAGCAAATATTGTGAGAAGCAAACTGTCAGTTTGTGTGAGAAAATCAACAGAGGTGTAAGTGAGGGATCTGTTCAGAGAGCAAAGGAGAGGATACAACCAAGGTACCGTGGAACTCAATAGACCCTTTCCAGATCTAGTGTCTGTTCCCAAAGTGAGAGAAGCAAGGATGGCTCCTGGGTGTCAGTTCTGTGTGATGAATAAGATGTTAAACCAGCTGCTGTAAGGTGAGGAAATGAGATGCTAGAGTGGAGCATGGGGGAAATTGTAGTATTGAAAAGACAAATGCTTTTTGTAGCAAGCCTCCCTAAGACAGAAGGTAAGGTTAGTTTATTATCATGAAAAACATGTAGCATTGTGTTCTTCCAAGGCAACAATTGTTAAGTGTTAAATAGGGTTTTCAGAGGCTTCAATCAAAAGCTATTCAAATAGAAAAAAATAGGGGGAAATCAGGTTTCTAAGTAGTCTGACCAGAAGGGTTTGCTGCTTCTTTTGAATTTACTCTTATCTCAAGTAGGAGTCTTGTGGTCACTATTTCTGCCTTAATGCAAAGAAACAGCAGCCAAAGAGAAGACAGAAGCTCCTGATATATTTAGACCACGTCGTACCTGTACTGCAGGCCTCAACTGGAAAAGCTGTGAAAGCAGCAGGGGTCTTCAGGCTACAAAACAGATGTGTGTGGCACACCAGTGTTTGGTGGGCTGGTGTCTGTAAACCAGAGCTACAGCATGCATCTTTAGATGCTTGTTCTTAAAGAAATAATGGAGAATTTGCCTTTTGCCTTTGCCTCCCCCCACACCCCCCATGAGTCCTTCTGCGCTGAGGCTTTGCCTTTTCCAGTTCAAACATGCCTAGATTTAATTCCCATAGTTGCATCATTTCATAATGATTTCTATTCGCAGCGGGAGCCTTTTCATGTAGGTACAGACTATGATCATGTTTCACCTTGGCTACCTCTTGAATAAACTTAAGAAGGCTTAAATTCCCTGCCCTCTGCCAGGTTTTCCTGGACTGTTATTGTAGCTTTCCACGGCTCCTCCCCAGCTCACCCCTTTTCCATGTTCCTCCCATTGGTTTTGCTGCCGAGCATGGAAGCAAAAGCAACTTACTTTATTACCTGAGTGGTTCTGTTTACTAACAGTGCCCCCCTAAACAATAAAAGGATAGGCAAATCCACATGGCACTAGAGAGCTGGCCTACCCTAACTGTTTACTATTTGATCAACACTTTTCACTTGCAAACCTGAAATGCTGTTTAAATGAAAATGAACCTGTGAGTAAACCAGCAAACTTATTTGCTGTTTGCTTACCTCAGTCAGCCTTTCTCATGGTGTTTATATGGGGTAACTTGAAACAGGAACTCAGCTTCCTTTTACATTTTCCATGGATGCTACTGCAATTTAGCACATAGTGTTAAGAGAAAGGGTGTGCACAGCCATTTCCAGGGAGACAACATCCTCCTTTGCTTCCTTTTTATGGGCACAAACTGCGAGGGATTTACTCCTGGAGGAGCTGTGGACCATCGAAGTCCTCAGCTCCATAATTCATGGTACAGAAAACAGGATCCCTCTTTAGCAAGGAAGGCTTTCACCTACAGCAGCACTGCAGCAGCCCAAAACCATCTACGGGGCAAGGGTCCAAGAACAGGATGAAGCATAAAACGTAAAGAAGGGGACTAAATAAACATGAAACATTAATTTATTTTCCCTCTGTTCACAGGCTGTGACTTGGCCCCCAGAGCAGACTGTGTCCTCAGAATCTGCTCGCACCGGGCTACTTTGGCAGACTTCTCTCAGCTCTGTTCTCCTGTGCTGAGGAGGAAACCAGAACCATCTGTCAGGGAGAGTCAGCCAGGGACCCACAGCAGCCTCCCGAGCGTGGAAGCCTGCTAGCGCAGCAAAGGTGGCACAGTTCTCGTTTCTAGCTTAATGCAGTGCGCTGTTGCTCTGCTCCTCAAAGGTCATTTTGCCCAGCAGCTGGCTTTCCAGCTCCACATTGTTCACTGGCAGCTGGAAAAAGTTCATTTCAGCTGCCAAAGCGGCCATGGCAGAGGGGTCCTGGCCGAACTGTGCCCGGAGCATCATGTCCATTTTCTCCAGGCGCCGCTTGAGCCTCTTGGCCTCACGCTCCCGGATGAGCCGTGCCTGCCTTTTCTCTGGGGTCTCGTTTGCCCGTTTCAGGCGCATGGCTTCTCGGTCTCTCTGCAGCCGCCGTGCTCGTTGTTCATCTGTCTCTTGCATGCGCTGCAGGCGCTTAGCTTCTCGATCCCGCATGCGCCTCACTTCCCGCTCTTCAGGTGTCTCATTGTCCCGCCGGCTCTTCTTGGCCGTGCGCTCCCGCTCCAGACGCTGCAGCCGCACTTCCAAGGGCTCGTTCTGCCTCCGAAGGGCCCACTTTCGCATGCCGGGTGTCTGGGCCTCCAGCAGCTTGCGGTAGGCAGCACAGTTGTTGCACACAAGGAGGATGCCTGCAGGATACACAGGGGGGTGAAAGGGAATGTCTTTCCTTTCGACACTGGAGGAACCCTCGCTCTGCGGAGCCGGCAGACGATCCGCACTGAGCACCTCTGGTAGCTTCTCGCTGGAAAGCAGAAAGAGCAGAGAGTCAGAGACTTGCTGCTGATGGTAAAGCCCCCATCTCAGACTGCCTGGGCAGCCGCAATGAGCAATTCCCCTGCTACAGCCTGTGAAAGCAGCCTCTGCTAAACCAGGCCTGCCTGCAGACACATCTGAATAGCTAAAATATCGCAAGCCTCTGTTAAACCAGGCCTGCCCACAGACGTGTCTGACTAGATAAAATGAAGCAACATCATATCCAGGGTTAAGTGGGTTAGCCCAGAGCAGTATCTAGGTTAGAAGAGCACAAGAGCAGGAATTAACCATCAAGCTGCTCCTCCCCATCATCTCTGGATTTCTCCTTTAAGCCCTGTTCCACTAGTCAGTGGGTGATCTTCCACCAGGCAGGACATAAACAAGGAACGTTTTGATTTCTGCCCATAGTCCTGCTCTGGAAACGATGAACCCATCTGGGCAGTACAGACCTACTCTGACGGATCGCTGGGCAAGGGAAGCAGTTGATTGTTCTCCAGTGAGACCCCAGCGCACAGTTCTAGTTCTTCACAGAGCTAAGGAACACCCTTTGAGCAGCACAGTCCATGGAAGTCTTAGCAGGTGATGCAGAGCTGCAGGCAGGAAAGGATTGAGGGAATCTCACTCACTGGAGGTGTTCACAGCTCTCCTACATGATTTAGTGGTCCAGAGCCATGACTTCTGTGTCATTTAAGGCAATCCACCTAATCTTTAATGTGGATACCCTAGCCTACTCACCAGCCAGGGCAACCCTGACCTGTTGAATGTGGCGTGGCTGGTGAAGCGCGCTCCGCACACCGCACAGTTTGACAGCTGGTCCTCTGAGTGGATCAGGAGATGTCGCCCGAGGGATCCTGGAGAGCTGAGGGCTCTACCACACACAGGACACATGTAGCTCTTGGCGCTCACCACGGCTGCAGTGTGCTGCAAAACAACCAGTAGGCTGTTACTTACAAATTGCCCATCTCTCTGCGCAGTCTGACATAGCAAACCATTCAGTTCAGCCTCTTAGAATGGGAAGACTTTACCACTGAACCTCTGCCTGACGGCTCCTAGACCAAGCTCAAGACATCTAGGGTGTCAACAGAGCAAGGAGAAAACCTTTCTACAGCTTTGCTTCAGTGCAAGAAAAACAATTAAGGCCAAACACTAGGACCGTAAGACCTGACCCTTGTTTTCAGAAATGCATCTGAGGATGCTGCTGTTGCTGGACAAAGCGTGACTGGACTAACAGCAGGCAGAATGCAGGCGAGGAAGTGCTTGGATTGAGACAGTCTGCTGGTGCACGTAAGTGGCCAATTCAGTTCTGCTTCATTCCTTCTTTTACAGACTTTGATGTGCTGTGAAGAGAGTACTGACAACAAAACCTGTGAGATTCCAGCACAGATTTCCAGCAATACTGGAATCATGTCAGAGGAAGAACAGCTGTTTTCCTGGATAGGAACTGTGATAAAGGTACAAAATAAAGAACTGAGTGATAAGGATGAGGGTTACTTATCTCACTGAATGACATAAAAAATGCTTCACATTTAATCTGAAGGAACTGCTTGGTCTTAGCCTGCAACTGCTTGCAGAGACTGCTCTGGGACAGAGTTGTCTTTTCCAGATCTGCAGACCAGTGGCTTGATGATTCTTTCTCCAGGACACCCTCTGGACACAGCTTACTGCTGTAAACTTCAATCACACCCTAGCCAGAACCTCAGTTCTGTGACTGCAAAGACCAAAACAAAGCCACCCTGTGCTTTGGGTTGTTGCTGGATTTGGGGGTCATGGGTGTCCAAGGGGCTTAAGGCCAGAGATATCCCACAGAATGGGACCTTCTCCTACCTGGTATACGTGAGCAATGAGCTGCTCTCTGCTGCCACACTCCAGCTGGCAGAGGGGGCACTGTGACAGTCCCAGCATAGGATCCGTATTCAAAGTCTCAGGTACCTACAAGGAGGAAAAGCCACCTGGTGTAATTACAGCCACCCCAACACTCCCTTGTTGACTCCCAGAGTCAACACTGCGCCAGCCTCGACCAGACTGTCTGCTGTTCCTGGCAGCCCAAGAGCTCTTCATGCCCCTTTCTCCTGACAGCAGACACTGCTTGGCAGAGGTGGGAGAAAAAGATAAGAAACCATGGTGGGGAGAGGAGGTGTTTAGACAGTACCCTTCTCTCTCCTTGGGAGGTGAAGGTGAGCGCAGAGTCTGGACACACTTGCCTCATTCTCTCTCATCGGTGGGGTTTCAGCCACAGGTTGTTCTGCATTCTCTAATTCTTTCTTCACTTTCACCATTGAACCATCCTCCTCAGATGTATGGGAAGAAACTTCATCCTGGGTGGTTTCCTCATCATCACTGCCACCTGGAACATGAAGAGTCATTCCAAGTGTCACCCATAGGCCATAACTGTCCTGACCAGCATAACCGGGGGGCTTCTACCCACAACCTCCAAGCAGGGGCTCCATTTAAACTTGGGCTGGGGCCCTTCAGTCCCTGAAGTGCTCTGCAGAGTCCCTGGACCTAGCCTGTTACCCTGCCTTGTCTGACAGTCATGGACCCACTGCTGTTACCACCCTCCTCTAGTAAGCTGGCACTGCATCCCAGTGGTGAGGGCATTGCCCAGTCTGTGCTGTGGTGGCCCTTGGCTCTGGGCTTGCCTTCCCTTAGGGAGTAGCCCTGCTCTTGGTGTTTGCTGCCACCAAGTCCTGCACAGGAGCCAAGGGCTAACCCAGAGGATGAGAAGGGTAAGCAGTGGGAGGACACCCATGAGCTGTGCAGCACATAGCCTCACCCCACAGCAGAATCTCCCCAGTCCACTACCTTGCCATTACTGGAAGGGGCAGAACTCACTGCTGCTGGAGTCGGGGTCTTGCAGCGGATGAATGGTTGGCCTTTGGTCCCCAAGAGCTCCAGGAAAGTTGTTTTTCATCATGGCTTGGCGGGCTTGCTCCTCCAGCCCTGCAAAGACTTGCTTCCCTAGCAGCCACAAGGACAAAGAGTCAGACCGGTGCTGTTCCATTGCTTTCACCACCAAGGTTTGCCAAAATCCCGACGGGTGTGGGGCTGCTCACCTGCACCGGGCAGAACCTCTGAAGCCACCTCTCAGAAAGCATTTAAGTAACCTCTCTGCTTGCCTGCCCTGCAACACCAGCCTCTTGTGGCTGCTGATGCCAGGCCAGGCCCTGTGTCTAGAAGTCTCACTAGTGGAAACGTCTGGCCTCAGGCTGCTCGCTGCATACACTTCAAATACCACTCCAACCATAGAAAGAAAAAAAAGTGAGATATCTGCTGTATGTAGCCAGGTGGATTTGTCTGGTACCAAGCTACCTGCCAACAGAGACGGAGGGGAAGCCGCTCGAGGACTATAACAGCGTCCTAAATCAGGCACACTGCTCCATGGCTTCTAAATCATTAACTCCTCTTCCTTGCTATAATAGGCAACTTGCATAATAATAGCATCTCCCTGGGTGCCTCACACCTCATCTGCCCCCCACTAAAACCAGGGCTTCTCCTTGGCATGCTGTGTCACCACCTTCTGTCCTGGGAGGACTGAGGACAAGCTGCCCAGCAAGATGTCTGTGCTTGGGGCTGATGTTCTCCTGCTTAGAAGATGCATAACTTCACTACCTTGCCTTGCCCAGGAGTGGCTCTGACTAAAAGAAATCTCAGTGACACTTCATATGCCCAATGCAGACAACTAAGGGAATAAAGCCAGAAACCCGAGATGCTTGTTTAAGAGAGCTTACAGTCTGCTTTGATGAAAAACACTGATCACCAATACTTCAACTCCATGGGAGAGGGCAAACACATTGAAAGAAGGCAATTATTTATGCTTCTCTGAAAGAAAACTTCTTACAGCAATGCCTGCTAAGGTGAACTTTTTTTGTTTCAAAGAATAATAATAAAAGGCAACCACTGATTTTCATATTAAATCAAACAAATGGCTTTATTCCAGGTGCAGTCATGATTTGCCTCTCTCAGATGACATGGTGCTAAATTCCCAGCAGGCAGCTTTTGAGTTCAACTTATCAACTGAGTTGCAAGTTCTCAAGAATCACTCAAAGCATTAATGCAAAACTGGTAAGAAAGATGCAGTGCATTTTTCACATGAAAGCTTTAGGGATGGAATTGTACCTTTTAGTACAGGGCTACAACTGGCATCAATATAGCCAGAGAACTGAATTCTTGACCCACTGAGAGGGCACCAGTCCTGTTACAAGGAAAGGCACATTCCCACGTGCTAAACTGGTTCAGCCAGCTTTGCCCCGTGGTCACACTCTCACTGCTTTTCTGGTGCTTACCTCTCAACTTCCAGCAGTGATTTAAAAACCAGTAATTTATGGAAGATTTCAAAGACCTTCAGAAGATTCATGGAGAGTGTGGAAGAAGACTTTTAGTTCCCAACATCCCCATGGAGGTTTGCAAAAGCATTTGAAGGCATTTATCATTGTTTCAGAAATGTGAGAAAGGTTTATGTAGAGAAGAAACAGTCCATGCGGGAAGGAGAGGGGAGCTGAGAGGCACTCTAAATCTGTTTGTCAGAGGGACATCACGATTGCCATGACACACGTACCTCCCTCAGAAGCCATTCCAGCACTAAATGGTTTTCATGACCTGGAGCGCTGCTTTTATGCCTGGACCACAACCTCACATCAGTGGGGCTGAGATAGAGCCTGTATGAACAGCAGACACTACAGACTTACAGTGCCTCTCCGAGAAGCAGATATCCACAAGCCACGAGGATAAAAGAGACAAAAAAAGCATTGCAAGATGGAGAAAGTATGGTGAAATGAGGAAACCTGAAGAACACAGGACAGATGTAAAACTATAGTGGGAGACATGCTACCTGTGACAGAGTTACAAAACAGGATTCCCAAACACCATTGTAACTGCTGATGGGAGCAGTTACACATTTGGTTTCTTCCCTTCTCTTTCCCCTTCCAGATGGCTCACACTGCCACCGAGCCACAGCCCAGTCTAACAGCAGGAGGTTCCCTGCTCCAGTCCACACACGATACAGTCTGCAGGGTTTTAAAAGGTGCGATTGTTACTTGAGGTGACTAAGGAAGAAACTCCTCCTACCAGTACCACTGTCAATCACAACTAAGAGAGCGATCATGTCTGCAGTGGCCTTTCTATACTACACACAGAACCAAGTTAGCATTGATTCAGTGCAGTGCAGAGCACTACCAGCTTACAGCCAGAAATGCAAACTGTTACCAAAGCAGTGCTGTTAGCAGATGGCACCTTGTGCATTCTCCACTAGCCTGTACCTAAAAGGCATCATGGGATTGGGGAAGACACTTTTAAAAATGCCATCTTCAGCCTACACAGGATTTCTTATGTATGAAACTAGCATTGTCTCCAAAAGAACTTGGGAAAAAGTGTCCTGTTCATCTACTGATGGACTAAGTCCTACTTTGATGAAGCTTTGGAGCTGTAATGTTTGCTGGGTAATGTTTGATATTGTTTCTGCACACTCATGTTCACATACAGACAATGAGATCCCTGCCTCCACTCCATTCTGAATTCACTGACATTCTTTGGAAAGGGAGTAAGACAGGCAACAGCTTTAGGATCACTGCTATCGGTGAAGTTTTGCTCAATATTGAACTCACAGACTCTTCTCCAGAATTTTCTTTTATTAAGTACAAAAAGGCCTGCAGGCTGACCACAACACCGAAACAAGTCATCGTGTTTGGTTTACAAACAGCTAGAGATGCAGGACAGTGAAAGATCATACAAATGCCTCTGCTTTGCATTCCAGTTTTCCTCTCCATAATCTTGTAAATGAGTGGGATGCCAGGTGAGCAGCTGTGGAGGTGGGGGGCAGCCCTGTGGGACAGTGCGACAGGGGAAGGCGTGACCACTAGAATCTGGTGCTGTATCAGCTTGGTAGCCAGCAAGGTTTGTTTTTTTGTTTTCCTGAGCCCTTCCCTTCTTGAACTGTATGAATGCAGGATAACTCTCGGGTGTTCTGGAAAATAAACACACAAACAAACAACCCCCACCCCAAAATCCACAAAACAAAATCAAAAGAAACTGCGTTATTCCCCTGTCTTCCTTCCTAAACAGAAAGGTCTCTCAAAGATGAGCCACTTTATTCCCTCCTTGTACACCAATTTAAAGTCCCTGTTCATGTAGGTCTTCTCTGTGTTCCTTTCCTGGACCTGAAATCTGCAAGTCTTTCCACCACTGTGGATCTAGTCCACCTGCCCCATCGCTATTCTGGGTTGTCCACACTGCTGTAGTGGTTACTGAAATGAAAAACAACACAATTGAAAGAGTTAATAACAGCAGCCCACAGCCCTTTAAGAACCCAGGATTTTGATGCAAGTAACATTTCTGCTCGGTTTTGAATGCTGGGTGCTATGTCTTGCAAGATACTTTCTCTTCAAACTGGGAATATTATAGATGGCAGAATTCAAGGAAGACTGAAGAGCACAGAATGTGTGTGTGTCAGAGGGAGAGGGAAGGAAATAACTAGAGGATTAATGGGATATTGGGACCATGAGAAACAGAGCTAGGAAGTGGGAATTAATTTGACTAACAAAAGCTGCGTCAAGAGTTGTAAGAGAAGCATCACTTGCAAAGGGTACAAGCAATAGAATGAAAGGCAACTCATGGGATAGCAGGGAGGAAAGAAAAAGTGCACGCTAACACCTGCAGCGAATTGTTGGCAAGCACGAGAACAGCAAGAAGCCCAGAACTGACAGAATGATGGTGCAGCAGTGGATGGGCTTGAATGCAAGATCAGACAAACTGCTTAGAGAGATTTTATGCTTTGTCTGGGAGAAAAAAACAAAACAAATTGAACCACTTAAGATATCTCCACAAGAATAATGTAACTGCATTGTATTTTTCAGGTCAGAGTGGAATGAGCAATGCAGTAAGTATATTGCAGCATTACAGCTCTACTTGTCACCACTATATCAGATGTGTTTCTCATGCACCATGTGGCAAAACAAAATTAAATTACTGAGAGCCAATTACGTGCTGCAGCCCTGCCAAAGGGGAGGTGACTACAATTAACGCTGTAGAAGGACCGGCCGTCATGCACAGCGAGACTGTTGTGATAATAGTAATTTTTATCATTGTTTATGTATTATGTGGAATTTCCTTCCATATCAACTTCCATTTAAAATTGTTTTCACTTGTAACCACACAACCTCCCAGCCAGTCGCTCTGCGTGCCAAACAAAGTGATTCTGTGCTAAGTGAGGACAGCAAACCAAGTTGCTGTCTAAGCAAGGTTAAATGAGGGCCATGCCAAGCCTGGAAAGTAACCCTGGAAAGAGGTGGCACCAAGCAAGCCAGGAAGAGGAGATTGCAGCTGTCTCCCTAGTGAATCCAAAGAAGGAAGAGAACACGGAGTGGCCATGCAAGGAAGAAGTAGGCACCATCCTCCCACAGATTTGTCCAGTTAGATATTCACAGTGGTATTTATGCAAATCCAAAAAGCACTTCCCAGCCCCGCAGCCTGCCAAAGCAGACCCCAGCTGCAGACAACTGCGAAAAAAGCTGCATACCTGCTCTCCCTTTTATTCCTCTCCTCCCAACCATTTCAGTCCCTGTGAAGAAGTCTCAGTAACGTGTCTGCTATGTCTCATCCTGACTCCTCATTCTGCTGGCTCACCCAGTTCTTGGAGCTGATGCTCTCTCCGATTATCCTCGTCAGTGCACTGCATGGCATTTCTGGGCCCTCCAGATACACAGCAGGCTAGGTAGACCGAGAAGTCCCAACGATTTGGCGGCGTTCATCATAAGACAGACAAGATTTTCCATCCCAAGGTGGAGACATCACCATGACATGTTTCTTGTATCTTTCAGTCCCTTTATTTTCTTGTGGTCCTACTTGCTGCTCCTGATGGCTCCTGTTGAATAGTTGCTCTGTAGCAATGCACTGCATGTAAAGGAGGTGAACAGCTCCCAGAATTCCTCCCTGTGGCACACCAGATGCCATAACCTCAACCTCACGCCCGCTGGTAGCATGTTTGTCAGACAGCTTCCCCCGAGAACAAAACCGGAGATACAATCGCTTGTATTGCAGATAAAAAAAAAAAGCAATGTTCACTGTGAAAGCAGCGCATGACTGAACTCCACAATATGTATAGTTTTGTATATAATAGTACACGCTTCTGAAGAACATAACCCTTAAACAGGCAAGTGTGGAAAGCGGCCCTGAACACCATGGGAACTCTACCTGCACTGTTAAAGCTGTGTTACCCCTTGGTTTCCATAAGTGAGAGACTGTGGCTCTACAGCAGGGGAGACAGCCTAAGTCCGTGCCTTACGTAAGCCTGATCTAAGCAGCAGCAGTAGTATCTGAGCACTCTGGGAAGCTAAAGTGTGTGGACACAAGATGCGTTACTGGCATCATAGGACAAAGCCCAGGACATACCAGATTTCTATAAAGAAGAGGGTTCCCAAGTCACTAACGTACTATAGGGTAAATCAAAGCTGCGCTCTGCCTACTGTCAAACCCAGCACCCAGAAGCAGGAATTGGAGAGCACAAGCCAGTGCAGATGCCAAAGCCGCGTCTCAAGACTCTTACGCTGGTCACCAAGGAAAGCTTCGTCAGCTCTCCATGCCTGGCTCTAGCAGCCAGTGGGTATTTCAAGTCCCAGACAGAAGGGCTTCTCCCCAGTATGCTCACAGAGTGTGCAGTGTTAGGCTCTATCACAATGTATTTTCCCCTAGTACAGAGAACAGCATGCACAGATTCCCCTTGCTGTACCCATACAAAAAGGCAGCACAGAGACACACGCAGACACATGCAAGCCAGCAGCAGCAGCAAAGTGGGGCAGGGTTAGGGCTGCAGCATTCAGCTCTGTCCCATACTCCTGACGGCTACTACAGCTTAGCAATACCTGGGACCTTGCTCCCACATGTCTAAAGAAGCGGAAATTTGTTTTCCTCATTCCAGCCTAAATTCCAAATGGGTCTCCAGTCACAAAGCTGGGTATGTACAAGGGCATAGCTTCAGTCCCCCCAGCTTCCCTCTGCTGCACTTAGTCAAACAAAAGCTGTAGGTGTGCAGCTTCCCCTTTGCAGCCAGACATCCGTACACGTCTCCCAGCTCCACTAACACCTCGCTGAAGCCTGCCCACACAAAGTGCTGATGTTCAGCATCTTCAGCCCTTTCTCTATCAAACAAACACCAGGATCTGGAGAAACAGAGATCTGTCCCGTCAGCTCAGCCCAAGAATGACCTGACAGCACTTATCTGTCTAGCAAATTACTTCGCCGCTGCCCATTCCTTCAAGGAAGGAGCAAACAGCTTTAACTAATGGTAAAAAATGGAGGTACGGTGAGCTTAAGTCCAAGGCCAGCCAGGTAAGTCTGTGGTGGGGCAAAGACTGAAACCCAGGACCTCTTGCCTTCCAGCCACGCACTCAAACCACCTTGCCTAGAACTTCCTCTGCTACCCAGGATGGGCCAGAGCCCTGCACTCACATTTCTTAGCATACAGACTTGCACTTGTGCCACTGTGGATGCAAAGCACAGCTACAGGTCCTGCACATACGCACCCACCTTTACAACATCAGTCGTTTGCTCAGCCCTATCTCTGTCCTGCCATGCCAGGACACGGCCAGCTCCCCTGATGCACAGTTTCTCTTCTTACATCCCCTACGATGAAACACGACTAACCAGCATTCCCCATAGTTTGTACTTTTTCATCACTCCCCTCCTCCCTGCCTCACTCCACAACAATCCAGCCAGGGCAAAGATCCCACAATGCTGTGTAATATAATACTCACAGTGAACTTTGTTAGGAGTGGTCTGTTTCCGACGGGACATGTTTCCCTGGCCTGGGAGCACAGAGTGTTCGTCCCCCTCAGCAGAGGGCTCACCTGAGAAGAGAAGAACCTGTCACAAACATCATCGGAACCTGTGCAACCTCCAACCCGGTTGTCTCAGGGTCCTTTCCCTTCTGCCTACAAGGTTCATTCAGCATCACCGCACTGCAGTCTGGAGCCAGCATCCAACTCGATTCACAAACCACCCGGTACAGGCAGTCCCACCCAGTTCTCAAGCAAGGTGATACTATCCCCAGGAAACAAAAACCTAAAAGTGACTGCAACCTTGATCCAAACATCCTTCTCCCACCTGTCCGATCCCGTGGCGGGCAGGGCAAGGGCCTCATCAGCCCTGCAGACGCTGCCCTGTCTCTGTCCCCCACTCAGAAAGAGACCCTTGTCCCTCACAGGGGGACGCTCACCAACCTCCACAAACCATACAAGGGAGGCAACACCGACCCCTCGTCCTGAGACCAAAGGGAAAGGCTCAACCCCAAAGGACCCACAGACGGACAAAAGGAGGAGTTGAACCCGTTTCTCTCGAGACAGACGGACACAGGGATCCCATCAGGCCCCTCAGACAGACAGCTGGACACACAGATCCCATCTGTCTCCCACCAACAGACACAAGGACAATGTCAGCCTCCTGCTGACAGATGGACACAGGGAGCCTATCAGCCTCCTCAGACAGACAGATGGACACAATGATCCTATCAGCCTCCTCAGATGGACACAGGGATCCTGTCGCCTCCTTGAACAAACAGATGTGGGGGGCACTCAGCCTCCTTGAACAGACAGACATGGGGAGGCTGACATTCTCCTCAAGACAGACAGACGGACAGGGGGATCTTATCAGCTTCCTTGGACAGATGGACATGGGGACCCCCCAGCCTCCTCAGACAGACAGACATGGGGACCTGTCAGCTTCCTTGGACAGATGGACACGGGGAGCCCTCAGCCCTCCTCGGACAAACGGGCACAGAGATCTCATCAGCCTCCTCGGACAGACGGACACGGGGAGCCTGATGTCCTCCTCGGACAGCCAGACGGACACAGGGATCTGTCAGCCTCCTCGGACAGGCGGACGCGGGCAGCCCCGGCAGACAGAGGCAGGTGCAGGCGGCCGGACGCACGGACAGACCGGACAGCGATGCGGCCGAGGCCGGACAGCCAGACAGACACCCAGCCGGACAGACAGCCGGCCCAAGGGCCTCGGCGCTCCCCGCGGGCGGCGGCCCCGCCCGGCCCGGCCCCGCTCGCCCTTACCCGCAGCGCCGCAGACAGACAAAGGGCCGCCGGACAGACAGACGGGCAAGATGGCGGCGCCGCCGGAGCGCGCGGCGCGGGCACAGCCGGCACCGGCACAGCCCCGGGGACAGAGCCGGTACGGGCACAGCCCCCGGGGACAGCCCCATAGCCCCGGGGACAGACCCGGTACGGGCACAGCCTTGCAGCCCCAGCGCAGCCCCAGCCCCGGTACGGCCCCATAGCCCCGGTGACAGCTCCAATACGGCCCTATAGCCCCGGTACGGCCCCATAACCCCGGTGTGGGCACAGCTCCGGTACAGCCCCATAGCCCCGGTGTGGGCACAGCCACGGTGACAGCTCCGGCACAGCCTCATAGCTCCGGTGACAGCTCCCGTACGGCTTCACAGCCCCGGTGACAGCCTCTGTACGGCCCCACAGCCCCGGTAGCAGCCCCGGCGGTCCCGGTGCGGTTTGCCGCTCCCACCCCGCCGCTCACCTGTTCCCCGCGGGGCCGCCCCCGCCGGCGGCTCCCGGCCGCCCCGAGGAGCTCATTCCCGCCGGCCCCTCCGCCGCCGCGGGCTCTCGTCTCCCCTCCCCGCGCTCACCGGGGTCCCGGCTCTGCCTGCAAGGTCAGAAAAAAAAACCCACCAAAAATCACGGAGCCGCCGTGAATTTAGAAGCCACCGCGCGCGTTAGGAACTCGGGCACCCGCGGGGAGAGGAGCCGCTTCTCCCCCGCGGGAGCCGGGCAGCCCCAGAGTGGCCGCCGGGCACCGGGACGGCGTCACCTGGGGTCGGGGGAGCCCGGTCCAGGGCCAGTTTAACCCCGGGGTGAGCGAGCTAAACCGCAGCAAAGCCACCCCCCACCCAATCCCGGGGTTGGGGCAGCTTAATCCCCGGGCCAGGTCACTGCCGGGGCCGGGCCGGTTTAACCTATGGGCCAGCCCGCTCCCAGACCCGTTTAATTCCCGGGCCAGCTTAATCCCCGGGCCCGCTGAACCCCTAGGCCAGTAGAGCCCCGGTGCCGGGCCAGCCCTCCCCCAGCTTACCCCGGGGCCGGGCCGCCCGGCAGGACCGCAGCCACCGAGACTGCAGCCACCGGGACTGCGCTCGGCCTCCGGCCCTCAGAGAACCGGAGGCGCCTCCGCCCGGACCCCGGCGCGGTGCCCTCAGCCGCTCTCGTCCCCGCGGAGGCGGGGCTGGCGGCGCGGAGCCGCGGGCGGAACGCTCAGCGGGCGGAACCTCCGCGCCGGGTGGGCGGGCGCCGGCGGGCTCCAATCGGCTGTGACACATATGCCGACCTACGGCGATCCTTCCGCTGCGCTATTGATTCCCAGAGAGCCGCTCTCCCCGCTTGTGCCGCTTCTCTCCCGGGACGCTGCCACGTTGGTGCGGGAAGAGCTTCTTGGGGCCTCGCTTCTGTAGCTCCTAGCGGCTCGGCCGCGCCCCCGGTAAGGAGTGGGCAATGCCGGGCCCGCGGATCCTTCCGCGCATGGAGCGGCGCTGCGACCCGGCCGCCATTTTGGGTGCGGGGTGGCGGCCGGTGAGTCGGGCTGCGGGCCGGCGGGGGCCGGGCCGGCGCTGGAGGCGAGGGGCGAGCCTTTCCCTGAGGGCCCGACTCCCGTGCTGGGGGCCGGGGCGGTCCTGGGGGCCAACCCTGCCTCGAGGGCTCAGGTCCCACCCTGGGGGCTACGGGGGGGCGAGGGGCGAGCCCTGTCCCAGGGTCTCGGGTCCCGTGCTGGGGCCGGGGCGGCAGCGGAATGGAGTGACAGTGCGTGATCGCCAGGCCTGGAACGATGAGGGTGACCCGTAGGCGATTGGTGTTGCGTTGCTGTCTGCTGTTCGATCTGTAACTGCTCACGTTGCTGTTGCCAGTGGAACTGTGCTGTGCTCTTCATAGGAGTGTGAGAAAGTGTTTTGTTATCGGTAGAGTTGTGCTGTGTAAGAAGGTGTTTCATGGTTGCCATTATCAGCAGAAATGGGCTGTGGCATCTTGATTCTTAAGTGAAGTGTACAAGGTGAGAAAGAAAACTGTCGACACCCCGGCTGACCAAACAGCACAAGTGTGGATGCTGCCTGAAAGAGAGGAGCTGTGCAGGAATGTTGTATCTCTGTGGCTTCTTAGCTTAAAAATAAGAATAGGCTCTGCTTTTTGGGGTGACGTGAGTTGTTTATTCAATAGAATAAAGGGTAAGCCCCTTGCAGCAGTGGTCAGAGACCTCACCCACAATTTCATGCACTGCATAGACCCTCCCAATTGTCCAGGAGAAGGACAACAAAACTTTTTAGGATGGCAGCAGGAGGGTTGTGAAGGAGTGGGGAGTGAGTTGGTTGCTGCAGAATGTCTGTAGTCTGAAAGAATCTGTTAAAGCAGCTTGTTGTTAATGTTTGTTCATAGTTTAATAGGTACTTTTGCAACTCGTGCAGAGACTGTTTCTTGCAGTGCTACAGAATTATTGTTCCAGTTATAGAAGGGCAAAATGTGCTTTTTATGGTGTCAGACTTATATCCTGTGAATATGTTTTTATAACAGTGTTTGTTGAGCTTGATTGGTTTCGTGCATCATTTAAATCATAGCAATATATATAAATAACTGATGTGGGAATAGATTAGTTAAATAAACTGGATGTATACCAGATAGTATTAAATCTTAGGTAGAAATGCACAAAATGCAGCCACTTCCCAAAAGTCTGCTCCAATGTGTCCTTCAGGTACAAGCCGAGGTCTTCCTATGTGATGGCTTTTAAGGTTTTTTTGGATGAACAGTTCTTGGTGTAACAAAATGCCATAATAAAGCGGCTTCTGACTTAGTTTACTGTAGGACTAATGAGTTGAACTGGCTCTCGAGAGACTGGAGAAGCACCAGAGTGTGCATTCAGGAAGCAGGAAGAACGTGGAATGTGGAAGAGTGACTTTTCCTTCTGATGACAGGACAGTTACAGCCTTAGTTTGCGCAGTCCTTATGTTAGTCATACGGCTGCTTCACAACTTCATATTAATAGGACAGACTTGGCTTAGTTCTTGCAGTTGACTTTTGCATTTCTTTAAACATATGGTTTTGTCAATGAAATAATAGAGAGAGAGGGGATTTGGCTGTGTGATAGTTGTTACAGCATCTTGTTTAGTTTCTTCACCTTTTGAAGTTGATCAGAGTGGGAATATCCAGGAAGTTTCTGTTCCCTGCAGACCTTGGTTAAGTGCAGAATTGCAAAGTGGGAAAGTGAACGATGAGTGCCTTAGGTCCAGTCATTTGTAAATAATTGGATTTAGGAACAGCAGGCTTGTACCTGTTTGTTGGATAAATCAGTTTCTTTTTCCCCAAGTAAAAACAGTAACTGTGTCCTTGTGGTATTAGCAACAGCTCCTGGTTCCAATGACTTTTCCTTCTCCCACAGAATTTATCATGTTGGGCTCTGGGTTCAAGGCTGAGCGCTTGCGAGTCAACCTGCGTCTTGTCATCAATCGCCTCAAACTGCTGGAGAAAAAGAAGAGTGAGTATTTGATGGGACAGGCATGACCCAGGATGCTTTTGGGGCTCAGTAGGCTTGAGGAGGAGGTTTTTGTGGAGTTGGGATACTTCCATGGGCCAAGTATGGAGTAGCTTTGCACTCTTACTGGACCCAGGCCTTGCAGTCTGCCCCGGTGTGGAGCAGGAGGACCCAGAGGAGCAGGCTGGCCACCATGCAGCCTATGTCCACCTTCCTGGCACTGTAATCTATGCGGTGTGGTGGGTGGTAGCTGTGAGCTATGCCTGGAGGAATGTGCTGGTTTGTCCCAAGAGGGCCCTTCCTGGGCTTTCTCTGCCCAGACCATAATGGGAAGCTTACTGGGTGTTGTGGGAGCCTCTCCCCACCTGTACTGTTTGCTCCTGCCCAGACAGATGAGATACGTGGTTCCAGTTGACTCTACAGGGAAATCAAGGCTGTGGGACAGTTTCTAGTAGATAAAATTTCACCTTCCTTTCTCCCATGAGTGTGTTAGGACCTGGGCTCATGGGCTCCACCAAGCTGTGACTCGGTGTCTTGCACTGTGAAGGCTCCGTGAAAGGGAGAGAGAGGCTCCAATTGCGTTGTGTGTGGTGGGGACTGTGGGTGGGTGCAGAGGCAGCAGCCCCTGCCAGTGCAGTGACCGGCTCTGGGGGTATGTCCTGTAGCTGAGCTGGCCCAGAAGGCAAGGAAGGAGATTGCAGATTACCTGGCGGCTGGAAAAGATGAGCGTGCCAGGATTCGTGTGGAGCACATCATCCGTGAAGATTACCTTGTGGAGGCCATGGAGATCCTGGAGCTCTACTGTGACCTGCTGCTAGCCCGCTTTGGCTTGATCCAGTCCATGAAGTAAGCTCTGGCCTAGAGAGTATCCCATGGGAGAGGGTCTGCCTCCCCTTGGCTTGGGGGGCACTGCTGGGGGCAGGGCTGGGATACAGAAGGGCACCTATTTGTCTTGGTGTCCTTAGGCCTCCAGAGACCTTTTCTTCCCTGGGCAGGGAAGACTGGAGCCCAGCATGGAGTATGGGGACTTGAAAGCTAAGCGGATTGAGGGCAGCAAGGATTAGGTGCTTGGTGTGATGATAAGATTGTCTTCTGTTATCCTTAGGGAGCTGGACTCTGGCCTGGCAGAAGCAGTATCTACTCTGATTTGGGCTGCACCGCGACTCCAGTCAGAAGTTGCTGAGTTGAAGATTGTAAGTAGGTTTGTTTGAAGGATGTGACATGTGCAGGTTGAGGGTAATGCTGCCAAAAGCTGGTGGAAGCCTTTGTCTGGGACTCTGTCTTGAAGGCAGGGGACATGTTTTTGTGGGTTCTGCAGATGAAGACCCTGGTGTAGGTGGTTCTGAAGCATCAGGGTGGCTGAGGCTGCTCAGCTGGGGCACTCCATGGCAGAAATGAGGGTGATCTGTGGGAGGGGAGTTGGGCAGCTGTAGGGGCTACCACAGATGTGCAGTGACTGGGGGGAACCAGGGGTGTGCTTGTTGCTAGAGTTTGTCTCCTGCTGCAGGTTGCTGACCAGCTCTGTGCCAAGTACAGCAAGGAGTATGGGAAGCTGTGCCGGACAAACCAGATTGGGACAGTCAATGACAGGGTAATGAACTGGTGGAGCAGGCAGAGCAGACAAGCCTGCCATGGCTTTCTGCCCCTTTTCCCTGTGGCGAGTGGCTGATGCCTGTGGCTTGCTGTGGAGCTGGGTGGGCCAGCTGTGCTGCTGGGGGCCTGTCTGCCTGGGAGCGTGGGAGCACAGGGCCCTGCGGTGCTGCCTGTGCCAGCAGCCTCCTCTGCAGCAGTGCTGTGCTGGCAGGAAGGGCTCCCAAGGCTTCGCTGCACTCCCTGCAGCAGGCGGCCCTGGCTGGAACAAAGCTCCATTGTGCTGTGCTGCCCCAGGCTCACAGAGTGTCTCTGCACCCTTGTGTTCCAGCTGATGCACAAACTGAGCGTGGAGGCACCTCCCAAGATCCTGGTGGAGAGATACCTCATCGAGATTGCAAAGAACTACAATGTGCCCTATGAGCCTGACTCAGTGGTGATGGTGAGTGAGGCGCCTGCATCTCTGGGGCTCCTTTCTGTGCTCCAGTAGCTGAAATGTTTTGTTAGTCCTGCATGGGGCTATTGGAGCACAGGGCTGTGGCATCACAGCACACTCGGTGGTAGTCGTGCTTTGGTATCTTCTAGACAGCCCTAGTGTCGGATGATGCTTTCTGCTTGCCACAGCTCTGTGGTGTGTGGCTGTCAGTCATGCTGTAGTCTGGTTCCCTTTGGTTCTTATTGCTATCACTGTGTAGCTGCTCTCTGTACTTGTCATGCTGTCTCATCTTACCCAGTACCAAATTCTGTACCTAATGCTGTTCAGAGGGCTGTGATCAGAATAGAGAAGTGTTGATGAGCGGAATTCTTCCACCCTCTCCAGGCTGAAGCCCCCGCAGGTGGAGAGGCAGATCTGATTGATGTGGGATTCACAGATGACGTGAAGAAGGGAGGAGGAGGAGGAGGTGGTGGTGGATTTACAGCCCCGATGGATGGATTAGTACCCATGCCAGTGCTGATGCCTATGCCCATGCCAACACCAAATCCACCCTTCTATCAACCTCCAAAGGGACCAGTAAGTGCCTTAGCATTCCCTTTTTTTGTGTAATGCTCCAGTTCAGTGCTTAGCCCTGTGCCTGCAGATTGAGAAGCATCTACACTTGACAGTTTGATATTTCAGAAGCCGTTGTGTTATTGTGAGACTGTTTGGGATGGAAATTGTTGGCAGCACAGCTGGAGCTTCTTGTAGCTTTTTGACTGTGGAGGTTCCTACCCCTGTTCTCCAGCCATCCCTCTTTGCCTTCAGGGAACAGAGGAGTCCAGACTTAACTCCTGAGGCAGTCTTGTGACTGTCAGGCTTTTGGCCAGGGGTTGGAACTGCACTTCGAAGTTGGTAGGCTGGTCGTGTGCCAAGATTCAGTCAAGGAAATCGGGTGAGTTTTGTGGGATGGGAACGGCACAGAAAAATGCGGAAGTGCCCTGCCTTCGGACGTACAAGGGGAATGGACCAGGTCAATGGCTCTTGGAGATCGGTTGTTGTGAGGGTGGAATGTGGGAGCTGAAAAGAGCGTTGTTCTCTGAATTCAGTCATTTACAGGATATTCGTGTAGGCTGGAGAATGGCAGAACAGTGGGATGACTTGGTGTCTTGATATGATCCCAGCAATACTACAGTGGTTTTAGGGGGAAATCTGGGCCAAGTTTCATCATTATTGTGAGACTGTTGGCATAAATATGCCAAAGACTTGTGCCAAGTCTAGGTTTTGGAGGCACTGTTGTATTTATTACCCTTTTTGTCCTAGCACTTCTAACACCTTGAAAGATGAAATGTTAAGTCATGCTGGTTCTTTAGAACAACCCACGGGCCTGTTAGCTGGGTGTGGGTGTTCCAGGTGATTGTATCTGACTTTAAAATTGGGAATATTTTCCTATTAAGTATAAAGTATATCAGGTTGGATATTTGCCTGCCTTTATCTTGAACTTAGTTTCTCCTGACTCCTGTGGCAGCTGTAGGGGTGTTGTGTCCCTTGGCTGCTGTCCCAGGTGAGTCTGTTTGGTGTATTGACTGTCATCATCCCGTACAGGATGACTTCAGTGGCCTTCCAGTGGGGACCTACCAGCCTTTCACTAACATCCATCCTCCACCGATTCCAGCAAACCCACCAACATACGAGTCGGTAAGTGTCTGAGCTGAACCACTGTTGTAGGCGGCAGAGGGAACCTCAAAGACTGCAGTGGGAGCCACAGAAAAGGCAAATGTTTGTTAAGCACGTTGCTGTCAACCTTTGGAGCTTTTGGAGTGGTTCTTGGCAGTGCTTACGGGTGTGGTGAATCACTGGGTGCATGTGATGGGAGAATGACTTGTGAGGAGAAGTTCCGCATTCAGCAGCCTGCTTTGGCTGGAAAAGAAAGCAAATATCCGTTTTACTGCATTGTTAAAATGGTGATAAACAGTTAACAAGTAGAGTCTGCGAAATACTGTGGGATTTTTTTCCCTTGTGAAGGTTTTACTAAATTCAGTCCCTTTAATTATGGCTTTTCAACTAATTAATTGTTCGCCTGCATGAAAATTTTGGGTGACCCAGATGATATGTGTTTAAATACTCTTCCTTTCCCAGACTTTTCTCAGGCTTTGGGGACAACAAAGGAGAGGCTGTAGCCTTCTCTTTCTATGCTTGTCTATATTTTTGCTGCTGCAGTTCATGGGTCTCATTTTGCTATCGGTGACACACTGCTTGTTTTTGCAGTATCCTGAGTAGGGATGAGCGTAGCTGAGCACCTGTGTGCGCTGACACCTTGCACTTGCTGCACAGCAGCCTGTGAGTCCAGGAGGTGCAGGCACAGACGCAGCAGTTACCAGCTGGGAGAGGGGGATGGCACTGACTGCAGCCCACAGGGAGACAGGATTTATAGAATCATAGATTAGAGGAGTTAATACTGGCACAAATGACCGTGCCAGGGCCTTTGTCCTAGCTGGACTGAGACACTTATAATCCTTGATAAATATTTTAGACCTAATGGATCTGCTCCGTTTATCCACCTCCAGAATATGGCTAGTGAAGCTGCTTTGATTAACCAGGAGGGAGAGGAAAGTTGAAGCACTGCTTCCTTTTCTTGGGAAGAGTCGTAGATTCTTCTGAGTGTGCTGGAAGCCAGGGTTGTCTGCCTGCTTGGGGAGGGGTGGGGTGTTCCTCTGCACAGGTGTGGCTGCTGCCACCTACGGTTCTGTGCCTGGTAGGAGAGAGCATTGTGGTAACTGAGTCTCTTTTCCAGATTGATGAGCCTAATGCTGACAAAGACGCTCCTGTGCCGGCAGCTGGTGAGTTATGTCAGTTGTATAAACCTGAAATCTGGTGTTGTTCCCTGTTGAGTCTGCATGCGGCTGGAGGTGCCTGACCATGAGTCCTGTTGAGGCAAATATGCCAGCACTGCCTTTTTGGTAGAACGACTGTTCTGTTGTGTGGCTCTGCTTGGCCCGGTGAGAGCGTGCTGATGGTGAGGTGAGATGATCTCTCTTGTTCCAAACAGGGCCCGGGCCCAAGTCAGAACCTACTCCTAAACCAAGAGCTGGAGCTCCTAAGCCTGTTGATAACTTTGTGCTGCCTGAATTGCCATCTGTGCCGGATACGCTGCCAACAGCGTCTGCTGGCGCCAACTCTTCTGCCTCTGAAGACATTGACTTTGATGATCTTTCGCGGAGGTTTGAGGAGCTAAAGAAGAAAACGTAAAACTGACTGGGCTGTAATTGCGCTGCGAGGGCAGGAGCTGCGACAGCTGCTTCTCTCTGAAACACTCCCCTGAAACTGGTTTCCTGCATTAACCTCGAATGAACGCGCTCTTCTTTTTGAGCTCTCTTCCTGCTCTACTTAAATTAATGCTGCTGCTTTCCAATCTTTATTGCTCCAGGAGGTGAACTGGAGCAGGGAACAGCCCCTGGCAGTCTAGGTGGCTGTGGAGGAAAGCTGCACGTGATGTTCTGGCTGCCGTTCTCGGCTGCTTCCACAGTGGCTCTGTGCCCCCTCCTGTAGAGAAGGGAGATGAAGGCTGGAACAGGATGGGGTTTTTTCATCTCTGCCCATGGTCATTGAGGCAGCAGCATCCACACGTTTGCCCCTCTCTGTTGGGTGATTAAATCTCTTCGGAAAGACTAACTGGGCTAGGGAGCTATAGGGACTGTAGCCGGTTGCAGTTTGCCTTGGAAGCCGATGTCCTCTTTGGCTCCTGCTTTTGAGGAGCCCTCCATGCCCTTCCCTGCGTTCTCTGGGGGGTGTCTGCTGCCTCTTCCCAGGAAGGCAGCGTTGTACACAGACACTCGGTGCCGTGTTCTGCCTGATCCCGCTGGGAGCACAAACCGGCTGGAGAGCCCTGGCCTGGGCTGGGGGCTGCACCCGCTCCTTTCCCGGGGGGGGCATGGGGAGCCCAGCTCCTGGGGAAGGGGCTGCTGGGTGCGCCCTGCGCTCTCGTGCCTGTAGTCACACTTTCACACAATTTTTCCTTCGAGTTTTAGATTTGTATCTTACCGTTCGGGTCCTAATAAAGTTTGGGATTGGGGTCATCGGTGTCCGTGTTGGCGGGGGCTGCTGTCGCGCAGGGACCCCTCCGTGCCGCATCTGGGTGCCCGTGGCGGTGCTTTACGGGGTCCCTGCCGGTCCCGGTGCCCGGGGCGGGGTCAGAGCCGCTGACCTCGCCCCCAGCCCCCCCTCCCACCCCCCCAGCTCGTCATAGCGGCGGCGCCCGGAAGCGCCGCTCCACGTGGACGCCCATGGCGGGGCTGCTGCGCGTGAGCGGCGGCGGGGACCGGGGCGGGGAAACGGGGAGAGGGGGGCGGGGTNGGGCGGTGTACCGCGAGTGGGAGGATGCTGGGACCTTGGTGGGGTGGGTGTCGGTACCGGTGTGAAGGGCGAGACGGAGCGGGATGCCGGTGCAGGGGGGTGGCGGGGCGCAGGGACCCCTCCGTGCCGCATCTGGGCGGTGATGGGGCTGGGTGCCGGCGCAGGGTGATGGTGGTGTTGGGTATCGGTGCGAGTGCGTTTCGTCGCTGACATCCCGCGCAGGGGCGGCTGCGGGTGCTGGCGGCGGCGCTGGGCGGCTGCGGGCTGCTGCTGGGCTCGGCGCTGGCGGCGAGGGATGAGCGGCTGCTGGCGGCGGCCGCGATGCCCGCGCTCCGGGCTCTCCCTCCCGAGACCGCGCACGGACTGGCCCTGCGCGCCGCCGCCTCCGGGCTGCTGCCTCCCGCCCCGCACGACGGACCCGCCCTGGTGCGGCTGCTGCAGGGGCACCGGGGTCAGGGACTGGGGCGGGGAGAACGGGAGGGTCAGGGTTATAGACCGGGGTGGGGAAAAAGGGGGGATCAGGGTTAGGTTTTGGGGTGCGATAATGGAGGGTCAGGGTTGGGGATTGGGATGGAGAAAACTGGGGGTCAGGGTTAGGTTCTGGGGTGGGAAAAACGGTGGGATGAGGTTAGAAACCAGGGTGAGGAAAAGGGGGGGTCAGGGTTAGGTTCTGGGGTGGAGAAATGGGGGCTTAAGGTTGGGGATTGGGGTGGGATAAACAGTGGGTCAAGGTTAGAAACTGGGGTGGGGAAAAGGTGAGGGTGAGGGTTAAGGACTGGGGTGGGGAAAATGGGGATGCAGGGTCCAGGGCCCAGGGAGGTGGGCAGGCAGCTGGGCTCCAGGGTATCCCCAGGCTATTCGCAGTCCTTGGTGGCTCTGCCAGGTGGGGGTCAGTGGAGGCAGCAAATCCCCTGGGACAGGACACCCCATGGGGCAGAGGGAAGGGAGGGGACTGGAATCAACTCCTGGCTCTGCTCCTGGTGCCCCTGGGCTTTGGCTCTCGGCTGCCAGTGTGTGACCCAGCCCCTGCCCCGCAGGAGGTGCGAGTCCTCGGGCAGCGGTTCCGCAACCCAGTGGGGCTGGCGGCTGGCTTTGACAAGCAGGCCGAGGCTGTGGATGGGCTGTACAGGATGGGCTTCGGCTTCGTGGAAGTAGGGACAGTCACACCCAAGCCCCAGGAGGGGAACCCCAAACCCAGGGTGTTCCGGCTGGTGGAGGACGAGGCGGTCATTAACAGGTGGGATCTGAGGGAAGCTGCTCAGTAGTGTCCCACAGACTGCTCACCCGCGTTTATTTAGGTGGTCTTGGCTCTGGGCTGTGCTGCAGCAGCTCTTGGATGTGCTGAGCAGAGCTGCAGAGACCATAGGCCTCCCTCACGCTTCTCCTGTGTCCTTGTGGATGCCAGCCCAGCCCCAAGCTTTGTCTGTTCTGGTGCAGGTATGGGTTCAACAGCCATGGCCACGATGCAGTGGAGCGCAGGCTGCGGGCCCGCCAGGAGACACAGCTCAGGCTCACGGGTGGTGAGACAGTCTTGTCAGCCTTTGCTCTTGAAGTTAGCTGGTTCTGGGGCCTCCCCTGTTGAGTGGAGGTTGGTCCTGCTGTCCTGGTTCAGCTGTGTCTGTGTTGCAGAGGGAATGCCCCTTGGAGTCAACCTGGGCAAGAACAAGAACTCTATCGATGCTGCAGCTGATTATGTGGCTGGGGTCCGGACACTGGGCCCTTTGGCTGACTACCTGGTTGTGAATGTGTCCAGCCCAAACACCCCAGGGCTGCGGGACCTGCAGGGCAAGGCTGAGCTGCAGGACCTGCTGACCAAGGTGGGTGACACTTGCAGCCAGCCCAGCCCACAGCTGCAGCACTACACATGTCCCATTCCCTGAGAGCACTTCAGCCAGGGGGTTTGCCCCAGCATGAGGAGGAGGGTGGTGGCTCCCCAGAGTGATGAGCAGAACCACTGAGATGTCTGCTGATCAGCTGTGGGCACAGGGGTGCTGTGCTCAGCACAGGGCACGTGAGCATTGCCCTCTGCTCCTGCAAGGGCACAGTGGGCACTCGTCCCCTGGCACTGGGAGTTGCTGTGGCCCTGTGTGGGCCATGTTCCCACACTCTGCATGCCTGTCCCATCAGTGGTGCCCTGTAAGGAGAGCAGAGCCTGTTCCTGTGCTGCCTGTGGCAGTGGGTGCACGCTTCTCCCTGGTGTAGAGCAGGAGGGCTTCCCCCACTGCTCGCATCCTCCTGCAGGTGCTGGCGGAGAGGGATGCGCTGCCCTGTGAGCACAAGCCAGCCGTGCTGGTGAAGATTGCCCCCGACCTCACCGCACAGGACAAGCAGGACATCGCTAGCATCATCTGCAAGGTGAGGAGACAGGACGGGGAGGCTCCTGACAAGCCGCTTCTCTGAAGGATCAGGCAGACCTGCAGCTCTCTGGCTGCTGTAGGGATGGTGTCCTGAATAGCTCTGGGTCCACGAGGGCCTGTATGCATCCCCCAGACCTTGGGATGCTCCAGGCTGTGAGGGGAGGCTGCTTTGCCTCTGGGCACTTTGCTGGAGGACTTGCTGGGAGGTACTTGGCCTGGCAACCCCATGAGAAAGTCCCTGTGCTGCTTCCCCCCTCAGCTTGGTGTGGATGGGCTGATTATCAGCAACACCACTGTCAGCCGACCCAGCAGCCTCCAGAGCAGACAGCGCACAGAGGCTGGGGGCCTCAGTGGGAAGCCCCTGCGGGAGCTCTCCACACAGACCATCAGGGAGATGTACACTCTCACCGGAGGTAGGGGCAGAGCAGGGCATGGGGACCTGAGCTGGCATCACTCACGGTGTCCTGACCTCGCACCTGCCTGCAGGCCGGGTGCCCATCATCGGCGTGGGTGGCGTGAGCAGCGGCCGTGATGCCTTGGAGAAGATCCGTGCTGGAGCCTCACTGGTGCAGATGTACACGGCGCTTGTTTACCATGGGCCGCCAGTGGTCAAGGCGGTGAAGAAGGAGCTGGAGGAGCTGCTGAGGTGAGGCACCTCCCCACAAAGACCTGGGGTCCAGGGTGGCTCTGAGCAGCCACATGTTCATGCGTGAGCTGCAGTGGCAGCCCGACCCGGCCATCACATACTGTGCCTGGTTAGGGAGCAGGGGTTCAAGAATGTCATGGAGGCGGTTGGAGCAGATCATCGATGCTGACACACTGGAGAACCAAGGTCTAACCAGGAGGAGTTGTGCCAAGCAGAGACTGGTCTGATGCTTCCAAGTGCTGGCACCTGAGAAGGGTCAGTGATGGGCGAAGCTGGTGCTGCACTGGTAGAGGGCAGTGGAGGGGTTTCTGCACTGGTGCTGCTGTCCAGGGCTGTATTTTGGCTTCCCAGTGGGCTGGGTTCCCCAGCAAAAAACAGTGCTGGGTGAGGCTCTGCTGGGCAGTGAGGAAGGTCTCTCAGGGGACAGCCCTGCAGGCTGTAGGCAGTCCTGCTGCAGAGGTTCCCTGTGGAGGGCACACCTTGCCTGCTGTTGCTGCCCAGAGCCATGGGACAAGCGGTGCATTGGGTGTCCCTTCTGCTAGGGACCCTGCAGTCTGTGCTGCCTACTCTGCCTGGTGCAGCACAGCCTCTGCAGAAGGGTCTGTCCTCACTGCCCTCCTCCCCTTTCCACACATGGTCCTGTAACAAACTTGGAGGGCCTGGGTCCTCCCAAGGTGTCAATAAATGTTTGGCTCACCTGGTCCTGCGTGCTGCTCTGGGGACTCTCCTTGGGTGGGAGGGATGCAGCCCAGCTCTTCTCAGCCAAGTGGGATCGGCACTCTATGTTGTTCCTGGTCAGGGCATCTTTTCTTAGTGGTAGATGCTGCATATGGGATGGATCCACATAAAGCTCACCAGGGCTCCTCTCACAGGCCCTCAGGAGGTGCTGAGCACCATTTCTTCCCTTTGCTGCCAGTATGTAGGTGTTTGGACACAGTTGCAGTTTTGCCTGGTCACTTGTTATGGAACAGCCCTGTTCATTCTCGCCCCTAGAAGCTGTTATTTTTGTTTTGAAGGCCTCCAGCATTGGCTGCTGCTTTACCCTGGGCTCCCTGTAGTCTCTTCAGGTCTTTCTTGCACAATATGGGCTTGACTTGGACATAGCGTTCATTCCCTCTGCGGTTTCTCGAAATCCGCCCTGCAGAGCAGGATTGCATCACAGCACTTCCCTCCTCCACCAAACCTGTTTACAGGAGGAGCAGGACTGCTGACCCCGTGCTTGGTGGCCCTTGGTTTCTGTCAAGACTCACTTGCCTGCTGTCTTGCTTCCCTAGCACTCTGCTCTGGCCCCTTTGTTTCCTAGATCCCCTTCTTTTGGCAGGTGGTGCTGAGCTCTAGCCTGCTTTGTCTGTTGGGGCAATCCCAAGTGCAGTTACAGGCTGGTTGGAGAATGGATGGAGAGCAGCCCTGAAGAGAAGCACTTGGAGGTGCTGATGGATGAGAAGCTCAACATGAGCTGGCAGTGTGCACTCTCATCCTAGAAAGCCAAATGCATCCTGGGCTGCATCTAAAGAAGTGTGACCAGCAGGGTGAGAGATTTTCCCCCTCTGCTCTGCTCTGGTGAGACCCCACTTGGAACCCTGAGTTCAGTTCTGGAGTCTTCAGCACATGAAGGACATGGATCTGCTGGAGTGAGTCTAGACAAGGCCACAAAGATGATCTGACAGCTGGAGCACCTCCCATATGAGGACAGGCTGAGAGTTGGGCTTGTTCAACCTAAAGAAGGGAAGGCTCTGGGGAGACCTTAGAGCAGCTTCCAGTACTGAAAGGGGCTACGAGAAAGCTGGCGAGGGGCTTTTTATCAGGGAGTGCAGGGATGGGACAAGGGGGAATGATTTGAAGTTGAAAGAGGGGAGATTTACATTAGATATTAGGATAAATTTTTTTCCTATGAGGGTGGTGAAGCAGTGGCACATGTTGCCCAGAGAAGTTACGGCTGTCCCATCCCTGGAGGTGTTCAAGGCCAGGCTGGATGAGCCTTTGATCAACCTGATCCAGGTTTCCCTGCCTATGGCAGGGTGGTGGAACTGGGTGGGCTTTAAGGTCCTGTCTGATCCAAACCGCTCTATGGTTTGAAGTGTGTTTGCATGAGTGTGGCTGGTGCTGGACCAGAGATCTCAAGTCCTGCATCGTTTAGGGGGACGGGCACTCCGTGAGGTGGTAAGAAGCTTGCACAGGATGGGAAAGCCTGCTCTGGAGTGTCTGCAGACACACACAGAGATTCCTTCTGAGCCTGAAGGACTGGAGGCTCCAAGGGATAGGAGGGTTACTGGTGAGACACCCAGCAGGCCAGGTTTCAATGGGTGAGGGCTGGCCCCACACACCCAGATGGTTTTGGGGTGCCCTCAAATGCAACACTGGCACACTGGGTTAGGTAAGGGTTGCCTGGTTGTGCTCCTGCTGGCAGCAGACTCCACTCTCTGGAGCTGTGCTATGCCCTGCACCCTTGCCTGGCCACATCCAGCTGGGCACTGGCCAGCGATTGCTGCTATGAGTTCCCGTAAGGCTGGGCTGGGCCCTGGCCTCTGCTGACAAACAACCTTCACCCCGTGGCCGGGGACTGCTGGGATGTGGGGCTGCAGCCCACTTGGCAGGAAGGGGCAGCTTCTTACGGGAGGAGGTCAGCTTGGCTGCAGTCCCTTGGAGCTGGCACAGGACACGCTGTGACCCTCATCCAGCCAGGCTGGCACGGTGCAGGGTGCTGGCAACACCGAGCCCTGCTGCACCCTGGCTTTGCTGAGCAGCTGGCGGGATGCGCTCTGGCCACAGCAGAGCCGGCCACGGGATGGGATGACTTTCAAGTGCTCTGCTCTGGCTTTGCCAACCAGCACTGGGGCAGCTGCCCCTGCCCTGTGGGGCTGCCAGGTGCCCCGCAAGGACTACTCCAGCTTGTGGTGTGGGGCAAGGCTGGCTCTGGTGTCATAACAGTGCCCCTCTTACCCCTTGGACATGCCAGTCTGCACCAGCATCTGCAGCCAGATCTGTCTTCACATATTTGTATTTTCAAAATCCCAGAAACTCTTGGCATGCTGACTTCCTGTGGGGGCTTGGCTGGTTTTGCCAGTGGCCTCTGCCAAGCCGGCTGCAAGCCAGGTGGGGCTTTTTGTGTTCCTCTTTCTGGGAAATGTGCTGGCTGCCTGCAGCAGGGTCAGGAGGTGTGGAGCACAGGAGGCTGCACAGGGGCGAGGGAGGTGGAAATAAAAGGGATGAGGAGGGAGCTCTGAACTACAACAACCTGCAGAAGGAGGCTGCTGTGAGGAGAGGGAGCTGTCAGCATGGGGTGAGTGACATCAATGTGTCCCTGCACATGTGTAGTGCTGTGCTTGGCTGAGGACATGGCTCTGCTGTGGGCTGTGGCGGGAGCTGTTAGACCTGGAAGCACTCTGGATGCCAACACTGCAGCCTCGTCCTCCACAGCAGCAGGGTCCATGTGTCTGATGGGCATCCCCAGTGGCATGGGGTCAGCCCTCTGCCATACCTAGGACACAGCCTGTGGGACAGGACCTGAGCCTGGTTGGGGCAGTGGTCCTGGTGGGGTCCACAGAATGGGAGCAGAGAGGAATGAGCTCTCTGAGTGTGCCCTCTCTTTCCTGCAGACCTACAGTGCTGTTGATCGTTGGCCTGGCCTGGACTGTGCTGGAGACTGCAGCTGCTGCTGACGGTACCTTCCAGGGCAAGGAGGGGAGTGTTGGGGCTTGGATAAAGCTGGGGTAGCTTGGCAGGGAAGACAGGAGTTGGGAGGGAGCTGCTGCTGGTGGGAGCGATGGCCTGAGTTAAGTCCTCTGGGCCAGCTGAGCATCTTCTGCCTGCAGATTGGAGCTGTTCAAAACCTGCGGACATCAAAAATGGCTACGTGGAGCACCTGATCAGGTTCCGCTCAAACCCGTACTACCAGCTACGCGGTGATGGTGATGGTGAGACACATGGCATGGGCATGGTGCTCGGGGATAGGACTTGTCCCTGGTTCCAGGGGATGTGTGGGGCTGCCCCCGTGCTGGGTGATGCAGCCCCCCCGGCTTCCCGGGGTGCGAGTAGCTGCCCACACTTACCCAAGCCCTGGGAGGTTGCAGTACCTCCATGCATCCCCACTGCAGGGCAGAGGTTTCCCTCTTTCCTGACTCTGGTTTCCCTCTTAAGGTATCTACAAGTGTGGTGAGGAGAACACGTGGGTGAGCAAAGGAGGTAGCTTGGAGGAACCTGTCTGTGAGCCAGGTGAGAGCAGAGCTGGGGCTGTGAGGGGCAGGGTGGGCTGGGGGGTTGTGAGACGTCTGTCTGGGCAGCCAAGGGCCACAGGGGCTGCTCACAACCCCCATCTTTGGTCTTGCTTCCTGGGACTGCTGTGGGATGGGAGGCATTGGGTGCCTGCTGGCCTTTGAGTGCTCACCAGAGCTCTGCTCTGCCCTGTGCAGTGTGTGGGAAGCCCAAGAACCCCCCTACGCAGATGCAGCGCATCGTTGGTGGCCTGCTGGCCAGGAAGGGCAACTTCCCCTGGCAGGGCCGGCTGGTGACCCGCCACAACCTCATTGCGGGGGCCACGCTTATTAGCGACCAGTGGCTGCTGACCACTGGCAAGAACGTCTACATGAACCACAAAGAGGATGCGGCACCGGAGGAAATCGCTCCTACTCTGAAGCTCTTCTTGGGCAACAAGGACCAGCCAGCCTTGGAAATTGAGCGTGTGGTGCTGCACCCCGCCTACCCCAATGCTGTGGATCTGGCCCTGCTGAAGCTCAAGGAGAAGGTGCCCATAGGAGAAGAGGTGATGCCCATCTGCCTGCCACAGAAGAGCTATGTGCAGCCAGGGCGAGTGGGTTATGTCTCAGGATGGGGCCGCGGTGCTTCCTTAGAGTTTTCCAGCATGATGAAGTATGTGATGCTGCCGGTGGCAGAGAGCAAGAGCTGCTGGCAGTACTATGAGAAGAATGGGTCCCATGTGGTCCAGCCCATACTCAGCAATGACACGTTCTGTGTGGGCATGAGCGAGCTGCGGGAGGACACATGCTACGGGGATGCTGGTGGCGCCTTTGCTGTGCAGGACACTGATGATGACACCTGGTATGCAGCCGGCATCCTCAGCTATGACAAGACCTGCACGGCCTCCAAGTATGGCGTGTACGTGGATGTGCAGCGTGTGCTGGACTGGATCAAGGAGACGGTGGCAGATAACTGAGGCGGGGCTGCAGGGGAATAAAACTACTCCACATATGGCTGCAGGCTCTGTCTGTCTGGGAACAGCGCTGTGGGGGATGTATGCGTGTGTCCATGCCGGGGGTGAGTGTGTGTGGGCACCTGTTCCTGAGTGTGCTGCCTCTGGAGTCCCTGCAGGGTGGGGAGCCTGGTCTGCAGAGCTGCTGGGGTCTCAGATGGTACTCCTCCCGCTCCATGTGTGTGGGTGTCTGTGGGGTTCTCCTCTCCCTGATGGGGTGCCTGTGGTTCTCTCCCACTGCCTCCATCCATGGCAATGTCTGTGGGGTTCTCCCTACAATGCGTGTGTGCACATGTGTCTGTGGGGTTTTCCCTGTCCCATGGGAGTGTCAGTGATGTTGTCCCACTCCCCCCATTGGGGTGTCTAGGGTTCTCTTCCCTCCCCTTGTCCGTAGTGGTGTCTGTGAAGTTCTCCCCCATCATCCATGGGAATGTCTGTGAGGTTCCCTACCCATCCATAGGGGAGTCTGTGTGTGAGGCTGTGCATTTCCCCTCCATCCATGGAAAAACTAGTGTGGGTCTTCCCCAACATCTGTGGGAGTGTCTGCGGGGTGTCCCTCCCCTAGTGTGGGTATCTGTAGGGGTCTCTCCACCCCGGCGTGGATGTCTTTAGGTACTTTCCCCTCCATGGGGGTGTTTGTGAGGGTCTCCCCCATGTGGGTCTCTGTGTGGGTCACTCCTCCCACCGTGAGGGTCTCTGTGAGGGTGTCTCTCTCCCCACTATATGGGTCTCCCCCACGCTGGGATCCCCCCTGTTTCCTGCCCGGCCCTCCCTGCCTACTCCAGCCTCTCCCTCCTCGGCCGGAAGCCCCTCCCACAGTCACGTGACCTCACACAGTTTCCCACGCCGGAAGTCCGCCGAGGGGGTCTTGATTCGTGCCGCTTGCACTCTATGGTAGTTGCCCCTGCCGTAGGCTCTGCCCGCACCATAGACACAGCAGGCAAAGCTAGAGCGGCGCTTCCCGCGGAGCACTGTGGGGCGGTCATGGCGGCGCGCAGCTACCGGGCTGCCGGTCGCTGAGTCCAGCCGCGAGCCGGCGCCGACCCCGCGCTGCCCCACGAGCCCCATGGCCGCCCTGCCCCGCGCGGCCCGGTAGCCATGGCCGAGGCGGGCGAGGAGGCGCTGCACCGGCTGGAGGGGACGCGCCCGGAGGCCGAGGTGGGCGGGCTGGTGGTGCGGGACCGCAGCGCCGCCGCCGAGCAGCACATCTTCAAGGCGCCGGCCCCGCGCGTCTCCCTGCTCGGCCTCGACGTGCTGGCGGCGCAGAAGCGGCGGGAGCGCGAGGAGGAGGCGGCGGGCGGCGGGAAGCGATCTCGAGTTTCTTCGTATAAGGACTGGGAGGAGGGCCGGGACGAGGCGGGCAGCCCCGAGGAGGAGGAAGAGGAGGAGGAGCGCAATGGGAGCAGCCGCAGCGCCCGCAGGGACAGGTGAGGGCGCCAGGGGAGGCAGGAGCTTTGTCGGGTCCATGAGCAGTGAGTGAGCTCTGCTGGGGAACGAACGTGAGTGTGGGGTGTGAGTGTGGGGTGTGAGCTCTACTGGGGAGCAAGCATGAGTGTGGGGTGTGAGTGTGAGTGTGGGGTGTGAGCTCTACTGGGGAACAAGCATGAGTGTGGGATGTGTGTGGAGTGTGAGCTCTACTGGGGAAGGAGTGTGGGTGTGGGATGTGAGTGTGGGGTGTGAGCTCTGCTGGAGAACGAGGCTGAGTGTGGGGTGTGAGTGTGAGTGGGGTGTGAGCTCTGCTAGGGAACGAGCATGTGTATGGGTTATGAGTGTGGCTGTGGGGTGTGAACTCTATTGGGAAAGGAGTGTGAGTACAGGGTGCGAGNGGGATGTGAGTGTGGGGTGTGAGCTCTGCTGGAGAACGAGGCTGAGTGTGGGGTGTGAGTGTGAGTGGGGTGTGAGCTCTGCTAGGGAATGAGCATGTGTATGGGTTATGAGCTCTGCTGGGGAATGAGTGTGGCTGTGGGGTGTGAGCTCTGTTGGGAAAGGAGCGTGAGTACAGGGTGCGAGCTCCATTGTGTCAGCAGGGCCATAACCTCCTCTGTGGCAGCAGAGGGGTTGGAGATCTCAGGGGAGGACTGTATAGATCTGAGGAGGTCTAGCAAATGGTTTTCTCTCCACTGCTGCCTCCCTGCGGTGTTAGGGTTGGGAGTACCCTCAGATGCTGTTAGGCCTGCAGATACCTGCCATCCCAGCTGAGAGACTGTCTGCTTTTTGGAAGCAGTGGCTGGCTTGGAGGTGCATGTCTGAGCATCAGCAGAGCTGGTGAGCTGTTAGCAGAGGATGGAGAGAGCACTTATAGCTAAAAGCTTCTGCTACGGCAGAGATTAGAACTAGAGTTGTGTGAGGCAAGTCAAAGGCTGGATGTTCTTCAGCACTGTCGAGCTTTTCTTCTCTATGCTCTGCCCTTCCAGGCATTACCGCTCTGTCCATGTGGAAACACCTTCCTACACTGGGGGTGTCAGCGAGGAGTTTTGGGAACGCAGCCGGCAGCGGGAAAGGGAGCGCCGGGAACATGGTGTCTTTGCCTCCTCCAAAGAGGAGAAGGAACGGAAGAAGGACCGCAGTAGGGATCGGGACCACGATCGTAAACGGGACCGTGGTAACTTCTCAGGGACCTTTGTGACTTTTCCCTCTTAGGGTCTGGGCTTGTCCCTCAGTCTGTCTGTAGTCCTCAGCAAATGTTTGTGGTGCTTGCAGACTTGGGAAGCCCGTCTGTACCCTGAGCACCTGATCTTCCTTTCTTTTTGCAGAGGAACGGGACAAAAGTCGTCATAGCAGCAGATCAGAGAGAGATGGCTCATCGGAGCGGAGTAGTAGGAGGAGTGAACCTGAGAGTCCCAGACATCGGCCCAAAGGTAGGAGTGGGACCTGGCAGAGTTCTCATGTGAGACGTGTTCCTGCTGGTTTTGTCAGGACAAGTGTGGGTAGAAAAGTGTCTCTCAATGTTGGTGGTTGGGGCAAGCATAACATTAGCTCAGTCTGAGTCTGGAAGCAATTGGCCAGCTGTGTGTGGGTGAAAATCTGGCTGATCTCTATGTAGTGGGGTCTGTTTTGCATCTGTGTGATAGAAATGTGGTATCCTTTGGCAATTTCCCTTGGAATCATTGGGTTAGTCCTCTCTCTTGAAGGGAGGGTAAATGAGTGAGCACCCTCTTTCTGTGCTCCTTGCTGGAAGCTGTGAGGTGGCTCTGGGTGCCTTGGTCACTTTTAACATCAGGTGTTAAACCCCATCTTCTACATTAGATGCAGCTACACCGTCTCGCTCCAGCTGGGAGGAAGATGACAGTGCTTACAGCAGTACCCGCCGCTCACAGTGGGAATCTCCCTCACCCACGCCTTCCTATCGAGACTCGGAGCGCAGCCACCGAGCATCATCGCAGCGGGACACAGACCGGAGAGACCGGGACAGGTATCCATGTTTGTGACTGTGAGCTCTTGAGCTGCAGAAAGGGGAGGTTGCATGTTTGAGTAGCACCTGCTATGGGTGCCAATCCCTCCCTCATGCTGTTTTTTCAGGTCTGTGAGGAGCAAGTACTCGGATAGGACGCCACTGCCCACCCCATCATACAAATACAACGAGTGGGCTGATGACCGGAGGCACCTGGGGTCCACGCCGCGGCTCTCTAGAGGGAGAGGTGAGGAGTCTGGGCTGGGCAGTGGCATAATCCCATTCCTCTGCATGGCACAAGGTCAGGCTCTGTGGGATTTCCTCTGGAGTGCACCCACACTAACCACCTCATCCTCTCCAGGGCGGCGAGAAGATGGGGAGGAGGGCATTGCCTTTGAGACGGAGGAGGAGCGGCAACAGTGGGAGGATGATCAGCGGGTGAGAGTTCGAAGAGGGGCAAGGAGCAGCGCACCCAGTGGGCTGGGGGCTGCCAGCTGGGCTGGAAAATGGGGAGTGGTGGGAGGACCTGGCCTGGGAAGCATCTCTGCGGCTTTGTGCTGCAGGGGGCTGCCCAGCCTGGCCTGTGGGGCTGGCAGAGCTCAGGGCCGCACCTCTTCTCTCCCAGCAAGCTGACCGGGACTGGTACATGATGGATGAGGGCTATGACGAGTTTCACAATCCCTTGGCCTACTCCTCTGAGGAGTACGTGAAGAAACGGGAGCAGCACTTGCACAAGCAGAGGCAGAAGCGCATCTCGGCGCAGCGGCGGCAGATCAATGAGGTAGGTGAAGACATGGGGTCAGTTGCTCTGAATTGTGTGAGTTTTGCTGCTGCTTGAGAGATCTGCTTGCCGTGGGCGAAGGCTGAGCCCTTGCTGTCAGGTGGAAAGGATGGACTGTGTCCTGGCCCAGACTGAACCAGGGCTTGCAGGGAAATTATGAAGTTCCCCTGGAGCGTGTAGCCCTGTGTATCCTGCATGGAGCAGAATTCACAGTCAGAGTGGCTGCGGTGGATTGCAGTGTCCAGGGCAGCAGGAGCGCAGAGGGCTGTGCTCCTGCTGTTCTCGGGTGTGAGTTAGGGGACTAGTGATGTCTGCTGTTGGCCCAGTGGATGCTGGGACTCTGTCCTCAGCACATAAATAGATTTATGTCCTGGCCTCCTGGTGTATTCTGAGTATGACAGGGGCCTCATGGACATTGTCCTGTATTTCCTTGGAGACAGTCCTGTTGACCATGTGCTTCATACAGCCAGTCTGTTTCCCGTACCCTGCTGCTTTCAGTCACTGTTTCTTCCCTAGTGCTTCCTTTCAGGCTCCCCAGGCTGGGACCATCAGTTTCCTCCTATTGTCCATGCAGGCCCCAGGCCTGAGCTCAGTGTTTGGGTGTGACCTCTTGGGCATTCTGTGCGGCTTCTCTGCATTTTCTGCTGTGTTGTTTCCTGCAGGATAATGAGCGCTGGGAGACGAATCGCATGCTGACCAGTGGTGTGGTTCATCGGATTGAAGTGGATGAAGATTTTGAGGAGGATAACTCTGCTAAAGTGCATCTATTGGTGCACAACTTGGTGCCCCCTTTCTTAGATGGGAGGATTGTCTTCACCAAGCAGGTAGAGGCTGTGGCTGAAGGCTCTGATGTCAGGGAGCCCCACAAGTGTGAACTCTGTGTACTGAAGCAATACCTGTTTTTTGTAGCCAGAGCCAGTCATCCCTGTCAAGGATGCCACTTCAGATTTGGCCATCATAGCCCGGAAAGGCAGCCAGTTGGTGCGCAAGCACAGGGAGCAAAAGGAGCGTAAGAGGGTATGTTGTGACCTTTGGACTTACTACCCCACTGTACATGTCGTAGCTTTTGTTTGGACTTTGTGGAATACAGGCTTTGGTGACAATGATGACAAGGAGTTCATGTTTTTATGAGCTGGGTTATCATGGCAGCCCAGCTCCTTGCATTGTCTTATAAGCAGCTGCTGTGATGTGATTTCCTCAGGCACTTTCCACTGTGCAGAGGAGCCTGATATTTGGATCATGGGAGAAGAGAGCAAGTAGAAGAACTGAACGTAGCTTAGGGACAGTCAGCAGTCAGTATGGCAGCAGCATGTATCTCGTCATGTCTCAGCAGAAGTGTTCTAAGGAGAAGTAAGGTAGTGTGTTAGTTTTGGGAGGTGTTTTCTAGGGACTTTCAAGATTGTGATTGTTGTGGGGAAAGCACAGATGTGTTCCTTGTAAACTGAAAATGAACTGGATTTGAGATGTGAATACTGTGAGTAGAACGGAGGTGGAAGCTAAACTGGTAGAAGTGAGAGCAAACAGGAAGGTGAGAGAGAGGCCTGTGAGCACCTGTCAAGAGCAGGAAGGTTATCTCTGGTTCAGATTTATGTAGGTTTAAGTTCAAATTTAACAGAAGGGTCAGCTGGAACCATTTTCTTAAGAGGTGGTTGGTCATCCTGTGTCTGAAGACTCTATCCAGACCAGTGCTTAAAAGCTCTGCTCAAGTTCACTTGGAAGAGGGTGACTTTGAAGGAATAGGATGTGCATTCTGTATTGTAGCATTGGGGAATTATGGGGCTGATGTGCTTTTCTAGTCTTCTGAGCAGGATTGGCAAAGAATGATTTGTCAGTTCTTGCTGTGCAAAGTTTTGCTGCTCTCTGTCCTTCCAGGCTCAGCATAAACACTGGGAGCTGGCAGGCACGAAACTGGGAGACATTATGGGGATTAAGAAGGAGGACGAGAAGGATGAGATGGTGACAGATGATGGCAAAGTGGATTACAGGTAGGAGCTTGCTTTGAGTTACTCCTGCTCAATTGGTGCTGAGGGCTGTAGGCATAACAATGTATGTGGAGGGGCCGTTTCAGGACTTCTGGTGTTTCCGCAGGACTGAGCAGAAGTTTGCTGAACACATGAAAGAAAAAAGTGAAGCCAGCAGTGAGTTTGCCAAGAAGAAATCAATCCTGGAGCAGAGACAATATCTGCCCATCTTTGCTGTGCAGCAGGAGCTGCTCTCCATCCTCAGGTATGGCTACTAGGGAGCTGGTTGTATAGCATCTTGGGGTGTTGACTCTATTTTGGGAGCTAAGGTGGGAAATTCCTGTTTACGTGGCCTGTTTGGAAGCTGTACCCTCAGGAAACAAAGCCCATTGCTTTGTGTGGTTGGTGGCAGCTCTCCTGCCTGACTAGGATGACACTTGGGTGGCCAGCGAGGGCTGTGAATGTAAAAACTCTTGTGTGGTGTATGAAGAAATACTTTTTCACTTTCTTCAGAGACAACAGCATTGTGATTGTGGTGGGGGAGACGGGGAGCGGGAAGACGACGCAGTTGACGCAGTATCTCCATGAGGATGGCTACACAGACTACGGCATGATTGGCTGCACCCAGCCCCGCCGAGTGGCAGCGATGTCTGTTGCCAAGCGGGTCAGTGAAGAGATGGGGGTGCGCCTGGGAGAGGAGGTGAGTCTGACAGCACCTGCAGGGACGCAGCCTGATGGCAGCGAATGTGTGGGGCTGTTGGAAGACACAGGGGTATCTCTGCCCTCCCAGGTGGGCTATGCTATCCGCTTTGAGGACTGCACGTCTGAGAACACAGTCATCAAATACATGACGGATGGGATCCTCCTTCGTGAATCGCTGCGGGAGGCTGACCTGGACAACTACAGCGCCATCATCATGGATGAGGCACACGAGCGCTCGCTCAATACGGATGTGCTCTTCGGCCTGCTTCGGGAGGTGTGTGTGAGCCTGGACTAGAGGACAGCAGCACAGAGCACGTGAGCTGGTCCTAGAGCAGAGCAGTGGCAGGGACAGCCCCCTGCCAGGTCTGGGAGAGAGAAGCAGAGCTGCCACAGCTCTGTCTACACTTGCTGCTCCAGCATCCTGGTCCCTTGTTCTGAGGGGGTTAAACCTCTCTAGTGTCCAAGCGTTGCCAGAGGCTTGCTGACTGTCAGGAACTCTAGGTACAGAGATCTTCACTGGCTTAAAGCTCCCTGGACTGAGGTCAGCAGGTCTTAACTGCATGGATTATATCACATCTGTTTCACTGGCATTAGCGGCCAGTGCCTCCAAGTTACAGCAGAAGCTCTGTCCTCTGCTGATATCTCAGTAATAACGGAAGCGGTCTACAGCCATGCACAAATGTCCTTTCCTTATAGTTCCTTTCATCTGCTTTCTAGGTGGTGGCCCGACGCTCAGACCTGAAGCTTGTTGTCACTTCAGCCACCATGGATGCAGACAAGTTTGCTTCCTTCTTTGGGAACGTTCCTATTTTCCACATTCCTGGACGCACTTTCCCTGTTGATATTCTCTTCAGCAAGGTACGATCACCTGAAAAGGGAAGTCCTGTTGTGACAGGAGGGGCTTGTGATTGGGTGGGCTGTGTTCTGTGTTGGACAGAAAGGACAGAGCAGGAGTAGCCGTGCCGTGGTGCAGTCTTGCTCACAGGACGTGGCAGGTGAGATTATTGGTGTCTGTAACCTGGGCTGTGCCTTTCAGACCCCTCAGGAGGATTATGTGGAGGCTGCAGTGAAACAAGCCCTGCAGGTCCATTTGTCTGGTGCTCCTGGAGACATCCTCGTCTTCATGCCTGGCCAGGAGGACATAGAGGTGAGATGGAAGGAAGGGCACTGTCCTACTCTCTTGTTGTTTTAATCTTATGCTTACACCCCTCTTTGTGTCTAGGTGACTTCAGAGCAAATTGTGGAGCACCTTGAGGAGTTGGAGAAGGCACCTGCTCTTGCTGTACTGCCTATCTATTCTCAGCTACCATCGGACTTGCAGGCCAAGATATTCCAGAAGGTGCTGATGTGTGCTCTGTGACAGGAGTGGGGGCAGGTGAAGCTGGGGTAGGGAAGAGTAGGAGTGAGAGATGCAGATATGGCTGTTGTATTGCATGTGTATAGTGATAGAAAGCACGTGCCACCCTCAGCTTCCCAAGAGTCACTCCTGTCTTGGGTTCTGTATTGTTGCTCTGCACTCCTCCTTCATGGTGCAGAGGCCCTTGTCCAGGGATTTGATTGACATGCAGTGTTCTTGCAGGCTCCAGATGGGGTCAGGAAATGCATTGTTGCCACTAACATTGCAGAGACCTCACTGACAGTGGACGGCATCATGTTTGTGATTGACTCTGGCTACTGCAAGTTGAAGGTAAGCTGAGAGTTCCTGTACTGTTTATGTCTGTGATCTTCGGGGTTGGATTGAAGGAGTTCTGTGGTAGTGACCCAGCCGCCTTCTTACTTCAGTCTGTTCTTCTTGTGTGCTGCAGGTTTTCAACCCCCGTATAGGCATGGATGCACTGCAGATCTACCCCATCAGTCAAGCCAATGCCAACCAGAGGGCAGGCCGAGCTGGCCGAACAGGCCCAGGCCACTGCTTCAGGTAGGCACGTCACTGCTGTTCCTCATCCTGTCACGTCTGCAGCTTGGCATCAGGTTATGTATATATATTTCTCTCACTGAAGCTGTTCATTATCTTGAACTTCTCCAGCGATGAGGGTGGTAGGCAGGTCTTGAGGCCTTCTTTTTTGGACCCAGTGCCTCTTCACAGTAAAGAATATGCTCTGGTTTCTTCCTTTGCCCATCTTCACTTGTGGCTGTTCTGCACTTGGTGCTCTCAGGATAACAGCCAGGCCAAAGACCGATTTCTCAAGGCTTTGGTTTGAGATGAGTTTGCACCCAGGGAAGGACTGTACTTGAGAGGGGTGTATGCTGTACTGTGGCCCAGGCACTCCTGTATGCTGGGGAGGTCACGCTTCGGTCTCGTGCCTGGCTGGTTGTCTTGGGCAGTGGCTGGTGGGTTAGTAGGGAACACAGTGACCTGAACAGAAGGAGCACGCTCNCTGTCAGGAACTCTAGGTACAGAGATCTTCACTGGCTTAAAGCTCCCTGGACTGAGGTCAGCAGGTCTTAACTGCATGGATTATATCACATCTGTTTCACTGGCATTAGCAGCCAGTGCCTCCAAGTTACAGCAGAAGCTCTGTCCTCTGCTGATATCTCAGTAATAACGGAAGCGGTCTACAGCCATGCACAAATGTCCTTTCCTTATAGTTCCTTTCATCTGCTTTCTAGGTGGTGGCCCGACGCTCAGACCTGAAGCTTGTTGTCACTTCAGCCACCATGGATGCAGACAAGTTTGCTTCCTTCTTTGGGAACGTTCCTATTTTCCACATTCCTGGACGCACTTTCCCTGTTGATATTCTCTTCAGCAAGGTACGATCACCTGAAAAGGGAAGTCCTGTTGTGACAGGAGGGGCTTGTGATTGGGTGGGCTGTGTTCTGTGTTGGACAGAAAGGACAGAGCAGGAGTAGCCATGCCGTGGTGCAGTCTTGCTCACAGGACGTGGCAGGTGAGATTATTGGTGTCTGTAACCTGGGCTGTGCCTTTCAGACCCCTCAGGAGGATTATGTGGAGGCTGCAGTGAAACAAGCCCTGCAGGTCCATTTGTCTGGTGCTCCTGGAGACATCCTCGTCTTCATGCCTGGCCAGGAGGACATAGAGGTGAGATGGAAGGACAGGCACTGTCCTACTCCCTTGTTGTTTTAATCTTATGCTTACACCCCTCTTTGTGTCTAGGTGACCTCAGAGCAAATTGTGGAGCACCTTGAGGAGTTGGAGAAGGCACCTGCTCTTGCTGTACTGCCTATCTATTCTCAGCTACCATCGGACTTGCAGGCCAAGATATTCCAGAAGGTGCTGATGTGTGCTCTGTGACAGGAGTGGGGGCAGGTGAAGCTGGGGTAGGGAAGAGTAGGAGTGAGAGATGCAGATATGGCTGTTGTATTGCATGTGTATAGTGATAGAAAGCACGTGCCACCCTCAGCTTCCCAAGAGTCACTCCTGTCTTGGGTTCTGTATTGTTGCTCTGCACTCCTCCTTCATGGTGCAGAGGCCCTTGTCCAGGGATTTGATTGACATGCAGTGTTCTTGCAGGCTCCAGATGGGGTCAGGAAATGCATTGTTGCCACTAACATTGCAGAGACCTCACTGACAGTGGACGGCATCATGTTTGTGATTGACTCTGGCTACTGCAAGTTGAAGGTAAGCTGAGAGTTCCTGTACTGTTTATGTCTGTGATCTTCGGGGTTGGATTGAGGGAGTTCTGTGGTAGTGACCCAGCCGCCTTCTTACTTCAGTCTGTTCTTCTTGTGTGCTGCAGGTTTTCAACCCCCGTATAGGCATGGATGCACTGCAGATCTACCCCATCAGTCAAGCCAATGCCAACCAGAGGGCAGGCCGAGCTGGCCGAACAGGCCCAGGCCACTGCTTCAGGTAGGCACGTCACTGCTGTTCCTCATCCTGTCACGTCTGCAGCTTGGCATCAGGTTATGTATATATATTTCTCTCACTGAAGCTGTTCATTATCTTGAACTTCTCCAGCGATGAGGGTGGTAGGCAGGTCTTGAGGCCTTCTTTTTTGGACCCAGTGCCTCTTCACAGTAAAGAATATGCTCTGGTTTCTTCCTTTGCCCATCTTCACTTGTGGCTGTTCTGCACTTGGTGCTCTCAGGATAACAGCCAGGCCAAAGACCGATTTCTCAAGGCTTTGGTTTGAGATGAGTTTGCACCCAGGGAAGGACTGTACTTGAGAGGGGTGTATGCTGTACTGTGGCCCAGGCACTCCTGTATGCTGGGGAGGTCACGCTTCGGTCTCGTGCCTGGCTGGTTGTCTTGGGCAGTGGCTGGTGGGTTAGTAGGGAACACAGTGACCTGAACAGAAGGAGCACGCTCTTGGCACCTGTTCCCCAGGCTCTACACCCAGAGCGCATACAAGAACGAGCTGCTGACCACCACGGTGCCCGAGATCCAGCGCACCAACCTCGCCAATGTAGTGCTTTTGCTCAAGTCCCTGGGTGTGCAGGACCTGCTGCAGTTCCACTTCATGGATCCACCCCCTGAGGACAACATGCTGAACTCCATGTACCAGCTATGGATCCTGGGGGCCCTGGATAACACAGGTATTGACTGCTGGAACCAGCCTGCACCCTTGGGGTTGGTACCTGCCCAGGTGCTGATCTCTGTGCTGTTTCTACAGGTGGTCTGACCTCAACAGGACGTCTTATGGTAGAGTTTCCACTGGATCCCGCACTCTCCAAAATGCTCATTGTCTCCTGCGACATGGGTTGCAGCTCTGAGATTTTGCTCATTGTCTCCATGTTGTCTGTGCCTGCCATCTTTTATCGGCCTAAGGTACTGGTTTGCTCTTTCAGCATTTTAAGGCCTTTCCCTGCCTTCTGACTAACCTGCGTTCTTTGTTTGCTGTTCAGGGCCGAGAGGAGGAGAGTGACCAAGTGCGGGAGAAATTTGCTGTTCCAGAGAGCGATCACTTGACTTATCTGAACGTTTACCTGCAGTGGAAGAACAACAGCTACTCCACGCTGTGGTGCAACCAACACTTCATCCACGCCAAGGCCATGCGGAAGGTGAGGCAGTGGCAATGAGGCTGGGGGAGGAAGCCCTGTGCAGGAGAGGGATCTGACTGCCACACACCTTTGCAGGTGCGGGAGGTGCGTGCCCAGCTCAAGGACATTATGGTGCAGCAGCGGATGAGTCTGGCATCCTGTGGGACTGACTGGGATATTGTCAGGAAGTGCATCTGTGCTGCTTATTTCCATCAAGCTGCAAAGCTGAAGGTAAGAGATGTCTGTGTTAGTGTTGGGGCTGAGAAGCCCTGTCTGGGAGCAGGTGGGCTAACCACCCTTCTCTCTGCAGGGCATCGGGGAGTACGTGAACATCCGCACGGGCATGCCCTGCCACCTGCACCCCACGAGCTCTCTGTTCGGTATGGGCTACACACCAGACTACATTGTGTATCACGAGCTGGTCATGACCACTAAGGTGAGCTTGAGCGTGTCTAGCAAAGAGGAGTGAGGTGTGCTTTGAAGGGCAGTGGGAGGGCTTTGCTGGGATACTAGGATCTATCAGAAGGGCGAATCTCAGCCTTTCTCACCTATACCAACTAGACATGTCTGTGTTAATTGAAGAGTTTGTCATTTTTGTCTTGCCTATGTGGGACATATTTGAGCTTCTTTCTGGTCTCACCAAGTCCTGCCCATAGCAGTTTCTGAGGCCAGGAGGAATTGTCTGAAGGGGGATAGTTGCAGCCTGGGAAGTGCCAACAGCAAGTTGTGGAGGGAGGGAGCTGCCCTGGCTCTGGAAATGATGCCCAGGCCCTGTGAACGCCATCCTGCTACCCTCTTTTTCCCTTCTGTCCCTGTAGGAATACATGCAGTGTGTCACCGCTGTGGATGGAGAGTGGCTGGCAGAGCTGGGCCCCATGTTCTACAGCATCAAACATGCTGGCAAGTCACGCCAGGTGAGTCTCCTGTGCAGGATGGGCTGGCAGGCAGCAGGCCTACTGCATGCCTGTTCTAGCACAGTGTGTGTTTTGACATGGAGGGAACAGGCTTGTGGGCCTCCAGGGAGTCTGCTGCTGGCCATCCCTCTGCCTGTCCCTGATCTGCTGCCTTGTTCCAGGAGAACCGCCGCCGTGCCAAGGAGGAAGTGTCTGCCATGGAGGAAGAGATGGCTTTGGCTGAGGAGCAACTGCGTGCCCGTCGCGAGGAGCAGGAGCGCCGTAACCCAATGAGCAGTTCAAGGTAGGCCCTGGCCCTGATGCACTATGACTCCTTAAGAGCAGTAGTAGTGAGCTGCGTGGAGGCTCCCACCTTCCCCTGCGTGTTGTGGTGTAAGGAAAGGTTGCATATTCCACTGATCACCCTTGTCCTCTCCTGGCAGATCTACTAAAATCTACACCCCTGGGCGGAAGGAGCAGGGGGAACCCCTGACACCACGACGTACCCCAGCCCGCTTTGGCCTCTGAGAAGGCAGTGCCCATTCCTTTGTGACGTAAAGACTTCCAGGAGCAGCTGAGTCTTAGGAGAATGCCCGGCTCCTCTGATGACTGTGCTCTGTGAAGTGCTCTCTGGCTTGTGGCCCAGGAAGGCTTTGGTTGGCACTACTTTTGCTACAGAACAGAAAGAATTTTATTTGTTTAAAGGTTGTCAGTCTAATCCTTGCTTTGTTTTGCTGAACTTTTTGTCTTGGAGGTGAGTGTTGGGTCAAGGCAGCCCTGCAGAGTCATGACGGGCTTGTGCTGTTGGGATGTTGCCCTGTAGAACCTGGACAAGGCACAGAGTTACACTGATGTAGAGGGCAAAGACAAGCTGTCCCCGTACACACAGGGCTGTAAGCCCAGGCCTGTTTCAGGCCAGGCTGTGCTAGGAATTCTGTTCCTCTTCACCTGTTCACAGTTGTGGTGCTGCTCGTATCTTCTGACTGTGAGGTATGTGCATTCCTCCTGTCCAGTGTGTCTTGAAGATGCCTGGAGGAAAGGCAGGGATAAGGTAATGCAGTGGTGCAGAGACAATCCTGCTGCTGGCCTTGTGGGAGCTTGGGTAGTCCAGCAACTGTCCACCTGTCCCTTATACCCCTGTCAACAGCAGCAAGTGCTGTGTGCAGGGAGCTCAACTTTACTTGCCATGTTTGTCACTTTCTCCTTTTCACATGTCAGTTCTACCATTGGCTTGATTTGCTGCTTGATCTTGTGTCCTAGTTGCTCGGTTGGCTGCCTGGAAACAAGGTGTGAGCTGAGTGGGTTGGTGTGAGGAGAAGGCAGCTGCCTGCCCCTCTCTACTCTGTTAAGGCTTCTTGCTCATGTTTGCTCCTTCACACACTGGCTGATGTTGATGGTACCAGCTCCCTCCTTGCACAGCCTGCTGCTGCCAGAGAGTGCCAGAACATGGGGAAAAGTGCCGGGTTTCTACCCAGAAAAAAGGAGCCCCTGGGACATGTGAACTCGGGTCTGAAGGCAGCTGGGGAAAACAGGATGGCTGTACTGGTGCAGCAGCCTTTGGGGCTGAGCAGAGGGGCTGGAGATGCTTCAGGGGAGCTGCTCTGGAGGAGAACCATAGCCTCGGCACTACTGGCTGTGAACTTTTGTCATAACATGGTAGTTCCATGCTGAGGGGCTTCTTTCTGTCAGCAGAACAGAGAGGGCCAGTTTAAGCTGCCAGACCCACAGCCTCATCCCTTGGTAGCCCAGGATATACATACCCTGTGCTGTCCCCCTCTGCCTTGCCTGTGGGCTGGGATCTGTTGTTCTCTGGTGCTAGAGGCCCAGCCTGCACTCCTGCCCTTGGGCTGTGGTGCTGCTTGTTTCTATCCTGCACTTGCCTTATGGCCTTGCTGAGCTCTTCCTTGAGGAATGCTATCTCCACCTTGCAAATAACCAGCTCCTCTTCTCGCAGAGCCAGAGCTTGCTTGCTGTCCTCGTGTAGCTGTTGCCAGTGTTGGGCTTGGCTGGTCGCCTTCTGCAGGCTTTCTTGGAGGGAGCAGACCTGCCAGTAGCACAGAGGGGCAGTGAAAGAGAGAGAAGCTGAGCACAGATTCTCAGTGCCCTGTGGGAAGGCTTGTTCTGCTCCTGGGACCCCTGCAGCCTGCTCGGCTCCCAGTGGAGCTGCTGCCTCTGTTTCTTATAGGCTGCAATCTTGTGCTTTACTTTCTCTTGCTGGGCTTGGGACAGCTCTGCCTGCAGGATGTCCATGTCCTGCACCTGCATGCAAAGTTGTGGGGCAGAGAAGGTGGCTGGGCGCGCTCCCCCCAGGGATTGGTGCTGTCCAGAAGGAGTAAAGGGCTTGGGGCTCCATCTTGGGACTGTCTTGTCCCTGCCCTTACCTGTTGCAACAGTTCCACCACGTGCTTTCTGCTGGAGACAGCTTCTTGCTGCAGGTCTTGGATGGCCTCCTTGGCTCTGCTAAGCTGCCTCAGACACCTCTGCTCCCGGGCCTGGATGGCTCCCTGCTCCTCTTGCAGCTGAGCCAGGCTGTGCTGCAGGCCCTGGTTCTTCTCCTCCTGTGCCCTCAGCTGCCAGGAAGGCAACGCCTTAGTGGGTGCTGCATTGCTGCACTCGTGCCCCTTCCTGCCAGAGTGAGATCTGTGCGCTTTCTCCTGCTGCCAGTCCCAGCTCCCTGCCCACTCCTGCAGCACAGGCTTTGCTGCAGGGCTTTATTCTCTCTCTTGAGGGTGCTCATCCACTCCTTTGCCTACTACTGCTGTTGCTGGAGCTTTTCCTTCCCCTCTTCTTGCATGGCCTGGTAGCTGCTTCTGGCACTGGGGGCAGGGGAGACTGGGGCCAGACTGACAGAGGGACCCTGCAGCGTGCTGATCTTTACCTGTTACCTACCTGCTTCCTCAGGGCCTCCACCTCATGGTTGGTCTCGTGATGTGTATTCTTCCCCGAGTGCAGACCTGGCTCTGTGTGCTGCAGGGTGCTCGGGGCTGGGGGTTGCTCTGCTGCTGCCTGGGCTGCTTGAGACAGTGGGACTGGGCCAGCATTGCCACCTCCTTCCCTGTCCGAGGGCTTCTGTGGGAAGTGGAGCAGGACTCAGTTTTGGGGCATGGTTTTGGGGCACTTTCTGTCATGGATCCTGTGCCCCCCTGGCTGCTTTCCTCTAGGCTCGGGGAGCTACCTCTCAGAACTATGCAGGGAAATACTGTCTGCCCTGTGCCCAGGCCCTGTGGTGTCTGCCAGCTGCTGCCTGGCCCTGTGCACCTGTGCTGTGGCTGCTGGTCTGCCAATGCTGACTAGTTTGAGCAGCTCTGTGTGCTCATTCAGGACTTTTTAGCTGGTGGTAGAATGGCTGCGGGGTGGCTATGTAGGGGCTGACCTCTATCTGTAGTCAGGGACTCGCACAGCCTGGCCTGTGGCCTTAGTGCCTGGCAGTGGTACCTTTCCCAAGCCTGCTTGCAGCTGCTCTATCAGAAAGGTGGAGTCCTGGTGCTTCTGCAACATTGCGTGTACCTGCTCCTGCTGTTGGACCCAGTGCTTGGGTTTTATGGCCCTGCAGAAGTGCAGGTGCAGCTGAACCTCCTTCAGCAAGGCCTGTGCCTCTCCTGGCTCCAGCTGCCGTGTGTTCTGGCATGCTTGAGGGTCCCCTTGCGTTGGCTTCGGCAGTGACGCTTGTGTTTTGCCCTAGGACACAGGATAAACATTACCTGCCTGGCTCAGTGCTGCGACCAGCGCATCCTGCAGCTCCTGCCAGGCTCTGGGCCTGGACAGCAATGCTGACAGTCCAGGCTTTGGTCAGGGAGCAGCAATGGAATGTGTTGACCCCTGGTTGGGTGCAGACCTCTCCCCCAGCCCTGGCAGCCCCCCCTGGGGGTGTGTGTTCTGAGAGTGGCTCCTGAACAGCCCAGACTGGGGCACTGCTGGCACTCACGCAGCTTTAATGCCAGGGTGAGCTGTTGGCTGCAGGGGGACTGGACACTCCTGAGCTCTTGTACTTTCTCCAGCCCTGGGGAATGAGGTGTCTGCTGGCACAGGTGAGGGCTGGCCAGGGCCTCCCCCATGGCTACACACCCAGTGCCTGGGGTGGGAGTGGGGTTAGCACTGCTCACCCGGGGCTGCCCGGTCCCTGTCTCCTGCTGAAACTGCTGCGTGGAGCTTCTCAGTGCTGGTGTTGCCTCCTCCACTCCTGGCAGCCCTCCACGCGAACCCTCAGGCTGGCCTGGAGGTGCAGGAACTTCCCTGGACGTGCTACATCTTGGCCACTCGCTTGCTGCTGGGGAAACCACAACATGGGACAGGCCTTACCTGCTGGCCTCAGACAACCATCACTCCCAGGGAGGGGACAGCCAGGGATGTCACCCAGCCCTGCCTGGGGCAGCCCCAGCAGCCCGTGGCAACAGCCCAACACAGGAGCTGGCACAGGACACCAGCCTCCAGCCCTTCCCCCCAGCAAGACCTGCCCCTTCTCTGGGAAGGATGGTCCTCACCCCAGCCTTCCTGTGCCATCCTGCTCCTCGACCACGTTCTGTCCCTGGCACAGCACGACACTGCCCTGCCTGCAACTTGCACCCCGGCTGCCTTCTAGGGACAACGTAGGGAAACAGAACCTTGTGACATCATGTGCTAGGCAACTGTCTCTGCTGCATCCAGCAAGCCCCATTCCACCCTGCTGGCGCACCCAGGATACACAGTGAGCCTTGGGGCACCCTTGTGCTGTTACTGGGACTCAGCAGCCTCACCCTGCCCTTGCGGCCCCTCTTCTCTGTGCTACATCATGTCCTTGTGCTGTGCCCCTGTCATCGGCCCCAGGACATGCTGCATCCTGCTGTGCCGGCCCCTAGCTCCCTGAGATGCCCCCCAGAACTGCACTGAGCTCTTGGAGGAGCTGTTGACCATGTCAACTGAGGCCTTTACTCCCTGTTTCTCCCTGTCCAAAAGGGTAAAAATAACAAGAACAAGTTGTCGGAAATGAAATTTCAATTTCTCCACACCCTTCCCTGTCCACACAGCTTCCCACATGGATCAATAGTGTTTAGACAGCCAAGGAGTTTTTTTCCCCCCTCTTAAAGCACCAGATCAATAATGTGAAAAAAACCCAACCAAAAAACCAAACCCAAAACAAACCCTTTGCCTCCGTGTACACGTGAACTTTAGCAAATGTGAAAGCCCTTCACCCAAGGCTTTTAGGANTGGCAGAGGCTGCCCAGGGAGGGGGTTGAGTAACCTTCCCTGGAGGGGTTTAAAGGATGGGTGGACAAGGCGCTGAGGGACATGGTTTAGTGTTTGATAGGAATGGTTGGACTTTGATGATCTGACGGGTCTCTTCCAACCTGGTGATTCTATGATTCTATATTCAGCCAACACACAGGGGACAGACCAGTTCTGGCAGGAGGAATGAATGTCGGGTCTTGGTGGGTAGCAACCTCCAGCCAAATCGTTGGGCACTGCTGGGCTGCAGGTCACTCTGGAAGGGATGGGGGACAGGGTTGTCGTTTGCTGAGCAGCCAAAGGATGGTGTAAGACAACTGGTTGGGTGTGGATGCATGCAGCACTGCAGATGCATGAAAACCAGGCCACAGAGGTAAAATGCTTGTACAGATGGGTGTGTTGGCTGGTGAAATGGGGTATTGCAGTGCCCGAATCGGGGCGCTGCTGTGCTCAATGCAGGGCAGCTTGTTTGCTGATGTGGGGAGAGTAGATGGGGCTGTGGCACCGCAGCTCGACAGCTCTGGGCAGCATGGGGCTGCTTGGGGCTGTGCTGCAGCACCCGGGGTGCCATGGGGCAGCAGAGCGGGACAGCTGGTGCCAGGGCTGCTGGGAGCCCAGTGATGCCCCAGGCACACAGCGGCTGCCTGTGCCGCAGGGCTCCTCACTGGCGCTCAGTGTGGGTTTCACAGGTAAGTGTTTCAACTGGAAATTTCCAAGGCCAAGCTGGGCCCAGAAGGTGAACGCAGATGTACCATAATAGAAATCATCGGTTGCCATGACGACCTGCTCCACCAGCGGGGTTGCAGCCACAGGCAGTGGGAGACAGTCCTGCGAGCAGGACCACTTAACCCCCACTGCGCAGAACACAATTGAATTTACCCTAAATTTCTACCAGTGCACGGGAAAAAAATTTCCCTGCAGATTTCAATCTTGTTCAGGCAGCAGTGGCCAGGGCAGAGCTTCCTCCGGGCGTGGAGCATCCCCAGCTGCCAGCCTCTGCCTTGCTCCTCCAGTGTGGTCTTATTGCTGCTTTAATTAAAGCCAGTTGCCCTCTCCTGGCAGCACCCTGCACACACGCTGGGACAGTGCAGAGCAGCCTGGCACAGCTCAGCGTCACTCTGTACGCACCCAGATCTGTGGTGCTGCAGCTCACTTGCAGCCACTGCTTTACATGGACTTTCATCACCTTGTTTGGCCTCAGTGTGTGTGGGCTGCATATTGCACTGCTGTGATGGTCAGCACTGTGCTGAGCTGTGCCACATTGTGCCATGTGTGCCGAGCCGTGCCACGTGCACCGAGCTGTGCTGTGCCCACAGACCTGACTGTGTCCTCCTGGAGCTGAGGAGCTGCAGTGGGGCTGCTGTTTCTGGAGGTGCGGTGGCTGCTGGTCCCTGGGCACACCTGACCCATTGCTGTACCTGTCCTCGCCTCCAGCTGATGTGCGGCCCATCCTCTTGGTGGGTCTCATCCCTGCTCTAGTGCCTTGTGAGCCTGTGGGGCAGCCCCACAGCCCCTCGCCCGTGCTTGCCTGGCTCTGGGAGCCAAATTGGACCCTCCGCTGGGTGAGGAAGCGTAGCACAGCGCTGGGGGTGGGAGTTGTCTCACTTTAATTACTGCCGTAATGTTATTCTTTTCAGTACCACGTTAATTGAAATTAAACAGCTGCCACGTTCTGGCTGGGACAAAAGTGAATCCTTTTTCATTCCCCTCCGGTTTAATGAAGACTGACGTGCTGAGAGAAAACAAAGGCGATCCAGCTGCCGCCTCTTGCCGGCACACGCACCAGCAATTACTGGGGACCCTGTGAGCCCGCAGAGATGCCCCGGAGCACCCCAGAGCCGCCAGCCCCAGGCAGCCCCGTCCTTGTGCCCTGGGGTGCTTCTGCCCAAAGAGCTGAGGCGCCCACGTCGCAGGGGATGCTGGCACGGGGGCTTTGGGGGGACTGTGGTGTGCCCAGGTGCTGCGTCCTGGCTTTGATCCCATCTGCTAAGCAGCAGCTGCCACCAGCCATGCCTCAGCCATGCCCATCGTCATCCTGTCCCTGTGGGCTTGGCGGCCCTCAGCTTCCTGATATTCAAAGCCACCAACAGGCCCATACAGCCTGAAAGCTTGAGCCGAGACAGCAGCGTTGGTTGAGGAGGATATTTCTCTCAAGCTTTAAGAATTTTTTCTGTTTTAGGACTAGGAGCTTGCTTGTGATGCCATTCACTACTTTAAAATATGCAAAATGAGGCGCTGGTACAAACCTCATTAACACCCGCCTCCAACATCATTAAGATGTTTCCAAGAAAATTAATTGAGAGACTCATTAAAAATAAATTAAGAAAAATGTGTTGCAGAGCGCCTGCTCTGAGCTCGTAAATCACGGCTCAAAGCTCCAGGCCGCTGCACAGGCAATTAACGCCAGCCAATTTGTTTTATCCTGACTGCGAAAATTAGAAAGCAGACATGGAGATTAGATTAGGGATGTCTGTCAAGCGGAACTTGGAGTGAATATTTTAGGATACAAAATGGAAATCAGGAAAACAAAGCTGGGACTTCATTCGGAGGAGCTGACGGGCAGAGGTGTGGAGGGAGGAGGGAGATTTAGATGTTTTCTGTTCCTAGGAGCGGCACCATAGCTGTATGTAGATGTACACCCATCTCACACTTCCACTACCAGCCAGCTCTCCATTTTCATCTGTGCATCGCCAGCCCTTTGTGGCTGTGAGAACAGATACCGCCTGCCCCTTTCGGGAAGCGTGAGCTCATATTGAGAGTGTGCTTTGAAGTTGCTGTGTATTACACAGCCTGAACCACCATGTCGCCTATGTATACGCTGATTACACACTCGGATTAGCAAACACAGTACAACTGGGTGAGACCAGTGCTTGGGTCTTAGTCAGCTTTGTGCCATTAGTACCCCTTTGTCCATCACCAGCACCTTCCATCAGAGGATCTCAAACTACTTTATATTCATGAACCGAACTGCAAAGCCCTTCTGCAAAATGAGCAAGTGTTATTATCCCCATTTTGCACAGGGAAGCCGAAGCAGAGATAAGTTAAGGTCTTGCTTGTAACCATGTGAATGCATAAATAGCTTGTGCAGCACCAGACATCGTATCTGCACATACCAGTAGTGCGACGGAGACCCCGATGCTCTTTGTGCAGCCAAATGTCCAGCCCCGAATGCGGCAGGACCAGCCGTGGTGCACACGAGGGGGCAGTTTGCAAACAACCCCCCAGACAGCTAACAAAAAATGCAGGTCACCGTGTCCTGCCTGTGATCAGCTGCGTAACGGGAACAGATCTGGAGTGACCCGGCAGTGTGGCCCTGGAGCAAAGGCTGGCTCTGCCCCCGACGCAGACCTGCCGCCTGGGGAGCCGAGGGGCTGTGTGTGGCACTGTCAGATGTTCTGCTTCTCACAGGGAACTGATACTGGTCTCCACCGTGGCTGGATGTTATTTCCTAGCAGCCATCCTTTAAGCGGCCAGGTTTCAGAACGCAATGGTTGTGCTTTTGCATGTGGGAAACATGAACAAATCCCTGGACGGGGCAGACTTTAAATCCTTATTTTCTTTGCTTTTTCATGTGATGTTGTCTAGACATGTCCAATGCTCATGTCCTAAGGTCCAACTCCATAATGCATTCGAGGGTTTTGAGTGGTACTTTAGAAGGCGAACTCTCCACCTATAGAAGTTGCTTAACGGCTTAGACATCTCCTCCTGCATTTTAACCTGGCTTTCTTTAACAGCCCCTTTTGACTGTCCCCTCCACAGTATGGAGGGAATGCTGCCTGTGAGCAGCCACTGGACATCAGTTCAGTTAAATTTCAGTATTCAATGTGTATGTTAATAATATAGAGGCCCCCTGCACCCTGTCTGGTTTGACTGGCACCATCAAGCCCATTGAGGGAATGGGTTTGTTTTACCAGTACAGTATTTCTACTGGAAGTGCCTTTTAAGATAAGGAACTGCCACCACATGTGAGCCTGCAGGCTTGTGCATAGGCTTTCCCCCACCAACCTCACCCCAACCGCTGCCTCATTGTCTCCACGTGGATTCCTGTGTGCGATTTCTCTCCCAGTGCCCAATGTCTTGCAATGGAGCAAATGGAAAGGAAAAAATCAGTTTGGAGTAAAACCCAGTTGGGATCACTTTAACACGAATGAGCTCTTAGAGCACGCAGAGAAGCACAGAGGAGAGTGAACTCCAGCAACTGCGAGGCACCTACATCAGAGAAGACAGCAGTAATTTAACCTAACAAAAGAAAACAAAGAAATGACTGATTAACTCATTAATGACAAATTCATGCGCTCGGGGAAGGGGAAACAGCAAAAAAAGGCATCCCAGCACTACACAGACTCTGGATGCTGTGGTAAACCAGGTGATATTAGGTCACTGCAAAATGTCAGATCAGCTTTCAAGAGCAAAGCACAGACACTGCTCAAGCAGTGCAGAGACCTGTCCTGGGAGCAGGGGCTTGGTGGAAGACGTGGTGGTCTTGGAGATCAGTCAGTGGCTTGTGGGTGCTGAGTGGAAGCTGTGGGCTAAGGAGTCAATACCATTGCTGAGCTGGCGACAGGCACATCTCAACAAGGAGCTGTGGTCTCTTGGTGGTGACTGGAGCTCACGTGCTCCCGGTGCTCCTGGTGCAGGGGGATGTTGGAGCTCTGGGAAGGGCTCCAAGAGGAACCACAGACACTGCCTCTGCCTGCAAGACTCAAGTGATGCTGCCAGCAGGATTTAGTGGAGAGGATAGTGAGGGGTAATTTGCTCACAAAGCTGTACGCAAGTGGTTTTGTGGAGAACAGAGTTGATAACAGAAGGCTCTTAGGTCCAGCAGGTGAAAGTACATCTCAGTCTGATGACTGTAAGATGAAACAAGCCAAACGTAAGCTGGAAATAAAGCATATGCATTAATAGTTAACTCACAGCAGAGTAAACTGAATGCTACAGGAGATGCGCCAGGATGTTTAAAACAAGGTTTGGACAGCTTGTCTCCATCTCTGTTCACTCAGCTACTGATTCCAAAGCAGACTTTGATTCTGGTGGTCCTGTGTTGCAATGGGAGACCTTGTGCTGGTTCTTACTGTCCCCTTTAGTGTCCTGAGCTGCACAATCATCCTTGGGCTTGTGCTGAGCAGGGTGAGCCAGGCTCCAGGTAAGCTGCTGCAGAAATGCTGAAAGAGATCTTGGGCTGAAAGCTTTGTTCAGGTTTTTAGTCCTGCTTGGTGGGGGCTATGCAGCAGGTGAGCAGAGGTGATGTGCACATCAATAGTCACAGGCTGAGGGGCTCATGGACATGATCATGTCAAACACAGGCTGGACGCCTTCTGAAACACTTCTTGTTTGCAGCTAAAAGTTTCCATCTTGACCCTTTGCATGAAGATGCATTTACATTTGATGACCCTCCTTTCAACTATTTCTGAGTTACAGAATGTGTGGGGAAAAAAAGCATGTAAAAAAATTAAATTACTAGTGATAAAAATAATTCTAACCACAGGAAAAACAGCTACATTATTTTAGCTTAACCAGACTCCATCGTCATGTGGCCTGACTCTTTTCCAAGAGACAAACACTTGTAAATACAACAAAAATTGCTTTTGAGCATATGGGGGCCAGGGAGGGGGGAAGAGTAAAAATGAAGGGACCCTCAGTCTAATCCCACTGTCTCCCTCAACCTGACCATGGGATGATCTCTGGATGTCATTTGTATCACCGAACTTAAAAAGAAAGCTTCAAATAATCAGAACTGCTGCCTTTGCCCTACATGCACCACAGAATTCAAGCAGATACCTAAGACCCAATAAAGAAGAAGACGACAGCTGTAGTAACGGCTGACATCCCGCAATTTTAGCAGCTTTGTGCTTTTTTTTTATCATTCCACGGGTCTGCTGGGCTGCAGGTCTGTGCTGGCGACGGTCTGCATGGAGAAAATGACTCACTCAGGAAGGTTCCCAGGTTCTTTGTGGTTTCAGCACTCAGACCATGACCGGAGGCAAGGGAGGAGGAAAAAGGGAGTCCTAGAACATCTGGATCTCACCAGCAGGATTTAACAGGGAATGTGTTTATTGTCTGATCTGAAACTAGGAGACAACCAACGAGCATCTAAAGCTAGGGAGCTCTTTCACCTCTAGGGACAGACACAATACGAGAAACGATAGGTAAGAGAAGTTAGAAATGTCTCCATGACTGTCCATTGAAGCTGGTTCTTCAACAGTACCAAGTCAAATAAACCAAGTGGTGCAGAATTTATTTGGGGAAGGGTTAGTCCAGCGCTCCTTGAAAAGCTAGGCTGGAGATCTTACCACTGCCTACAACTATCTGAAAGGAGGGTGTAGTGAGATGGGTGGTGTTCTCTTCTCCCAAGCGACAGGATG
>WAAB01023478.1:117614-147674 GCA_013389865.1 Piaya cayana | reverse complement strand
AGACAGACAGAAACTAGTAAGAAAACTAATAAGACAAAAACTAGTAAGAAAACTAATAAGACAGAAAAATTACTAGAAAACTAGTAAGACAGAAAAATTGTCCTGTGTACCTTCCAACCTAAGCCATTCTATGATTCTATGAAAAGCCCTTGGTAACTATCAAGTTTACCCACATGAATAATTCCTCAAAGGCGAGTAAAGAATCATGTTATTGCCCCTTGGGACCAACTTTCATGAAAGACCTACTGACTATTTCAACACCATTAACATGTACAGTGTGTGAAAATCTTTGAATATGAGCTTACTTCAGCTGCTTGGAGGTCTTCGGACTTACACAGGCTGCACATATAGACATTCCACCCTCCTTCTTGCTTCTTCTTATCTTCTGCTCCTTTTTCCTGCCATATTCCAGTAATGTAATCAGAGGCTATTAGGGCAACTCACTTCCAAGCTCAGATATTGGAAAGTATTGTAAATGATCAAAGCTCAGGGTCAGTGTGAGCACCTGGCTGGCTTTGATCACCATCATTAGTTATGACAAGCAAGAATCCCTCTTGTCCTCTCAGAAAAGTGTTCACGCTGGTGGTATATTTATTTTTGTCTCATACTAAGTGTAAAAGTTGACTTATGATTAAAACCTGCAGCATTCTGCTGGAAAGAAAATATACCTCAAGGTGATAGGGATGGAGTGCATGTCCCTTAAAAATGAAAAATATAGTATGAGGCTTTTAGCCCACAATGTCCTTGTCAGAAATCCTGTCCAGAACAAATATGTGTAGCTGTCTGATAGAAGGATAAAATGAAAGAGTTTTAAACAGAAAGAAAATAGACAGCTCAGAGTCTGTTTTTCAATCCTGTTAGCTCATAGTTCTTTTTGTGGTTAGAAATATCTTCTCATATTCCCTCATGTGATACGATGGCTCATTCCCTGCAGGCTCTGTATTTAGTTTTCTTCTACACATACTTTGAAATTCTAGTTATCCTTTGTATTTTCTATGTGAGTATCTGCATTAGTTTAGATACTAAGTTTTATTTGTTTTAATCTAGTCTTGTATCGATTATTTCCATAAGTGAATTATTACCACATAATGAAAGTAGAAATCTTTGAGCAGTTTTATTTTTCCTGCTTCTTAATTTTAATTTACTTTTACTTTTTCTGTGGCATCAGAAAGGTTGGGACAAAAAAGTGCTTTTTAGTTTCTAACATTTTACTTGCTCATTAGAATTTTCTTTCTTTGACTGTCATGTGTTTTAACGTCTCTAATACTTTATGTTCCAAATTCAATTTTATCAATTGCATAAAAATAAAAAATAGCATAGAAATCAGGAATAGTAGGTAATAAGAGGAAAAATCATAATAAGCCTAGATGGTAAATTATCCATGAACAATAAAAGAAAAATGGAGTGTTCCAATATAGTGATTTTCTATCTGTTGTCTGATACTCTGCGGAATACTTACATGGTTTTAGGAAACCACTAAATAGATGTTCTGAATTATCCTTTGCAATAAACTGCTTTGTTCCTCTCTCCCTCCTCCTTTCTCTCTTTGCCTTTATACAGTCACATGCACAGACATATATGTATATCTAAGAACAGGAAAAAGCTAGTATCTAAACTTCAACATTACCAGTGTAGTTGGTCTTGGTGGTTAGGCATATTGCCTTTGTATTCCAAAGTATAATTTCAAATATTTTAGATGGGGACTGTTCACTGATGTGCTAGTTTCATTAAGAGTTTATCACACCCAATATTGATGTTTATCTGCAAACTGACAACAGACTTAAATACCCACATGACTGTTGGCTAGTACTGAAAGTCAGTTTGAAATGTTGACTTCTAAGCATTCTCTAGTCGCCTCCATACTATGGTACGCAAAACCATCTTGGTATGAATTAGCAAAGGCAGGCCAGCGCAAACAGTCTGCTCAACCTACTTTCACACAGTCTATTTGTTCCTTGGAGTTTAGTTCTTCTAGGATTTTGTTGAAAAGCTTGATGTTTCCTCTTCAAAGAACCTCATTTTCCACCCAGGAATCCCTTAAATATAAACTTCATGAAATAATACATTTTTTTTTGAACTGAATAGAGTGTTATGTTTAATTGTTCAATATATCAATATTACCCTTCCTCCAGTCACCAAGGACTTCTCCTGATTGCCATGACTATTCAAATATTATGGAGAGTAGCTTGGCAACCACATCTGCCAATTCCCTCAGGACTCTGGAATGCATCTTGTCAGGTCCCATAGACTTATACATGTTCAGGTTCCTCGGGTGGTCATTAACCTGATCCTCCTCTACAGTGGGAGGGGGTTTACCACCCTGGTCACCATCTTGTTGTCCCATGGTCAAGGAGGGGTGAGAAGAGAAGTTGTCAGTAAAGACTAAGGCAAAAATGGTGTGAAGCACCTCAGCCTTCTCCTCATCTATTGATATGAAGTCACCATTCCCAACCATCAATGATTGTAAAACCACCACAGGTGAATACAGTTTAAAGAGAAAAGACATATTAAATATCAATGGGGATATCAAATTAAATATCAATATGGCTTACTCACAATGCAAAGGTAGAGCTGAAACCAGAATTCAGCTCAGCTACCTCCTACATCATTGCATTCAGCATTCAATCCCATCATTCACCTAAGTGAGCTGCACTGTAGGCATTGGCAAAGTTGGTCACGCATTTGGAGCACTGAGGGTGGTCTGAATTTATTCAAAGAACTACCCCATCACCTATATAGCTTTTTAATACACATGTAAAGTATTAATTAGTGCTGCTTTTTCTCATATATAACCATGTGTTTGCCAAATTTCTCTTAAACAGAACTGGAGATGAAATGCGTTTTACAAAGAGAACTGCTGCTGCTTTAAGCTACACTGCTTCTTTTCATTCTGTGTTGATTGAGATCCCATTTAGTTCCATCAACATGACCCTAATTTTGCAGACATATGGATGTTTAGGGAAGCATGTTATTGACAAATTCTCCAGACTGATGATTTAATATGTACATCAAGGGCCAACACTTGTTCTGTCTATGAAGCCTGTTTTCTCAACTCTGCTCATCTGTGAGAGACATGCTGTGCCCAAATGGATAGAAGGTTTACTTTATCCAATTGAGCCTTCTACAGAGCTTTATGTTTCATTCTGTTTTATGTCTGATTTAACCCCATCAGTCTGTTCTTTGACCTGCAAGTATGCCATTTCGCGCTGAATCGTGCTTAAATATATAAGTGGTGCTCTAGGAAGGGAATACTAGGGAGAAGAACCATTAGTTAAACAGTATGCAGGTTAAGAGAAAAAGTTGCTTGAAAATGAAATGTTTATCCCTGTCAGTGGTGTTTTTTAGTGCAGATGAGCAGTGGTGACTTGAGAAGGGCTGAATGTGTAAATGCACTTCAAGTGTTACACCTGAAATTGCGTTTCCGATGCTGCTAAAGTCATTTGGTAGGATTAGATCTTGGTCTGTTAAAAATATAAATGGTCACAAGGTTTGCAAAGGCTGTATAATGCTGGAATACTGAACAATGTTTTCTGAGAAAATTGATATATATAATCACCCCTAAAATTTCAGGTTCTTCAGAGACTGTGTGTCTTGAATTTCCGGAAAACACATTATTATTGCCTGGAAAGAACTGGCTAATACTGTGTTAGAAATAGCAGCTGAGAAAAATACACTGTACAGATGTCCTAGCTAAAAGCAAAATGCTTTCTTCACATTTTAGAATGCATTTATTTTTGGAGCTAGAAAATTTTTATTTCACTTCCTTTCTTCCATAGCTATTTCTTTCTGTGTTTCAGTGGAAAAGAGTAAGTTCTTGAGTGACATGAGATCAGATGCAGAAAGTCTTCAGGGATACTTCTTATGAAGTCTTCTGAAATCATATGCTGGCAAATACTATAGATATCTCACTGCATAAGTGGAAGTGAAGTTACCCTTACTGCAAGCATAATTTAACATGTTGAATGTACTGCCTTGACAGATGCCATTATGAATAATTAAAGAATATAATTACAGACTTCTCAGGTTGCACTGCACAGAACTGCAGCTGAACAAAGGAAGTTTGAATTTAGTTATGAATTCAACCACCAATGTCCAATCTGTGATTTACCTCAGACACTGTCTTATGGTGGGACTTATGCTTCACATTTGTAAAATGGCATCTTCAAGACTGTAATCAATTCTACATATATAAGCTGCCTTTACAATGGTATTCACCATGTTCTAAAACTGGTGAAACTAATTAACCTTCAGTGGATCCTTTCCCTGTATGTTTACAGTATGCAGAACCACAGCTAGGCGTAGTTGATTGACTTCTAGTTTGCTCAAAATAAATGATATGTGCCCAGCCCTAAAAAGCCATCTCTGGCACAGGGTTTGGATAAAGATCTGATTACAGAACCAGGACGCAAAGGTTATTATGACAATATCTTCCTGCTATTTTCATGACAACTATTGTCTGGAAGTTATGAAGTGATAGAAACAGATGTCATTATGTCAGAATCTTAAAATGTGCAAGCTGAAGGCCCTATTAGTCGTTATTTTCTAGCTGTCGTTTTAGGATCTGCTCACTTTATAGTGCATTTCTCTTTTTTATGAGACAATGTCAACAGCAAAAGGTGGTCTTAGATAGATACCAGTGCTTGTACTTTGAGGATATTGGAGATATGAATACATATGAACACAAACATAAATGTATATATGCGTATGCTCATATATGAAATGAATATACAGATGGAAGGTATGAGATACAAAATAGTCTGAAGATTTAAGTTTATACCTATATCTCATTGTACAGTTTTTTAGAATAAATTTATAAACTTCTGATGTAGTCAGTGGTTTCAATAAAACTGTTGATTTCCAGAAAGGCTGTAGACAAGAAACACATGATAATCAAATACTGAATGAGTTATGGATGTTTTTTTTCCCACAATTAGATTTAAGTTCAATATCTTACTCAAATCTATTACACCTTCTATATATAAAAATAATGAAACAGATTGCAAAATAATTTTCCCTTTTTCAAATTGGTTATACGGATGTAACTCCTAGATAAAGATAGATAAAGATGAAGATAGATAAAGAAGGTTTTATTGTATATCACAAACCTGAATTCAAACTGAAATACATTTGAAGAAACTTAATTTCAGACACTATATGAATTCCCTTATTGGGGGGGACAATGATCTCACTGATTTCCACTAATTTTCTCACAACTTCACAGTAAATTAATTTTGATCTTAGTAAATTCAAATAATTCTGAGCAGCTTTATAAAAAATCAGATTCTCATTTGTTTAACATTCTTGTCTGCATTTGATATTTCATCCTTCCAGTTTTCACCTGAAAATAATAGATGACTGATAAACTGACCCTCTGAAAGCTGATCAGTGCTTTCTCATTGGTACTGTATTAATAAGATGTTCTGCTTCCTAAGAAAATATTTATAAAGACACAGTGATTTGCATGCATTGATACATCATATTTTTTGAGAGGCATGCCTAATGTGTATAATTTTTATATTTAAAGCCATAAAATTTTGAAAAGGACTAATTATATCCTGCATTATCTCTTGATGACAGACTATCAACAATCTATTTTAAGTGACAAGCAATTTGTAGAAGAAGCTTTGCTGTTTCTAAATGTCAGTTAAAAATAAAATCAATCTTTTAGATGATGGTTTTCAGGAAGTCATGAAGGATTAGTGCTACAAAACACTAAAAGGATAACTACATTTGAAGTTATGGAAAAACTAAATTTGCAAATGTTCAGGTACAATGAGTTCTACTAAAACTTCAGTAAATTTTACTTCACTATGGCAATGCTGCATGTCCCTTTTAAAACAGTGGATAACAGCAGGCCCTGCCAAACCATGGAATATTGGATATTACATTTTTAATGATGCCTATTATATAATTCTGTTCTGATTTTCTGCTAAGCAGCTGTGATATTGGTGGAGACCTTGATAACTCAGTACATTCTTGGTTTGTACTCAGCACTTCCTGTGTTAAATATTTTCTGTCCCAAAGTACTTTATTCAACATTAGGTGAACTATTTTCATTTATCAACATGATCAGTAGGAAAACCAGCCCAAAACCAAATACATTTTGGTTATCATATATGTTTGTCTAGTCATCACAGACAGAAAAATACTTTGGAAAGTATTTGGTTTTATTTATAATGAAAGTATAGCACTCCATGCTTGTGTCTTGGATAACTTGTAGCATTTAAGATAACTGTAGATGTTAATATTTGGACAAATGAATTTCTCCCTGAATTTTCTTAGAAAAACCTAATATACAGCAGTAAACTACAGTGCACAAAATATCTTGACTAGCAGAGTCACCCTTGTCATACTTCGTTTTCATAAGAAAACTCTAGAAATCATTAATATGTCACTTTGAGGGTTTGGCCTGATTTGAATGTAATTCTCTCCATTTTGCCAACCTGCTGCATGGGTAACATCATCCAGCAAATCTGTGTTAGAGTGGTCTCTAATTCAGGCACAAACCTATACTGTAAAACATCTAATTTTGGCCCTTACTGTTACCCAATATCATTACTACATACTTCCTTTCCAATTAAAACTGGTTATTTCAGTATTTTTTAAAAAATTAATTATCCATTCTTGAGATTTTACTAGTAATTCACCTTCATTCATCACATGAAGTGGAAGTGGCTTCTAATTTATCAGTTCTGCTTTCTCTTCCTTCCTTTTGCCTCTTATCACACAACTGACTTTTTTTCAATTATTTTAGTCTTATGCTCCTATTCCGCAATCATTATATTTTCTTCTAAGCCATGCTTTCTGTCTAGAAATGATTCCTTAATTAATGGAATGTATTCTTTCTCCTCTACATATTCTCATTGAAATATTTTTTCTTTACTTGCACATTACCAACTGCTTAAAATTCACTTTAATAGATAACTTCAGAAGTCATCAAGCAGCTAATCACATGATGCCAGAATATTATTTAATAACAGTTTTCTAATCTATAAAAGCAGGGACTGTAATGTGGTATATTTTGCAATTGGTATGATACAGACTGAGGTCTTGTTTTAGTATAAGAAAGCAAGCATAGAAAAAGTAAAAAAGGAAAAAGCTTCCATTAAGAATAAGGTATGGGAGAAAATACAATGATTGATAATGTGATTAGAACCTGAAGAATAACAATACTTGTTTCAGCAGAACACTTTTGTCCCACATTCATAAGAAGTTAAAATATTCCTTATTCTGGACCTTAAAATATAATGATAAATAATATAGTACCCAGTGATAAAAAAAGAAAAAAGTTAATATAATGAGAGTTCATTATTTGAACTATAATAAAGTTTAACAACTTCACCAAGTTCAAGTCAGGTAACTGGTTGAAGAAATATAAATATATACCAAGTCTGCTTTATGAGCTTTTAAGATTCAAACAAAAATTATAAGCAATAACCCTAATTAGGAGTGAATGTAATTTTACTATAATCTCTTAACTTTACCTGCATAGTCAATAGATATCCTTTATTTCTGTATAATTCACTTCTGCTCAGTTGAGATTGGTCTCTGTGATACCAGGAAGTATGAATTATTTTCTAACAATGACTCTTTCTTCGTTGACTAGGGATAGAGGGAAATCTGCATAGTGAACTTCAACCAGTCTTTTTCAAATACAGAATTGTTTTCTGATTGATAGGGTGAAGGAAATAAAAACTAATGAATATATTAAAATGTTTATTCCATGGTACATAATTTTTTTCCAGAAGAACTGATAAGATTGAAAGGTTTATAGAATATCTAAGCTATATTTTTATGGCATTCTATCATATTAATAATTTTATAGCACTTAGTGATATTCTGTAATGTTGAAAGTATTTTTCCTCATTTTTCTATCACACAAAGAAATAGAAATAGAAAATAAAATTCTGATTTTCTGAAATGAGGAACAGAACAACTTAGGGCAGTAGGATTTCACCTACTAGAGTTTGATTAGCTCTTCAGCTGCTCCATGAATTGTGCTTAAAAGTAGGAATCTTTCAGGTCACATTCAACCTAGGTATAGGTCCACCAAAGCTCAGGAAGTTATAAGAAGTCACATGAACTGCAATTGTGCATTGGCAAAGAAGCATTTACATGACAGCACTAAGAATATACTGTACTGAAGCTGCCCTGAAACTGCACTGAAGATATGCTGTGATAAGGAAAGGGTGTTTATTTGATTTTGTTTTCCTTCTGGATCAAGCCTTTTAACTTCTAAGTCCACTCCCACGATTTGCATAGAAGTATTCCTATCAACTCACGTTAGGTTTGAAACATGACGCACATGTGTATGAACATATACATATGGATACCTGGTTATTTGACTCTTATTTAGTATGTGAAGAATTCAAACTGAAATTCAGTATGCGTTCTTCATACTGGTCTTCTTTGCTGTTTCTATATGATGCTGTGTGCTTGCTCAAAAAAAAATAATCACTGAACAAGACTTAATATCATATTTCACACTTAATATAGAGACCTTAATTCATCCCTTCTCAAAGATCTCTGAGTATCTGGGCAGAGAGACAACTGGGCAGCAAGACTGCATGTCATGCTCTAACTTCTGGGATACTTGTTACATGCATTTTTTAGGAGCTTTATTTATATTTTAAGTAAATAGACTAGACATTGATTTTCACAGCTTTCTTTAGAGCATTAATTAAAGGAGTTTTTCAAATTGTGCATTCTGAAATGAAGACATTAATTTTTCCCTTCATAATAATGCAGAGATGAAAATTTTACTCTTTCACAATCCAGAGAGATAAGTTACATGAACCCTTTTTAAAGGCAATGTGTGGTTTTCCTTTGACAATTTCTGATATGTATTTTCTGGTTTTTACTTTTAAGCTGATGAGGATAACTTTTGGCAAGTGGAGAATGAATACATAATTTAGAAAAATCTCTTTTTCAGTCATTTTGGATCTTTTCTGTTTCTTCTGTTCTTTCTTTATATTCTTATATTTTTACATCTGGTGGTTTCACAGCAAAGTTAAGGACTGTTAATAACCGAGGAAAATATTTGAAGGCACAAAACCCACTCCTATCATTGTTTCCAAGATCAGTGCAGCTCCATTTCACTTTGTTCCAGCTGTGAATTGATGGTAATTATAAGGACCTCTAACAATAATATAAAAACTTCAGATGGTGAACAGTCTCTTAAGAAAATTGCTGTGAAGATTTATTACATTTATAACATATATTGTGAAGTTATCACAATATTTGTAGTCTAAATCTGTTTTATTCCTCTCCCAGGATTAGGATTTGCCTTCTACCCATCTACCTTTACAAGCTGTCTTCTGACTATTTCTTTACGGAAGACAAAGTTACTTTTAAACCTTATATTTACAAATCACTTGCTTAAAATAAAGTGAAAATAAACAAAAAAAAATTACATTTTAATTGTAGTTAAGAGTTTCCTCAACCTAGATCCTACCAAAAGGTAATAAAGCACTTAAATTAATACACTTCAAAAAACCCCTTAATACAGTGTCAGTGAGTATCTATTACATATAGGACACATTAATTTGCACTGTCAAATTTTATTTAAAGAAAGTGCCCACAGAATTCTAATTTGTAATGCTTATATTTTCTGCATGTCTCATCCCCCTGCCAAACCATTAAAACATATAATATGAAACACTTCTCCTTTTCCAAGAAACTGTGAAGTCATGCAATTAGAATGTAATTGGCCTAAGGTGAGGGTCTTGAAAGCAGATCTGAATTGTGTCATCAGGACTTCACAGGAAGAGAATACTTAGCAAAATGATGGCTGGAAGATATTGTAGGCTTTTATAAAGTGTACAAGGTTTTCAGAAACTCTGCCATGTAATTACGCAAAGCAGGATGTGGTATCATGCATGCAAAATATTGAAATTATGATGTCGGAAGAGGAAGAAAAGTAGAAGAAGAGAGATGGGTATATCTAAAAATATTAAATATATTTAATGTATTGTCAAAGCTGTTTTTTAAAATATGCATGAAGCACAGGTATAATGTCTGACACAACAGTGGCAGATCAGAATACTTTTAAAGCAGCATAACTGCTTAATTGCATTTTATTTGGGAATTGTGATTGTAAGTGAAGGAATGTTAACCTCTAACTTGGCAGGTCACAGCTAATACTGTTGCGTGGGTTTTTTGACCATATTTGAAGTGAATTGAGGAAGGGCTCTGGAGGCATTCAAAAGAGCTCAAAAAGTTTTAAACATATTTTTGGCACTCTGCAAGGAAAAAGATAAAGAAATTCTATTTAATTTACTCTGTGCCTTTAGTTGAGAACTAGGGTAAAGGGGAAAAGTTTAGATGGTTCTACTCTAATTTTAAAGCATAACAAGAGTTAAAATGGAATGTCTCGTTTGCTCTAATATATGTTATGTACAGCATTCAAGGACTGATAAAATTTAGAGTCTAAACTGTGGATAATATAATATAACCACTTAAACATTAGAGAATTACTCCTTTTTATAGAGAGCTGTTTTATAATCAACAGAGAGGTAAAAGCACAGTTAGAAACATAATCAGTGGCTCCTATGGCTGGTATTTGTAAACAAACAGCCCTTACATTGAAGAGAAAAGAAGGAGATGGAGATGGAGATGGAGATGGAGATGGAGAAGGAGGAAAAAGCTGAAAACCTTTAAAGAATGTTTTCCACTGTGACTTCTAGTATGTGGAATTGTTCTTGAAAAATCATAGGGCACAAGAATATAAACTTCTTGTGTTAAAAAGGAGTGAAAAATAATGTAGATGAAAAGGGTTTTTTTTCCTCAAATTCCTTATTAACTGTTCTGAGGTAATCATATAGGACATCTCCTTTGTCCATGATCCAGTAAGCACAAGAATTTTCTGACCACAAGCTCAGACTGCACTCTTCTTGTAATTTCTTCTGCTTCTTTCATACTTCTTCCTTTCATAAAAAAACTTAAAGATAGGTTACAATGGAGATAAATTTCAATTCTCAATTAATTTAAGTACATGGAAAATATTGGTTAGTGATTCACTTCTTTCAGTTTTGCATTTTAAGTCTCTTTTCTCCTGTTTGCTTAATTACATAAACAGCAGAGTGCAAATTTAACTATTCATATAAAGTTAATTTTTCACTTGGTGTTTTTCCCCTTAGTGCTGTTTTCTGTGTTGATTGCTAAGGAAACAAGAACTTAACAAAAACCCTGCTTCAGATCATTCACACCAGGTTAAAGAACCATATATAATGAACACCAGGTAAACAAGAAAGTGATACAGACAAAGGATTCAGCTGTCGGTTCCAGTTAATGAAAAAGCATGGTTGTCTCAACTGCAGAATCCTCTAGAGTTAATGAACATATCTTACAATTTGTCAGAAATTTATTTAACAAGAAAGAGAAAAATCCTTTTCCAATGTGATCTTGTAGAACACATCTACTTTGTTTAAGTAAAAAACTTGAAGAATAAATGTTATCTAATAAATACTGAATATAAGGACAATTTGATTTCTTTTAGGAAAGGAAGAAGGCAGATTTATTTTGCTGTCCTCTAGTACCTTAAAGTCTCCTGTTTTGTTATATTTGGGTACAGATTCTTTTCTTCAGTGAGACAATGTTTTTAAAATATGAACCTGCACTTTACAGAAAGAGAACACCGATAGAAGTTAGAAATAGAAATTTTAAAAAATCTTAAAAAAGATGTACAACAATAATGTTACAGGGTATATGAAGTAGAAACTCTAAGCATGGTTCTGTTACCATGTAAGGCAATGTTAATTTTGAATTTAGAAACCTTAAGATAAAGGGGCAAATTTTAATTGGAGAAAAGCTTTATTCTGACCCTGCATTTATGATATTTTGTCTTCATAATCACAAAGACATTTCATTAAAAAACAATAGCAAAGCACTTTGTGGCATTTGGAGAGACAGCAGGATGAACTGCATTTTTCAGCCTTCTCACCTTCAAACTGTAAAAGATTTTAGCAGGATGGTTATAGATTCCCATTTTAGAAAAGTATGTTGAATAAGGTGAAATTCTGCAGTCACTGGAAACTCATTAAAACATGTAAAAGATCTGGAAGGAAATGTAATCTGTATCAACAGATAAACAAATTAATGCTCATCCTTTGACCCTGAGAGCCAGGTTTGGCACATGGTGTGTATCCTCACAATTTGGCACATTTTCAAAGAACAATAAGGCCTCTTAGTTCTAGGTTTCTCGTGTGAATACCTTAAACATTGTGATAAGTGAAGACATGGGTCAAAATTAGTTTTCAAAGGTATTTTAAATTACAATTGATCACCAAGCTATTGACTTTTGTGATCATGAAATAAACTCATTGAGGTATATGAGCTGGTTAGTAATTAATCTTCAGATTTTGAATTAAATTCACTGACAGAATCTCTTGTTTTGAGTTATTGTCTGCAATTTTCCTAAAAATAAGAGAAGTACATTACAGTGGATGATGATGATCATCTGCTACCATGAATTTGTGCGTGTTAATTTGTATAGACCATGTACAAGTTTTGTATTAATACATATAATCAGTATATAAAACTAGGATTTATAGTTTGTGGCTAGTTTACTGAACAGAAATAAGACTACTTTTCCTTTTGCCAGCTCATCCTTGCAAAATGCTTGTGTATTTCATTAAGGTATATCTCCATGGAAGAAAACTGAAAAAATAATCCTACAAATGCTTTTTGTACCTTAATCTCTCAGGATTAGTTGTTCATAGGGTAGGATTTGCAGAATTTCTCTTGGTTAAACTCACTACCTTTTCATCTAAATCAATTCTGTTGCCATTATTAATTTTAAGGGAAACCAAGAGAGACTAATCCCAAGGACTTTCAAAACTCCAAATCCTGAAGTCCATATTTGATTTTTATTCCTGCTCGTTTTCTGATTTTTGCTACCTAGATAAATATCCTGGCAAGCTCATACCTTTGGAGGCAGGAAGAATATTTCAATTGGCTTTTGCTGAAGACCCAAATTGAACACCTGAAGGCAGTTTAATGAACATTTGAACTATCTCAGTGTAGAAAAGTGTTAGTTTCATTTAATACAATTACTCAATATTTTTTTAAAAGAGCTCTCTTCAGTGTATGGCTGTAATAGCAGCAGATCATGAAAGAGCAATGGATTATGAAACAGTGGCACCTCAATCAAATCAAATGTTATTTGTCAAAAAATCAGCAAGAGACTAAACTACATCTTACTTCATCCCTTACAAAAAACTCCTTTCATGGTTAGGTCCAAACACAGAACTACTTGCTGAAACAAAATTTATCCTACTGCTACACAAACTTAGCCCTCACCTGTTGTGAGAATTTCCCTTGGCCCCTGGTTTGAAACCTCTTGCTGTAAATCTCCTTCAAATGCCTAAGTGCAGTGTGATCTGTATGCCACAAACAGCTTCCCTAATTGTTTTGGTAATATCCTTCTGACATATCTACTCATGTTCTACCTTAGGATAGTCATCTCTTTCAGTGGCCCCATACAACAGCCAGGGAACACTTTACACGAGGGAGAAAACCTTTCTTCTGTACTTGTGTAGTAATTTCCCCTAACACTTCAAGCACTCCTTTGATTCTGTGACATACTTGCCTTTCCTACACAATGGTTTCTTACCCACTGGAGCTCATCCAATGTACTGTGACTTTCCCAGGTGAAGTGTAAATCTTTCACACTGTTTAACATTAACTCCTGCAGCAACAGTTTACTACCTCAGTAACGCTTTGAATGCTAATTAGGCTGTCACCATTCTGTTTTCAGATGTTAAACTAGAAACAATTTACTAGGCTCTCTTTTCTCAGCACATATCTCTTTTTCATAGAATTTCACTTTATTCATAATCCAAATCAGTAACAAGTATGACTTTTTGACAGATCTTGTCCAATCTGATACACAGAATAATTCAGTGATACTAATTTTGAAGATATTGAGCATTTCAATCCTGAGGGAGGACAAATGACTTTTCATGTTATTGGCTGTTTAAGATTCAACAAATACATGAAAAATATGGAATATGTAAAATAAGACACAAAGCTTCTGCTTTATATTAGCACTTCAGTGAAGACTCTGAAGTTCACCATCTTAATAAAATATTACAACTCATGCAGGGATGTAGCTGGTTCCAGGGGGGATATAAATACAGCTCAGCTCCCAGTGAAATTAGGAGGATATTTTTCTTGCTCCACTGAAAAAACTCCACTATGTAGGAAGCTTAGGGTAGCTTAGTCCATGTGCCTTAAGTTATACTTTGTAAACTACAAAGAGTGTAATTTGTATATCTTTGGAACAAAAGATCCATTACTGGACACAAATTATTAACTTTTGGAAGTTTTATAAAGGACATGATTTTTAAGCATATGTCAGATTTTATATTTCAAGATAATATCTTTTAAAAAAATAAAAAAAAGTAATGCAGTGGATTGAAGAGAAAAAAAACTAATGTCATGTGACTTTACCCTACAAATAAAAGATCTGTATAAAAGAATTTAAAAATGTTTCAAAAATTCCTTTCTACATCAGTCAGCAAAATTTATTCCGTGTTTAGAATTCTATTTTCAGTGTGTACTGGAAAGAAGTGTTCAGTTTTACTATAATGTCCCCTTATTTGATTTTTACAGGTTATTAATAGGTAGAAACTGAATGGTGTCCTCCTAGCTGCATCCAGGTAAGGATGAGGTGTGCAGAAAGAGCTTTTCCTTCTGAATCTTATTCTCCAATAGAATTCTTATTAACTACTATTATTAATGTAACTACAAAGAAAGTTAGGATTTTCCATTTTGAAAAGTTTCAAGTTAAAAACAAAAGAAAAAAAGAAAAAGAAAAAATATAGTAACTCCTTTAAAAACTCTATAACGTATGATAGTAATGGTATATGATCTAATTTTCCTTGAACTGCTACTTCAGCAGCTCCCTCTGTCAGAAAAAAATGTGTACCATCTTTTTCTCATCAATTTAGTCAATTAATATGTATGCATGATGCCAGTATTACTAGATAAAATACAATAAAAAAGACGGTGAGTGTGTATAAGTTTAGGTTTATAAACATACATATGCAATATTTGCTGTTTCTGTTCAAGCCTGAAGCAAGGCTAGAGCAGTCCTTTCATCTACACATCAGATGTTTAAAAGAAAAGATAGTTACAAGTTCCTACAACTTTCTTTTCTAAAATAAACAGTGGTTCGTCAGTAAAGAAAGTAAGAATTGTGTTAGTGTTCACTGCTACAAGAGAACAAATCCTAAATAAAACTACTCTGAACCTACAATTGCTCAAATAGGTTTAACATATGTGGAGTCCGTTGATGTCAATGGCATTATTCCTTTGCTGAACTTAAGCACATGCTTAAAAGATTTGCTTGGCCGGGGCCTGTGAGCAGAAGCTGACCTTTTTTTTTCTGATTTAAGTGTGCACAGACATATGCAAAAAGAGTGTCATGTAAACCACTTTACCTTATAGAGACTTGTAGTCGTGCAGAGAACTACAGTTACATCAACTTTCTGCATTTTGGATTATCTTTCAATGACCTTTGATGTTTTAAGAATCTCAACATTTTAAGGGAAATAACTTCTTACTTGATTGCAATTTCCATAGTCAAAAGTTTAATATGTGTCAATCTTTCAAAAAATTATCAAGACTAAAAGAGATTTGACTTACACAATTTAATATGTCCTCTTAATCACTGCTGTTTCTGAAAGATGCAATCATGTTTCTTTGGTGCCATTTAATAAAATTAAACAAATCAATCAGGAGATTTCTCCTTCAATTTTATATTAACTTTTAGAAACAAAGGCTGTTTGTGTTTGCTCTGTTTTGTCCAGGGGAAATGGTGAGAAGGTATATTTCTTTCAGAATATATAACCTAAGATCATAAACCATCTATCTACAAAGTGCAGAAACATTTTATTAACAACCTTTCTGGGTACAGTCTGGAAATTAAATGTTCCCCACGTGAATGGGAGTACAGCTGTTGTGAATCACTAAAATATAAACGTGCTGATGATATTTTGGTTCATATGCATATGCTATATGCTCCCTTGCTAAAAACATAAATCTGGGCTGTGTGGTTGCCAAGTAAGAAACAGTGGCAAAGGGAGTTGAAAAAGGTAAGTTCATACTAAGGTATGGGGGGGGAAGAAGATATTTCCCACCTCTCTTTTAACAGAAGAGACAGTGAGCTACATTTTTTTTTATTAGCAAGTTCCTCTTCTCAATCCAGATTTTTTCAGTGTTCTACTTTACAGTTAAACTCCCTGAGACCTGATGTGGGATTTAGTAAGCTTTAGATAACATAATCTCCATCTAATGGGAATTTCTGAAGCCAGTCACTAAGTGTATGAATGATTATAAGAGAAGAAAATCAAATTTAATATCAAAGAACTAACTTTAGAAGTTCAAGCAGCGGACAATATTCATTTTCCATTGACAGAATTGTTTAATAAGAATCTATCAGCAGTCCAGGAAATACTAGGTACTCTGGCAATAAGTGAATCATGATGGCTTATTTCCTTTTAATTCTATGATCCCAGCTGGAACAAGGTGTGATTGGAGAATGGTTTAATTGTTCATAGACATCTGTCTTTGGATTCAATTGAAAAATAATATCCTGGGCATAAAATGGCCCACAGAATTTTTGACATTTTTATATCTTTCACAATCAAGACATTGTCAGAAATTCAGGTAGTGGAGCTCTGAAAAACTTATGGATATATTTAATGTAGAAGAGAATAAACCCCCAGTAATATATCAATATACACAGCTGGAAAGCAGATGTTCAATTGAGTGCACTCAGTACTTAGAGAAAGCTATTAAAGTTGTTAGTTACTCAAATGAGAAATTTGTATAATTTATTGTTCTCACATTTTTGGTTTACCCCCTTTCCCTTCATTTTCAGCAGACTATAGGATATTTTTTTTTCGTATTGTTGAAGTCAATTACCCTAACAGCCTGAATTAGTGCAATATACTATGATTGCTAAAGAATGCCAAAGGCTACTGTCAATCAATTAGCCGTGACTTACTAGTTGTTTACTGTACTGTGAAATGAAGTGATAAATTTGTGTCAGCCAGTAAAAAGTGACATTTAGTGTTGGATATACCCACTCAAAATAGGTTTTTGTATCAGCTTTATTCATTTCTTAGCAGAGTGGCACATCTTTTTAACTGAGTACTGATTATCGAAGGAGACATATGATATTAAGCTTTATAAGGTATTGGTAATCACACAGGTCAAGCCCTGAAAGACCTTGTGTAGTCCAGTAACTGAAGTGGCATGCCACTGAGCAGCCACATTTTCCATATGCCTGATAAACAGTGGCAAAAACCTCAATTTTTTTTTCTTGACTCCCCTTTTTCCTTTGATTCAAAATTGTAATTCTGGGAGAGACAATCTATGGTGTAAACTATTAATGAAAGGGTGATCCAGAATTAGGTAAGGATTTAAGGGGTTTTTACTCCTTTCATTTTTTTAAAAAATGTAAGTTAGAAATTAAGATCAGAGCAAGATATCATCACTTGATGCAACATATTAAGAATAAACTTGTATTGCTGTATGATTTCCTAGACAATGACTTATTAAAGTACCTCTCTGAAGTCACACAGAAGTGAAACTCTAGCCTTCTGGAGCTGTGAAAGTTTGATTAGTAGTTTGTGAAAGAGAATCGAAGCATGGGAAGTCCAAACCAAGCAAAAGCATTTATATTTCCTCCAAAGGGAGATGGCTTGCCATCCCCACCAAGTATTTTATTGAAAATTAGATTTAAATACTGTGGAATCTTGCCTCTTGGTCTGTTTATAAAAGCCAAGCACTTCTGTAAAAGGTATGTTAGAAATACAGAGAAGGAAAAGATATTTATAACTTTGTCTACCATCAGCTCAATACTTACATTCCTGCTATGGTTGCAAAGATTTTCCCAAACAAAATGACGATCTAACAACACCTGTCTTTAATGTTTTATTGTCTATGATGGATGGCTATTCTTTAATTCTGTCATATAATTTTCTATTTAGAAATACTTATTACCATAGGTGGACTCTTTTAGCACACATGGCTGTTCATTGGATATTTGGTCATTGAATACATCAGGAGTATTAAATTAGAACTTTTCTATTACATTGAAGGTAAGGCAATCTTATACTAGAGGCACTGTTACACTATATACTAGGATTTTTTCATGAAGGAACTAAACAACATATTCAAATTCTATCCATCTGTCTTTCAGGAAAAGCATTTTTGTCCAACATTTTGGAGACTGTTAGGTTGACATGACAAATACATTCAAATTTACGTCTTCTTTAAAACAATTAATTCCATTATTAAAAGGCTGCAATGTGATATGTTAAGTATGATAAGTATTTTTTGTCTTATCTAAATGTAAATAGATGTTCAAGTAGATATCTGTGGAGTTGGTTCAGGTTTTCTTTTTTTGTTGTTCATCCATATTTAATGCCCTATCTTTACATAGTCTGATACCATTGTTCTAAAATTTGCAGACATTTTTAGAAGGACATTTATAGTGACTGCCACAATGGCACTGGCCCATTCACTTTATGTTTGTTTTTTTCATTCTTTCTCATTAATGTAGATCACCTTGATGTAAGACTCCTCATCCTGTTTGAGTTCACAAATATCTTATGTTTATGAAAGTAAAACCCAGAAAGCTTAGAGATTGTCAGGCCTGAAATCATTATCACATAACTTTCCCTGTCGGTTTGGATGTCTTAATTTAGTCTTTCAGTCCTACACTTTTGCATGTAACATAACATCTGGTCTACATGGGATAATGCCCAAGTAAGGAAATCTATTGGAAACCTGAGTCCTTAAGAGCAGACACTTCAGTTCTTAAGATGTGGGTGCCTTAGCCATGGTGCAATTTAAGCAGGTAAGACTTTTGCTACTCCTGACAATATCATTAAGCTCATGTGGAAATATAAGAGCAGCTATGTGTCTTTTTACAAGATTTTGTTTTCTTCCCACCATAAGGGAAATCTCGAATGGGTAACATCAGCCAGCTTTCAGTTTCTTTTCATACCTGTCCAGCAATTCAGAGGAGCCAAACACAGCAAAAGGAATCTCTTCCAATACATTTAGCTTTTCTGAGTGGTAACAATAATAAAAAAAAAAAAAAAGTAGTGATCATCATGAAATATAATGTGTCAAAATTACTTATTCACACAAAGAAGATTTTTAGAATAATTTACAATTTTTGCTATTAAAAATATTGCTTAACTCCCTCTCACCTTTTTAAAAATACACTGAATACATATCTGTACATGTTAGAGACAGCACATTCAACCTTTTCCAGGTGGGTCTAGACACACATGCTCTCTCAGTTTTATAGAAGTCTGTAACCTTTCCTTTTCCTGATTTCAAAGCTTGTTTTTTCTAGTCCACTTAACCTGGAAAACTACAATCCTATACTGCTGATCCAAAACATATATATTTATAGCTACAGTATAGTTCTGTATTTGTCCAGTCCTGCACTTTGTAAAAGATGTGAAAAAAAAACGCTTACATCCTCATTTCACAAATGCTGTTTCTACTTTTCTCATTTCCTCTTCAGGCTTGTAAGGTTGAAAATTTCCTCCAATTTATCCATCATTGTTTCTGTTCTGGACTACTCTTGCTTTTAGAATCATAGAATAACCAGGTTGGAAGAGACCCATCAGATCATCGAGTCCAACCATTCCTATCAAACTATAAACCATGCCCCTGAGCATCTCATCCACCCATGTCTTAAACACCTCCAGGAAAAGTGAGTCAACCACTTCCCTGGCTAGCTTGTTCCAATGCCCAATGACCCTTTCTGTGAAAAATTTCCTAATGTTCAACCTAAACCTCCCCTGGTGGATCTTGAGGCCATTCCCTCTTGTCCTGTCCCCTGTCACTTGGGAGAAGAGGCCAGCTCCATCCTCTCTACAACCTCCTCTCAGGTAGTTGTAGAGAGTAATGAGGTCTCCTCTCAGCCTCCTCTTCCCCAGGCTNTCTCCTCCAGGCTAGGTACAGCATAGGTCTTTCTGCCAAGGAAGTATGCGGTGTATTGTCAGGTGTCTTACCAAAGAAGATGCTCATTGACTCAGATTTAAAAGAAGTGATAAGATCTGAATGTCTCAGATCTGTAGCTGTCATGTCGGTGAATTGGAGAAAATTGAAAGCATTTGGTTGCAGTTTTTCACATCATTTTCCTAGGAGAAGGTTTGAAGGCTTTCTTCCTTTAACAAACTCTGATATTTTCTGTGTGTGAATTAAAAATAAATTAGGAAATTGCATAGCAAACAATCACAGAGAAAGCAAATATACCTGTGCATTGCAAATTTCTGGAGACAGGCACAAGATTGCACTTTGAGGGTTTAATCCTATAGCAAATGTTTAACCCCACTGGTCATACCTTGACCAAGCAGAAAATCTGACACCTGGCCAAGCAGTGCAATATCTTCAGGTTTAGAATTTATTTCAAAAAATATGTAAGACTAAGAAAGAAGGAGTTGGTAGCACTCCTGGCTTTCCCTCGCTGGGAAAAAAGGATTAGCAGGCCAGCAGTGCAAACTGCATCTGTCATGCAGAAGCACTCCTTGATCAACCAATTTAAAGAAAGCTACTGAAATCAATAGTTAAACTCCTGTTGCTTTCACCAGGGCAGAATTTTACCTAGCATGTCTGAAACTAGAGAATATAAATGACCCCCTGCAGCAAGAGTACGTGAGCTGATAGGGCTGAAAACAAAAGCAAGAATAACTTTCCTATTGCACAGAACACAACAGAGCATCCAGTGTTCCAGTTTCATGACCACTCACATATGGCTGAGCTTTACTGCTGTGCTTCATATTTTGACATATTTTGACACACTTTAAAAATATGTGGAAGTTAAACATCCAGGCATTCCAGCCAAAGACATCTTTGGCAGCTCAGCTCACTGCTTTCTTTTCAGCATGTTCCTCACACGAAGTGCAGACAGCAAAGTGGGGATTCAGCTCTCTAGGGAACATCTGTTATGACGTCGCCTTTCTGTTGTAAGCTGTACTCTGAACAAACATCATGGAGAGCAGTTTTCAAATGTAATCAGATGTTCTTCCTTTAGGTTTTCAGTGTGAACTTTGTTGCCACTTGAAAAACTCACTTTCTGTCCTGTGTCCACAAGAACTTCAGACATAGTTTTTTATCCTTCTTTGGCCATGGCTCCTGTGGAACTCTTTCATCAGTAATATGTACATTCTGTAAACAAAACTGTTCTTCACTTGCACTCAGGAGCCTGCGCCATTTCCAGGTCACTTAGGTGCTCAGAGTTATGCTCAGAATTTGTGAGCAGTATTTGCCCACTTGCTTAAGACTTTATTCTAAGGTCCTTGGGCCAATGACATACTTCACCTCACCCTGTCACAATGCAGTTTACATTTACCTGCTTGGGATATGCTGTAGATAACAATGTTCTCACTTGGTCTTTCTCTACAGGGTAAACTGTGCTCCCTTGGGGGTAGGAATATTACTGCTCTACTAAGAGATATTAACAGAAGGTGGTGGAATACTTCTACTCAATTCCTCTACCTTATTACACCAGAACTCACTAGTCCTTTACAAATATGTTCTGCCTCTTGTTCTTTTCTTCTCTTTTTACATCTTGACAGGGTTATATTCATAATAAGCCACTTTCAAATTCACAGTCATGCATATGTGCATCCATTTTCTGAACATCAGTTAACATGAGGGAAAGTATGACCAAGAGAACATTATCAGCCTAATTAAGTTTTCCAAAATTAATATAAGTACAAATGTAAACTTGAGCTTTTCATGGTAAGTTTCCTAGTATGGTAACCTGTTAAAGTGAATGAGAACCTATTTAAATACTTCAAATAGAGGATAGTAGTAGAAAGGAGAATAAGATCTGTAGCTGTTATGTAGTCTATTTTCCTTTTCTCTGTCAGACAGGTTGCAAGAATGCAAGGAGAAGGAGAGTAAGAGACAGCAAAAGCATACACAGAAATATCCTGGTGAGCTGCAATAAATTTAGCAAAATATTAAAAAAAAATCATCAATGAGTTACTGTTTGCAACCACAGTATTGTGTTTGCAGATGCAATTATTAAGATTACGTGGCATGAAAAAAAAAGAAAAAGCCATCTATATATGTATATTTCTCTAATGAACATGACTAGGGTGTTCTTTCTGAATATTAGAAAGATAGTAGAGTGACACAAAACTGAACAAAGGAACGTTTAAAAAAATGAATATCAATATCTTCTCTGAAACTATTGTAGAGGTGATGATGTGGTTAATTTTTTTTAATTAAGCAAAATTGTTTGTACACTATGGGAACTGTTGCCCAAGTAAATACTGAACTACACGCTGATTAGTATATTCTCTTCTCTAGTGTACCAGGTAATTCATTTTTTGCCTTTATTAGTACTTACAAAGGAGCTAGTGAAATATTTCTGTCTGTTCTGCAGAGACTCCCCCTGCTGTGTCGAATAGTTTGTGTTAAAATTCTTCTTCCTCTAGAATTCAGGCATTAAGTTTAAGGCAATCATCAAGCTTTCATTTATACCCACTGGAGAGAAATTTCTACCTTCTAACAGTTTAAGGTACAATTTATATGATCAAATATACATTTCTTTCTTAAGGCAAGATGAGTCGCACACTAAACTTAAGAAGTGTGTTGGATAGATTTATATTGACTATACAGAAAAAATGTATCACCTAGCTCTGATTTACATACCTCTGTTGTAAATAGCTAACGTTGAGATTTAGAAAACTGATTTCAAGATTGATAGATAAAATTAATTACAACTGTTTTATTATCCAGATAGATGGATGAAACTGATAAAAAAGTTTCGCATTTCCCCCTCTGAATCAATTATCGATTTCTTAGCTCTGATTTCTGATGTTCTTCTGGAAATTGTGAAAACAAAATACTACAATCATCCCAAAATCAAGACTATGTGCCTTGCATTCCTTCTAGAAATGTTTATACAGAGGAAGTGTTAATGCTGTCTCCAGTTGCACGAGTCCATCCACAAAATTATTCTTTTATTTTTATTATTATTTTTAGTGAAGTATTTGATGAAACAAGACTCCTGAAAAGAATTGTACATATATTCTCTCCTGTTAAAAATATAATTAACAGTGCAAAATTTCTTGTTGTGAAGTCTACATAATAGAGTTTTCAGCAGGTCCTATTTCTGGATGAAGGAAATAGACAAGAAGTAATGCATGCTCAAAATGTTTAGGATAAAATGAAACATAAATTGTTAACTGATAGAGAATTTTCTATTGACCTGTATTACATTCCCTTCAAAGATCATTACCCAATAGAGCAGTCTTTTTATCTGAAGCATTAGCAGTCATTTATTTGCTAAATGAGTTTAGAGATCTACTTAGACATAATTTAAATACCATTTAAAACTCCATTAGGTATGTTTACTGCCAAAATTTAAATGGTATTCTCTTAGTTCTTCTTCACTGCTTTAAAAAAAGGCAAATGCACAAATGACTGGCAAAACTAATTAACCCTCTTGTTGTCAGACTTCTAAGGTGAAAGTTCAACAGCAGCATGATCCATTGATCCCAACTTTATAAGCTAGTATGTCTCTACTAAAATTGTCAAAAAGAGAATTAAGAGAAATAAGTAGAGTGGCTCATTCTGTGTCCTTTTGATATTTGTAGATCAAAAAAATTACCAAGAAATCAGAGGAATTCTTAAGCGACATGACCTGTCACAAATAAGTGAAAGCTGAAAATTCTTAGGTAAAAAATATTAGAAGAAGAAAAAAAGATTTTGTCCTACTAGCTTTATCAAATAATAGGATTGTAAGACAAATATTTGAAGAAATTGTTTTACAACACATTTCACAGCTCAGAGTAAGAGTATGCATGAGAACTGAAATTTTGCAGGAAGCTAGAGAAATCTTGGTTCATTTGAGGAAAAGAGATAGGTTTGGTATGTTTGTTTGGGTTTTTTTTTAATTAATAAAAATAGGTGGAAAACTGAAAAAGAATCACACTCCCACACAAGCAAAAGAAAAACAATCTGTTCTCTTGATTTGCATTAAACCTGATACACAAGTCAGAAGTGATCCAAGCTTTGTGGTTTCAGTCCCCGTCAGATAAGCCTTGCAATTCACAACAATTTACAACTTCAAGTACAAAGAAAGATGAAAATAACATGAGCTCCTAAAATACGTGAATAAACAAAATGCAAAAGGTAAAATCATTGATCACAGGCAATAATTTTATAGTGTCTCCCAATAAAATATTTTTGTTCACAGCAGCCTGCTGGAGATTTTCAATCCAAATTTATTTTTTACAGGTAAAAGTGTTGAATTTTTTTCCTGCTTTTAAAGAAATCATTATTCACCAAGATTCCTGCATTTCTATGTATCAAAATAATCCAATTATACCTTAATCTAAGCTTTAATAAATGTGTTACTATACGCCTTATATTTGCTGTCAAGATATGCTAATTTACTGAAAATTCAAGGATTGAATTTTAAGTTATTTTCAATATAATTAAATATTTCTACAAGAAAACAAATGGAAATATGTTTGCCAAGGGAAATGATTTAAATGATTTTTTTAAAGAATTTTAATAACCAGCTTCTTTTACCAAAATATTATTTTTCTGTCTTGAATAAAAGTATATTTCTAAGGCTTAAAAGGTTTGTTTCTGGAAAGTATTAAGAAAAAAAAATTCTACTGATCTGATGAAAAATTCTCCTAGGTATCTGTCTAAAATTTGGAAAAAATGCAGTTTCTAGAAAATTCCATGTTCCCTTTATGGTCTGAGGTTTTGGTTCAACTACCTATAATGTCATCAAAAGTAGGAAAAGATGTATATTTTCCCTATAACTGAATTTTATTATTTCAAATGCAGTAATTTCTCTGAATGAACGAAAATACATACAGAAAGATGTTATGCTTCTGAGTAATTTCTACTTCTATTTTGCTCTCTCCATATAAAATAAATATACATATGTAGCTAAGATGTTGCAAGGCAAAACTAACTTTAAGTTTTCAAGAAATACCAATATTTGCATTTTTTTTCTGATCAGTAGTTGTTATAAATTAGCACTGCTTAAGGCCTATATCACATATGTTATGAACATACATTCTGCATATATCTGTATGCGCTTAGATGCTACATGCAGAACATACTCTGAAATCAGGGAAAGTTGAAGAATGAGGTGAGAATCTTTTAGTCTAATAAAGTCAAGTGATTTGTGCAATGGCTTCTGCTAGTATGTAAAAAAACCAATAACATTCCCCTCCATTCTACCCTGTTTGGACAATTGGTCATTAACCATGCTTTTAACAGACTTGACCTTCCCTTTACTTTTGTAAGGAACCCCACAGAAAAATGTTACCAAAGAAAAATACATTTTCTGTCAAAAGATAACTTGCGTATTTATAAATGTATAGCTCATGCTACTACATGAAGAATTTTTAAAATAAATATCTTGCCATTAAGAGAATAATGTTGGCTGAATCAAGCACTGGGAAAAGCTCCTTCTTCAGGTACCTTCTCTCACCTCAATGGTTACAGCTGCAGCATGAAGCTTACCTTCTGATTGGTTCATTTCCAAAATCTCCTCACCCTAGCAGGAAATATAAATCAGATATTGAATTAAGCAGGCTTTTTGGACAATATTCTGATCATCTATATTTACGCTATGCTGTACTATATCATGTGCCCTTTATATGGCTCATGGGAGGATTTCTCTGCCAAGAATTTTACCTTTCAGACCAACAAAACCTGTGGTAGTATAGCAACCTGGACTGAAAAGAAGGGTTTCATTATTATTTTATTTTATTTAGCAATTTATCACAGCGTACTGAGGTATTTATTCCTTTACATATGGATAGACAGTCTACTTGGATAAAAATGTTTGTATAGAAATGTTATAGAAGCTCATATGTACAAATGTGATTTCATATATTTTCCTAGAATTTAGAAGTTTGAGGTCACAACATGAGAGTACATATATGTTCTTCAAGGAATATAGTCACGATGTATATGTATACTGAAAAATGTTACTGAAAATGACTCAAACATAAATGAAAAACCACATTTCTCAGATACAGGCATTTGCAACTTTGTGTAAAACTGGTTAAAAATTCCAGACGGACTAGAAAAAAAAAGTAGAAACAGAATATTGTTCTTACTTGACTTCTTGCCACAAAAAATTTAAAGGCAGCATTCATGTAATATTGTGATATTCTGAGGTATTACATAAATATTGGCCAGATGGATTGAATTAATTGATAGACAAATAGATAGGACTTGTTTGTCCAAGTAATATTAATGCACTATGAATATAAAGTAAGGAATAAAATGATGTGAGATTAAAAACAGATCCAAGGGAAGCTGATGAGAAGATTCCAATTAACTTTAAGGAGATTAATTCTATCAGACACTTACTAAGTATATTATGTTAAACATGAAATACTGTATCTGTTATGTAAAAAGTTAGAACCACTACTTGGCATTTTTAACAATAAGAATAATAATAGGACACCCCTAAATCATGGAATCATAGAATCATAGAACAACCAGGTTGGAAGAGACCCACCGGATCATTGAGTCCAACCATAAATTGAGACCTCATGGCATACTAAGTCATGGTACTGCTGTAATCCCCAAAGGTTAACCATTAAATTCAACAGGAGGTAAAATGAGTCCATAATAAATGTCCATGACATGGAGAAGACTTTAAGAAAAGGATCACTGCATGAAGCAAAATAGAAAGGTATATAACTATGAGAGTTTAATTATATTTATCTCAATAGTAATCTTTATATAACTAAAGCAGCAAAACTCCTTCACACTCTTGATTATATAATAAAAAAAAAAACTTATGAGGGCTTGATTCAGTTTCTTGTTGTTTGGAATGGTTGGGTTTTTTACTTGCAGGATGACTATTATATCATTTAAAACAGGTCGTTTTAAGATAAGGTAGCTTTTCATTAATGACAGTATTTAACAGCCCTTTTGTCTCCCTCCTTCCTTCCTTCCTTCCTTCCTTCCTGCTTCTCTCACCTGTCCCACCAGTTCTGGGGAGTGAGTGAGTGGCTACGTGGGTGCTTAGCTGCTCACCAGAAGCAACCCAAGTGCCTAAGGATAGAACAATAAGAAAAGTCTCATTTTCAAAACATGCCATCTCAGTGTTAGACATTATGTAATCTGTTTTGTCATGACTTTTTTTGTACAACCCACATAAAGTGATAATTTAAATATGCATGCTGTCTTGCGTCTGATCTACGGATATGCAGACTATTTTAAAATCAGTGATACTGGTCATCCAAATGACAAGGGACAGGACAAGAGGCAATGGCTTCAAGCTCCACCAGGGGAGGTTTAGGCTGAGCATTAGGAAAAAAAAATTCAAGAAAGGGTCATTGGGCACTGACAGAGGCTGCCCAGGGAGGTGTTTGAGTCACCTTCCCTGGAGGTGTTTAAGGGATGGGTGGACAATGTGCTGAGGAGAATGGTTTAGTATTTGATAGGAATGATTGGACTCAATGATCCGATAGGTCTTTTCCAACCTGGTGATTCTATGATTCTATCATTCTATGATTCTATTATAATACCTAAAGAAGTATCCTTTGACTGTTGTATTCTTCCACTTTCTTCAACCTGCATTGGAAGGAGCCTTGGGTGCTACAGTGTCACATCTAGAATGGCAATTAATTTCATTTTTACTATTGTAATTAGTGCTTTGTTTTGGGGCAACAACTTCAAAATGAATGGTTTGCCAGACAAAGATTTACATTGATCTAATATCCTGTCTTTCCTGTTAGAGTTAGACCAAAATTAGTCAAGTGAATTAGTCAAGTGGGGCACTTCAGAAATGGGTACTAGAGGTCCTCTAATGTTTATTGCTTTCATTGAAATGAAATGAACTGAATTAAAGCATCCTAATGTTTATTGCTCCCTATGAAATGAACACTATTAAAAGAGAAAACACATGGTATTATCATGCATTGTTCACCTAGCCCAGATAATATGTTACCTAATGCTAAAGTGACTCAATATGAATGGAAAGAGACACACACTTCTTAATGGAATCGATCCAAAAATACTTTTACTTGGTCTTCCCCTACCCAGACAAAAAAAATTCACCATATTCCACACATACACATGCTTTCCAGCTTCAGAATCTAATTCACACTTTATTGTATTATTTTTCCTAATGAGAATGAATCAAAACCCAGAAAAGACGTGACCCAGAACCTTCTTCTTCCTCTTAAATGTCAATTTGACTTTCTGTAACACTGTGATCAACTGTTTCCTAAGGGGCAGTTGACATCGGCTCAACTTTCTGCAAATACAGGTAAAATGAAATGCAAACTGCCTGAAACTCAATGTTGATGTAACCTGGTTCTACACCATTAAACACAATCAGTATTTTCAGCTTTGTATAGCTGCAGTTTCATTTCTTTAATAGCATGGACTTTGAAAAGAATAGTATTATGGGCTTTTTTTTGTTGTTGTTTTGGATGGGGTTTCTTCTTCTGGTATTACAAGTAAATTCTCAAACAATGCAAAGCTCATTTCTGAAAGAAATCCTGTTGTTGATCTTTAATTGGCTGTGAAATTTCAGATTTTCAAGACTGATTTTGTTACCAGAATTTTTCCTTATTTCTTTCTGTGTGGACAATAAAAAGTTCTTTCTGTAAAAGACTTTAATACTCAGCACACAAGAGGAACTGTACCACAAATCATATCTAACAATGATATTTTCTTTGGGGTTTTTTTGATATGAACATCGTTTTGGAAGAACTGCTGCCTCAGGTAGAATTTTCTGTTTTGTAAATCAATGAAACTTTCTGAAATATACTAGAGGATGTGCCTTCCATGAGCTTAGAAATATTGGATGAAAGGATTCATATACAACACATCATCAGCAAGTTCATATTCTAACCCACTGTCACTTGCTACATATCTTTCATTATCTTACATATTTGCTATATATTTGCTGTTCTTGTCTGACTTTTCATTAAGCATGTGTATAAGTACACATACATGTACCCATACATACGTATACACACCCATACATATATCTACATGTGCATACATATATATGCATGTAATACCTATATAAGCATATGTAGTGAGAGACTGTAAGAGAGAGAATAACAAAAAACATTCATTGAAGACTTCCCCTGATTTTAAAGATCTACAGGCTAAGACCATCTATAACTATGTGCTACTGAATGCAGAGGAATTCAGTAGCATTGTATTGAATAAATCCCCCACAAAAATATCTACAAGCCTCACAGATCCTCAGTATGATTCCTTGAGGAAATGGAAAGACAAGAGTTTAGGAAAAATGCACAGACATAATTGAGCCTGTAATTAATAGCTATATGTTGAACTTCTTGTCTTGGCAAACAGATTGTTTGCATTTTTTTTTCTGACACTTGGCAAAGGAGCATTCTTCTTCAGCCTTACCTTTTACTGATGTAATATCTAGACAGTCTATTTAAATTAAAGTCATTTCTAACATGAATACTACCCATGTCAGCATACCTTTCCAAAACACATTTCGTTCAGAATAAACTTCCACTTTTATTCTTCTACATAATTTATCTGCACCAAATGTGCCTGAAAGACATCAGATAAACCCTGACAATATTTGAAAACAAAGCACAAAACATTAGAATTTAAGTGCATTGCCAGAACCCGTTCAATGCAACCACCTCTACCGGGCAGCAAGTGTAAAAGGAAAGGCTCTTGCCATTTCCTACATAGCTCACTCTTCTCTTCATACAGAGCACGTCCCTACCTACTTTCCTGTCCCCATACTCTAAATGGCCTGCAGTGTTTAACTAGGAACACTATTTCTGTCAAATTCTCAAGTAGGCATTTAGTCCAGTTCAAAGCCTGACTGTATGTGTCCAGATTCAATACTGAAGCCATACAGCCAGATACAGTGTCACTGTCAGTGGTTATGCTTTAGGGGACATAGATATGCTGTGTTAACACCAGTCAAAGAGGATAAACTTAGAATGATAAAGACCAAGTAAATTCAGGATCATCTGTCTTGGCTTTCTAATTTTGAATCTTTAAGGTACATCGATG
>WAAB01023478.1:0-104847 GCA_013389865.1 Piaya cayana | reverse complement strand
TGGCCTCTTCTCCCAAGTGACAGTGGACAGGACAAGAGGGAATGGCCTCAAGCTCCGCCAGGGGAGATTTAGGCTAGAGATTAGGAGGAAGTTTTTTATGGAAAGGGTCATTGGGAATTGGAACAGGCTGCCCAGGGAGGTGGTTGATTCGCCTTCCCTGGAGGTGTTTAAGGCACGAGTAGACGAGGTCCTGAGGGATGTGGTTTAGTGTTTGATGGAATGGTTGGACTCAATGATCTGATGGGTATCTTCCAACCCTGTGATTCTGTGATTCTGTAATTCTGTGTTAGTCAACAGCCAACTGAAGATGAGTCAGCAGTGTGCTCAGGTGGCCAAGAAAAACAATAGCATCTTGGCTTCTATCAGAGACACCGTGACCAGAGAAGGTAGTGATTATGCCATTGTACTCAGCACCAGTGAGTGTTCAGTTTTGGTCTCTCACTGTAAGAAAGACATTGAGATCCTGGATTGTGTCCAGAGAAGGGCAACAAATCTGGTGAAGGGTGTGGAAAACAAGTCTTACAGGGAGCAACTGAGGGAATTGGACTTATGTAGCCTGGAGATGTGGAGGCTGTAGGGAGTCTTTATCACTACCTACAACCAGCTCAAAGGAGGTTGCAGAGAGTTGGTTGTTGGCCTCTCCTCCTAAGCGTTAGGAGAAAGGACAAGACGCAATGGCCTTAAGCTGTATCAGAAGAAGTTTGAATTGGACATTAGGAGAAATTTCTTCACAGAAATAGTTATTGGGCACTGGCAGAGGCTACCCAGGGAGGTGGCTGAGTCACATCCCTGGAGGTGTTTTAAAGTTGGGTAGATGAATTGCTTAGGGGTATGATTTAGTAGCAGACAGGTACAGCTGCAGCTGATGATCTCAAAGGTCTTTTCCAACCTAATGATTTTATGATCCTATGAGCATTGATGATAGTTTAACAGATAAGATTTTAAGATTTTTTTTTTACTGATTTTAATGCTGTAAAATGCATTGTTTTGTGAACTGTGTTTGAAATAATATCCATTAGCCTTCAAGTATGTGTCTGGAAAAATAAAAATTTTGCACTGTCTTTCTAAGTTATTTTCTGTTCTTTCACCTTTTCTCAACTGGCAAAATACACTTTAACAGTTTAATTTTTCTCTGAACTACAAATTTGCTGCCCAAGGCAAGAACCAATAGATGTATGGTCAAATCCAGCATAGCAACTTTCGGGTTTTTGATACTGACAAATTCAATCTGCCCAAGAAAACTATTCAGGGAAATATTCCCTGTAATTCTCACTGAAGATTAAATTGATTAAAGCAAAAACAGAAACAGAAAAATGCTTTGCATTGATTTGCTACTTACAGTCTTGAGAATTACAATATCAGGCATTTTTCAAAGGTGGCTAGATACAACATAACCCCAGTGGAGAAATGTACTACAATCAGGATTTAATATAGACTTCAGTTAAGCCCGAACTTGAAGCTCTTTGAACAGAACTCAAGACCTTGTTCTGAAAAGAAAAAATCAATGTTTCTTTAGGAGATAACTTAATATTAATGATGATCAAATATTAATGACATAATTTATGACACAACTATATCTTCAAGGTTTTTTTTATTTTAAGCTATCACTCTTAATAATTATTATACTACTTTGTGAAATGCTCTGTAGAGATACATTTGTTCCACTCAAAACAACTTCTGATACTGTAATAACTTAAAATTAAATGCAAACAATAAAAATATCTTCATCTACTAATGAAATATGTTTATCACATTAAATAACCATCTGATATTGAAAACTTGGATTTATTAACAGTTTAGCAATGGAAGTAGAAACAATATTAACTTCTAAGTATGTTTGGAAGGTCTCATGGATCCCTGCCCCTGGATAGCAGGAATGCCTAATTTAGCTGCAAATGAGTTTATGTACAAGGCAAGAAGGCAAGATAGAAAGGGCAAAGAAGGTTGTAGTATATAAACTTCTTGCCCTTGGGATACAGGCTTGGGGAAGAGTGGCTGGAAAGTTACCTGGCAGAGAAGGACCTGGGGATGTTGGTTGACAGCCAACTGAACATGAGCCAGCAGTGAGCCCAGGAGGCCAAGAAGGTGAATGGCATCCTGGCTTGTATCAGAAACAGTGTGGTCAGCAGGACCAGGGAAGTGATTCTGTCCCTGTACTGATGAGGCCACAGCTTGAATACTGTGTTCACTGGGTCCAGAGAAGGGAAACGAAGCTAGTGAAGGGGCTGGAAAGCAGGTCTTATGAGGAACGACTGAGGGAACTGGAATTCTGTGGCTTGGAGATGAGGAGGAGACCTTATCACTGTATATAACTATCTGAAATGAGGGTGCAGAGAGGTGGATGTTGGTCTCTTCTCTCAAGTGACAGGTGAGAGGAAAAGAGGATACAGCCTCAAGCTGTGGTGGAGGAGGTTCAGATTGGACATCACGAAAAACTTCTTTACCAAAAGGGTTACCAAGCACTGAAACAGGCTGCCCAGGGAGGTGATTGCATCTCTGTCCCTGGAAGTATTTAAAAAATGAGTAGATGAAGCACTTAGGGATATGATTTAGTAGCTGACAGGTACAGTTTTAGGTCTCAAAAGTCTTTTCCAACCTAGGTATTCTACGATTCATGATTCTATGAAAAGCATTCTGCAGGACTTTCAGAATCTGAACTCTGTGCTAGAGAAAGAACAGAATTCTCATTTCCGAAAGAAAAAACATTAATGAGAAACTGAGTTTTCTTTTTTTGTAATATCAAATAGAAAAAGAGAGGAAATTCATTTTGGATTAGACAAAAATTCTAGGAAGCCAGAAGATAGATGTTGATAGTAAGCACTATATTTGTTTATCTGAAATAGAAGATTTTGGAGGTTTATCTTATATTTTTATCTTCAATTTAACAAAATGTAAAGTAAATTAATAGCATTTTTAATTAAAAATCTAGATTAGTTTTAGAAATCCTTAAGCTAGTTTTCAGAAAAATATTTTAAAAGCCTCAAGTGAAACAATTTTGCAATTGACAAGAAATTATTAAATATTTCAACTCCAAAACAGAAAAAAGGAGTGTTTACAATGACATTGTCAGAAAGAAAGTCTAATTTGTTGTTGTTCTAAAAATGATCACATATCATATCTTCAAAAGACTTGTGATTTACTAATCTACGATGGGATTCTCGTAACGCTTTTTTTCAATAGCATACAAAACAGAATGGTTCTCATCTGAAATTTATGAAATGAGGTGAGATACTCACTGATCTGCTATGGATTTCCCCCTGTATTTGCTTAACATATTATGGTCTGCTATCAGTCTGCACACTGCAATTGCACTGCAAAAGCATCTTTTTGAATGGCTGCCTATTCAAGAAGAGAAATTAAATGTAGGTCTAGAATGCATGTTCAACTCCACTTTGATCTTTGATACATGACCGTTCCCATAAATAATGTCCCCTGATGAAGCTATGTCTTTATTTCCCCAAGATCTCAAAAACCTCCATGGAGTCAAAGTGTGATCAGATTGCTGGGATGAGCAATATTGGGGGTCTTTGTACTCTTCAGGTGGATTACTGGATTTATATGACCAGTTTAGACTCAGTTGCCTGTGTAAGATTTCTGTTGTGCCTTAAAAACTTAGGCTAACATCTGAGTGTCCTACAGTGGAACTGAAGGGCACATCTGAAAAATCAAGAGTCAGCCTGCTGGGAGGAAATCAGCATTGGAAACCCTACCACATACACATAAATCCACACACATGACAGTGATTGTCATTTCCCAGCTGAAACTGATAGCTTATTGTGTGGGTGGATCTCTCCCACTCCATACTCCAGATGGTATCTGTGTTTGGTTTCCTGCCAAATAAGCAGAAGGTGAAGCACATTCACAGCCTCCTATGCTTTTCCTTACTTCCAGTTCAGTAGTTAGCAACCTATTTTATAGCATCTCTCTTTTGAGAACAAATCATTACACTTTAGACTGATGTGGGTAATGAGAGAAGCCTCACACCAAACCTCACTAAGGGAGATGGTAACTCTCCAGGGACAGGAGAGCTTACAGTGACTCATAGCTGAGCACATCTCAGCTATTTGTCTTAGTCAGGTACTATGATCCAGGCCTGCAACAAACTTCCAATCTGTGTTGAGAATTCATGGTGTTTTTTAGAAGGAGAACAGAAAAAGAGAGGTTTCCATTGCAGACAATTACATAGCTCCTCTCTGCTGCCACAGTTGTAGAACCTCATGTCTATTTTGTCAATAACAACTGACAAGAGGGTGTATACATGGAAATTTTGAATACTTTTTTTCTAGGTTGATGCTGCACTTATGATGTTGTCCATGCAACATACAACAGTTTTTCAGATCTCAGATTAAATTATTTGGATGAGTTTAGAGCTCAATTGAATTGGTGTCATAAGAAAAACATATGACTGTTTTTCACAGCTCCAAAAAAGTCTTCATATGAATGGAAAATCAGCTACATAAAGACAATGAGAAACAGAACATTTTAAGGATTTTAAAATTCAGAAACTAATTATAGCTTAAATCTTATAATATTGAGAAAGGACTTCTAATGCTATAAAAGAATGGAGAAGTAATTTTGCTTGCACTGCTAGAGCGACTTCTTATGTTCAAAATTCTTTTATTTCTGTACAAAACTGCAGCGCACAATCTTCAGCTAACAGAATAGCCCAGTATGTTAGCAGGGGATTATATATGATAAAAGACAGCACCCACAGATGATCAATAATTTGGTAGTCTTAGGGTGGTGCAAAAATAATTTTCATTCTTTTCATTGTAAACTGTGATTCTTATTTAACTGTGTTTATGTAGTATCCCATTTTAAAGTGTGAAAGTTTCTCTACTTATTTATAACTAATGATTTTGGTTTCACTGTTTATCCTTTTTTATATTACAATGTCAAATTAAAGATTGAAAAAAGGAAGCCTGAACAATTTTGTTGTAGCAGTTCAAAGGGAGATGTAAAGAAACGGAAAATATTCGTATCAGTCAAGGGAAGTGTCAATGGAGGTAAAGCATGCATTGGTTCTGAAAATGTTATAATGGAAATGAGAGCCTTTAAGATAAGGAGGGTCATGGATGTCCTTCTGTAATAGACAACAACCAATTGAGGGTCGATTTTGAAGATGGTCCACAAAAAACTACTTTAGTAGTTGCAGAAGAAATAAACATTGACTATTGAATAGTTTAGTTGACATTTACACCAAACTGGAAAATCAAAAAACTTGGCAAATGGGTGCCACATGAGCTGAACAAAAATCAAAAATATTGTGGTTATGGACTCTGCTCTGAGCATTGTTTGTGCAAGAAATACAGCTCATTTCTTGATTGTGTTATGATATGTAACAGAAAATAGATTCTATATGATCACCAACAGTGTTCCATACAGTTGCTAGACCAAGATGAAGCATCAAAACCTTTCCCCAAACTGAAACTTTATCAAAAGAAGGTTATGGTCACTGGGGGCCAGCAAGTGGAATCATCCAATACAACTTCTTGAATCCTAGTGAAAGGATCACACCAGAAAAGCATTGCCAGGAAATCAACAAAATGCAACAAGAACTGCAATGTTTACATCCAGAATTGGTCATTCAAAAAGGACCAATTCTTCTCCATAACAATACCCAACTCATGCCTTGCATATGGCTCCGCAGAAGTTGCACAAACTGGGCAACAAAAGTTTACCTCACCCTGCTCACTCACCAGATCTCTGTCCCAATAATTACCATATTTGCAAGCATCTCAACAACCTTCTGCAAGAGAAGGATTGCGACAACCAAGCAACACCTCTAAACACATTCGCATAATTCATTAGTCCTAAGACTCCAGAATTCTATGCTACTGGAATAAATAGCATTGTTTCTTGCTGGCAAACATGCATCAATTCTAGTGGTTCTTAATTCAATTAATAAATTTTATTCTAAGCTGAGATATACTGTTTTAAATGTGGTGGTTAAGAATAGCAATTATTTTTGCACCAATCTCATCTTTTCCAGTCCCAAATCTGTCCTGATTCTTATAGTTTTCAAACATCTCTATTTGCTAGAAAAACAACCAGTGTTTCCAGTTTTAATTTACATTTGTTTTTATAGAAACTGATTTTAAAAGTGACATTGCAATATTGAGCTGATGCTTACACAAAATAATACATTCCACCACTTGTGAAAAAAAGACTTAAAAGGTTCTTTATGTGGATTTGAAGAAATTTTTGCTGCCCATAACACAGAGGAGACTGTTTTCCTTTCTTTCACTGACAGTGAACATAGAAAATTTTCTGCTAGTATCAGAGAACAACTACAAAGTATGATTTATTAATTTAGAAATAAAAAGTATTTTAACCATAAAGTGAGGTCAAATCATCAGTCTGATTTTTCAAAGCTCCACTGCCTGCAAGAATCTTACCACACCTGTACAAGTTGCTTTTCTGTGGGAAAATATACACATTTGCTGAGAAGGATGTAGTGTAGAGGATATAGGCCAGGACAATACATTCCTTCTTAGATTTTCCTCCAGTTTTCAGAATGGCATTGATAAGATTCAAGATCTTACTAGAACTGAGCTATCTACTGAACTCTTCAATAACATTGAAACATTAAGGGCTACGTCTGGTGGGAGATGGCATTGTTTTTGAATTATTCTTGCTTGACTAGTGCCACGTTGGTGCCAATGCCTTGATATTTTCACTAGGGTTCAATTAGAAGGCTTTAAAATCACAGTTTGAATTTCTAAGATGATTTCTTGGAAGATAATACAAATTAACTATTTTTCTGTCACATGTTCTGAAATGTTTGTAAGTAATAATCTCTTTGGTATAAAGGAAGCTTAGGAAAGAACTGGAAAATGTGTTTGTGTTACCACTAACGAGACAATAAATTTTCTGGCTCCTTCAGGGAACTGAAGGAACCACACCTTGTGAATAAATAATTTTAGTTTCTGAGGACCTTGGTTTTGAACACACAAAGGTTTTGACATCCATGCATCCTGTGGTAAGAAATTTTAAACTACATGATGTATGAAGTATGTATTATATCTTGTTTATTAAAGATGTGGTAACCCTGCTTTGTTTGCAAGATTGCTCATCACTGCAAATGCCTCTGTTATATCACTCCTCAGCCACTAGCTCTAGTTCCCGAGGATGTGGAGTCCTCATCTATTTGATCCTTCCTCATGAGGAAACCACTCTGTGTGTTTGATTTATTTGGTCACTTTCTATTGATCCCCACCTGTTTCTGCCACATACCTCAGCAATGGGGAATCTGAACTGTACAGTGTTCAGGATATGGGAGATCTATGGTCTTATGCAATTTGTCAGCAATATTTTATGCTTTATTCCTTGCTCCTTTTCCAGTAGTACTTAACATTGAATTTGGTTTTTTTTCACTGCTGCCAAACATTGAGCTGGCATTTTTATAGACCACTCTAGTCCCTAAGTTCACAGGATATACACAATTTAATATGCATCCTGTTTATTCCTATATTCATTGACTTAAAACTATCTGCACTGAATTTTATTTACTCTTTACTACTTACCTTCTATTACTACTGTGCAAATGCTGATGATGCTTCTTTGTTGAGTCTAGTTAATTGCCTCAGCTATGCAAGGCAGAGATGCAGTTGCTATGGAGAATGATAGCCTAAAATGAAGACTGATATGAAATCAAAAGTTGACATCTCAGAAACATGTCTCATTTTATTAGATATATATAGACAATATTTTCATGTATCAAACTGGTTGATTATTTCACTAGTCAACCAGCTTCCTGTTTCTATTTTTTAAAAATATCCACAGATGTCAGAAGTAGAAAATAAAGACATAAAAATAATGTTTCATGTTTCAAATGAAAGTAAGACTGGGAAAGAGGTGTTTTTCATACCACTACTCGTCTTGGACATTTGTTCCACAATTTCACAGAGTTCCTAGGAAGGTACACATGGGTTAATTTTTCCTGTGTGTGACATCCCATTTTAATGGCTCAGTGTTTGTGTGTACAGATTATCAAATGTCAAATGCAAATGTATAATAGATCCATGCTGTACAAAACAGTCTCTTACTGATATTGAGCTGTCTATTCCCTTTAAATGTTAATGAAACTGTTGTAATTACAGAAATACCAAAGCAGCCTAAGACCTGAAGATGATAGCTGTCGCCAATTACTTATAAACTACTGGCACAGACACTATCTTGGCAGAAAGAAAGGCACAAAAGCTTGTTCATCCTGCTCCTTTTTTCAGTAAAGGATGAAGACCAACTTGAAAAAGCACAGGCAGAAAGCAGAGGGACTTTCTTGTTCTGCTAAAGATACCTAAACTTCACCCTCAACCAGACTCCCAATCTCCACATTCCAGCTACCCCCGCTTCCTTTTTTTTGTTTTCCAGAAAGGCACAGAATGCAGTTTATGTCATAAAAACTATTGAAAATTCAATAAATGAAAATTAGACTCTGTAAAATTATTTCTTTAATAAAGATCACGTTATTACATTATAATTTGAACTTCAGTTGAAATTCATAAATATGCTTGATTTTTTTTCTATAATAAGGTATCTTGTTGATTATGTAGACTATGGGAGGAAAATGAGTTAAATAATTGGGCAAGGGTTTCACTGTTTCATTTTTTGTGTGATATTTTTGTCAGCCAACAAGCCCATGGCACAGATGCAGTGAAAAGGAAAATAGAATACTTGAATGGAGTAAGTAGTCTAAGGGCTATGCAAGCATAACTAGGCAGTAAAGAACCAGTGATATCTATACTAAAGAAGGCTAGTGACACCTTGATTCTTTGATCTGTGAACTGTGTGACAGGCTTGCAAACGGATAGTTTATTATCTGGGAGGTGAATAGCAAAGTCCTACAGCGTTTCACAGGGTTAATATGTATAAAACAGCCATTTAGATGTGCGCCAGGAATAGACCGTAGGAGGAGTTTGTTTCAGCATGCAAGGAAGTTGTACGCACGTCTGTATCTATATGTATGTCTACGCGTATGTGCTTGTGTGGAGCACTGCACAGTACCCAGCTGGTTACAGCAGCTGCTGCTGGGAAGATCTGTACTGAAGCTGACCATGGAACTGCCAAATCTTCTTAATTCACCTTCTGATGACACCGAAGGTGGCCCAAGCCCGATTGGGACCTTGTTCTTATTTTCGTGGAGGATCGCTATCGTTACACTCCATTTAAATTCAGGAATAAGCACCTCATGACGCCATGCTCCACTGCATCGGAACTGTATGAGTAAGGCGGTATTGCAGAGAGAGAGAGAAAGAGAGAAAGGGAGAGAATTCCCAGGCTGAGAAGAAGAGAAACTATCTGATTTTGTTGTCTGTGGGTTGATTGTTTTTTTTAAAAGAAATCTGCAGCTCGAAGGTATTGGAGTTATATTGCTGTAATCCTTGTCTCAACAGCAATAAATTTATTTGTATCAACAGCAGAGCCAGATAATTCTGCTGTTGTTCTTACAGGAATCTGTTGTTTCATGGATCACGTAGGGAATTCCAAAAAGCAACAATCTTCATGTTACCTGACATTATACAAGCTTAGTCATCCAAGACAAATAACTCATCTTCGAAAGAAGCTTACATCTCACCTAAGCTTGTTTAAGTGGGCAGTCTTTACTCAGGTGCAGATGCTTGTTTTCTTTTCTCTCAGTCACTTTTGACAGTATGTTTGGCATGCAATGTACTATTGATATCTGGTATTTTTATTTAGTTAATTTTCCTGCTTTTTTTAAGAATTTTTTTTTAATAGATACAAGTAAATATGAAACTGTAAAATTGTGATTATTGATTCAGGGATAACAAAGACCTTTCAAAGCATGTTGGTACGTGTTGAGTACTGGGAGACTCCCTGGGTTTTTTGCATCATCATTACACCATATCTGTGTAATTGTGGAAGAGTCAAAACCAGATATGGTAACAGCTGGAAATAAAAGTGATGAAAATGTTGCTCAGATAAAGAAATATTAGTATGATAAAGCATTAGGGACTTACTTTTTCCAAATTATATTTTTCTTGAAGCAAAAAAGAAATAGTTAATTCAAGTGGCCAGTAAGAACTGGATAAAATATATATATATATAAAAAGAAAATGTAGTCAGAATGGAAATCAAAGTAAAAAAGACCTTATGCTTTAGCTGCATGAAAATAAAACTATGAAATACTCAAAGTGACATTACTGAAAATAATTCAGCGATTAAAAGTCTGAAATGAGAAAAAAAGTAGAACGACAACGTTGCTTGCCTGATATGATAATTGAGTAATAAGATATATTTTACTGCAAGTTAATTTCCTCATTCCATTTTAGAAGTACAATATAGCTCTGTCAAAGTAACATCTTTACGGTCCTATGGATTGACATCACAAAGCCATGGTCTTCTTTTGAAATCAATGGAACTGTGATAAATCTTCATGGCTCTGTATTCTAAAAGAAGAAAGGATTAAAGACAGATTTTCGAGTGGAATATTTCCTCTTCTATACTATTTGAAGATGAAAGGGTTGAATTATGGTGGGCTAGCAGCAATCGTTTTTTCTTGGGATTAATGATTAAATACAATTTATAGTAACAGAAAATAGTGTTACGGTATAAAGGTTTAAACAATGAAAAACTGATTAAACCACTGGGTTTAAAGATGAAATTATAGGTATTAAGTCTAAATAGTATGTGTATAATATCTTCCTCTAAATTATATGTTTTCTTAATTGCATCCTATGTCATCACCAGAGAGAACCATAGAAAAGCAAACGTCCTAAAAGAGCTGTCTTTGTTTCTTGATAAATAATGTCAAATGAATTTTAAAAGACACCGTCATTCACAGATGCAGATCATGATTTATCTGGCTGAGTTGCCATCCTCTAAGATGGACATCTGTGATTTGTCCTGCTCGCCTTATAGCTCCAGGTGTCTCAATTTGAATAACTTTTCTCTGGTAAAACCTGAAGAAAATAAAATACAATCAGGGACAGAGGTCGCCTGATGCAAAGGAATAAATGTGTTTTGGGTTGCAAGCACTGATAGAAGAAAATCTATGTTGTTTCTGTGACAAATCTGGGCAGATCAGGGGTTCTCACTTGTTCACTTGCTTTTCAAGTTCATTGGGAAACATTCCATACATGTAGGCTTTTGGGATCATTCTGGAAGGGGACAGAAAATTAACAAGATTTCTGTGGATGTGAATGTAGATGCCCATCATATAAACTGGCAACAAATTCTTCTATTCAGTTGATTTCCATGGTCCAATTCAACAATGTATGAGGTACATATGCATTATCGGACTCCTAGGCTGAACACAGCTTTCTGTCTCCAGGTTTATCCAAGGTCAAAGGTCACAATGAGGAAATAGGCTCATCATCAATATAAAGTATTTAAATCTAGCCTTTCTTCATATTCTATGCCTGTTTGTTTTTCTAAAAGGCCATGTTTAATGTGTTTTCAGCTGTAATAAGTTGATGAAATGATTTGATTAAACTATTAAGGCAAGAGTTTTTTATTTTGTTTTGTTGTTCTTCTTCCACAGCTCCCTCCCCCCCTGAATTCATAAATTAGTCTAATTCTGCTTATTCGTCACATAGAATGGATGCCAGGGGTTATTATCCTCCCTTATTTATCAATGAATCACAGACTAGAATTTCAAGCAGAGGCCACTAGTTCCTAAAAATCCAGAGAATAAACTGGCTCCATTGCTAAGTAATACTTTATAAATTCAGAATTAGGCTAAAGTTAATGTAAGTTTAACAGGTCTCAGTAAAGCCACATTAAAGTTGTTAGATAGATTCCTTTTATAAAGTCATTGAAAGTGAACATGAATTTTTATATAGTACCATTGCTCCCATAGAAAAAATTAAGCAACAAATATGAAGTAGAATTTAATTACCACATGTAAATATGTATGGAGTTAAAGTGATTACAATGCATCATTTATAATATGTTTAATGTAACAGTCTATTAATAATACCTCTTATAAAGAAACTTGAAAATTAAAGTACATGGCAGTAAGAATGCAGCCATCAAAGATTCAACTGCAACAATTTTAAGATATATTAAATAGAGCTAGCTATAAACTGGCTGTCCCTTTCAGATCTCAGCTTGCAAATAGAGGGTCACGTAACAAATCATCCTCTCACATAAGCCTATTGGTTCACTGCTGTTTTTCTTCCTAAGCTAGAGACATTAGGTTTACAGGGAGTTCAAAGGCATTTCTAAATAGGCATGAAGAAAGCGTATGAAGAGACTTCAAGGTCAGGCCATGGAAATGAACAGATATTCCTTGATCTAAAAGTCAAAACCATCCTCATATACTCAGTGTTAATGCTCTGGCTCTTTATTATGCTTGTGAACTACCCACACATAGAAGAAAGTTGAGGGTCTTACACAGATAGTCAATTTGTTCCAGTCCACATCTTTATTACAGCTGAAGAAACCTATTATGAGCTCAAACAGCAACTTTCCTAGCTGAAAACACATGTAACATTTTAGCAAGCTAGATTTATGTCAGGTAGGTCATGAACCTTTATTGTATTCCTGTGGTAAATAACCTAAACAAGCAGAAAAGCTGTTGACCGCTTGTAGTGAGCTGACTCCCCTATTTCAGTTTGAAGACAGTTTAAATGAAGCAAAAAGAGTAAAGCTTGCATAAAGCTGTAGAAGCCACAACAAATTGATTTTTTCCACTGCTTTTGTTACCTCATGGAATTTCTACAACCTGAGAGTCAAACACAGTTCCAGCTGAGATCTTTCCTTTTATTTTGATAATTTATACACTTACCACAAAACATCTTGCACATATCTAAAGTCCAAACAATTAATTGAGTAAACACTTTGCTAAAGCAACAAAATAAATATTTTTCTGCTTATATTTGTTGGTGATTTGTTTGCAGTAGCATTTTGCCCTCTTCCAACTCACTGAGTAAGCAGTTTATATAGAGTTCTGTTGAACAGATTGCACTTCTCAAAGGATTATCCATTTCATACCTGAAAGTATTACACAAAGGCTTATAATTAAGGGCACAATTTGTGGAGCTAGGCCAGGAAAAAGCTTCTAAATCCCTGGCATCTTCAGGCTTGTGTGTTGTACTTCCTTCAGTAATGTGGGAAATATCTCCAGTCTAGCTTTCCTTCTTGGACTTTCTTAGAATTTTTAGAGCTACCTCAGGTGTCTAGATCTCACTTTGCTATGTACAGGATAGTCATAAACTCAGGACATATCTATATTGCAATCAAAGTGTGGCATTCACATACATATGCACACCTGTGATAGCTTTTCCTAACTCATTCAAATACCAAGAGAAATGCTGCAGCATTGCAGAAGTGACTGTATTTGTTCTCCTAAGCCAGTAGTTATCTAAATGACTGGCTCATTTCATTCTATCTATTGCTTGTATTTGACTTAGAATGGCTGAATGTGTTGGATTATGAACATGTATGCTATAGTTGCACTTGCACATTTAGTATGACTTTAACCTGAATAAAATATTCACCGGAAATATGCACCTCCAATGGTCAGTTCATACCATTCTGAAATATGGAAGACAAAGAATAAAACACCATCTGCAAGGGTTTTTGCCTCCAGTGACTGAAAGGTAAAGATGATTAGTATAGATGATTAGCTTGACTCAACTGTCTTATTTTCAGTTGGATAAAGTTAGATAAGGTGAATTGCATTCTGAATTATTAGTTTATTTCTTTGCTGAGCTAAGTATTGAAGGTGATAAGGCTAATTAGAAAAAAAATTGATTTCCACTAGTTAGATGAGAATAGTCTTGCTTTTATCACTGGTGTCTACAACTGCTCGCTGCCTCAAGCAGAGCCATGACTTGAGTTCCTGCATCCAACACTAAAACTCCAAATTTGTTTCAATCTAGATCAGTTCCTTTCTCTGCTCACACACTTATTCTTCTGCTAAGAAAAAGGATTGAACAATCTTAGGAGGACACCAGGAAAAGGAGGATTGCTTCTGTTTACAACTGCACGTTCACATGGGAAAACAAAGTGACTGTAAAACCCTGGTCTCAAAAATACTCTCAACTGGCATTCCCTTTTGGCTAGTTTAAGTGTTCCAACTCAATGCTGTTTACTGTGAATCCCAGCTGAGGCTTCTGGCTCTCCTCCATTTAGTTCCATGGGAACTTTAGGGCCCTAAGTCAGGATCGTAAATTCCAGGTCCAGAGAAGCCACCTGTCTTTCAAGCACCGCAGCACTGAGCATTGTGATTTCATAGCACGTTTTCTGAACATGAGCCCTACAGTGGTGATTCCTATCCTCCTGAATTGTGGCTGATGTGGGATAGCATCCAGCCTTGCCCCACTTGTGTTGCTGAACTTCCCAAATGAAAATGCTCCTAGTTTTACATTGTTCAAATGAAAATCCAGACACTGCTTTCTTTTTGGCAACAAAAGCCTTCAGAAAATCCCTCTGGAAGCCAGAACAGTTTCTCTGAGTGCTCTTGCAGCTGCAAATGAGCATTCCTCAGCAGGCTCCCACCTCTCCCTGTCACCTCTTTGAACTGCATTTTCACTTTTTGAGGAAGGGTAGTTAGTGCAGAATGATGTTCTGGTTATACAATGACACGTATTTGTCTGATTATTCACAACAAGCCTCAAACATACCTACACATAATCCAAAAATGGAACCAAAATTTGATAGAAAGGGGGATTCTCTTATAGTTTATATTTATTCCCCATCCCCTCTTCCCTGGGAAAGTGTTTCTGGCATAGAGGGATATATGTTCTCTTCTTTATCTTTGAAGTGACATTATGTTCCAAGCAATGAAAATTCTGGAACTTTACTGATCTGAGGTTTTATTTAACACATTCCCATTTTTAACAACTCTGGGGTTTTTTTATCATTAAAAATATTATTTTGTCTTAGTAAGGCAGGTGTGACAGCCACCCTGAGCCATAATAATTATTTCTCAATATTTATAGAAGCTATTTGAAAAAGTAAATTTGTAATTACATTAGTGAAACAATTTAATAGGCTAAGCATACACAATAAACATATTTTGAATGTGTGAGCAGAAATGTTTAATCTGGAGTGATATATAGGGAGATCTACATTTATTTTTTTCTTCAATGCAGCGTTCCATAGTCTTAATCTTTCTACTTGCACATGTCAAAATAACAGAAGTTAGTCTTTAAAATTAATAGAAAAATACAAAAATACACATTCCTTCTCTTAGTATTCTTGCATATACTTGCAGGTCTCCTATATATGTGCATATTTATGCATTGTTATGTGTACATTTGGTAATGAATATAAATGTTTTTGATGGTTGGATTTTACAAGGAACGTTACTCATATACATGAAATGTTGATTATGAGTATGTTTGTTAGCATCCATTTGTATGAGCTGCAATGCATGAATCAAAGCATTTTAATCTATAAAGATATTTCACACAACACGGCTTGGTTGCCATAGCATTTATCATGAAAATTCTAGGCCCTGTTCATTGCTGAATTAAATAATGCATCTCCAAGCAGCTATATATACATCACAAATTCTGTAATATATTCTGTGACAGAGAACCCATGTCAATACAGCAGTCATTTCCATCTCACCAACTGTGGATTTTTAAATTTTTTTTTAATGTAGTCAGTTATGTCTGAGCAGATCTTCTCCCTCTTACTTATATACATCTGAAGCTTTGGCTTGTTTCTGCTTAATTTAGAGCTTAATTGAAATTGCTTTTTCTCTTGCTCTCTCATCTTTCTAGTAGTAAATAAAGGGTGTCATTTTCCTCATTCTCCTACATTATGTGTGTTCTCTTCAAGTCAAAATCTGAACTATATTTTTATAGGGTCATCAAATTTTAAAGGCCAGTCAGCTCTCCTCTGACACTGAAGAAAGCACAAAAATTGTCTGCCAGTAGCACTGTGAAAGAATGCTCCTTAGACATGTTAAAGGTCCTTTACAAAGATCAGATGTTTGTTACTGTCTAACAACACAGGTACTTAGTCAAATGTTTAGAAAACTTTTTCTGCCAGAATGGCATAGAGTAACATTTCTGAGTGAGGAACATCATTTTCTGATTATACCAGACAAGACAGTAACAGACAACAGTTTGGAACATTAATTCTGACAGGCATAGTGATACCTGGAGCTATTGCACTGAACTGGGCTGTGTTCCTAGATGTAACCTTGTGTGATCTCAGTTAATGGGGTTTTTTTTTAAAAAAAAAAAGTATTGCATGAAATTTTACTTTCTTCTCTTCTGTTATATGAACATTGTGGGCAAGCACAGAGCAATGGATTTGGAGTGGACAAGAGACAGGACAGGCACAGATTCAGATTTTATAGTCTACCAGCTAAGTATGTTCTCCTGTAAGCTATAGGGTAACATGAAGAAAATTGCACTCAATCTCGTATTAGTACCACTAAATTGATACTGAAGAAGAGGTCAAGTTCACATGTGCTATAGAACATGCAACATAAATGCTGAGAAAAATAGTTATCAGCCTCTTCTGCTTACTCTCTATCTTTTATAATATAATTGCAGGGGGAATACGGACAAAAAAACCCACTTCGAGTCTGATTTCCAGGTTTTTGCAGTATATAGTAAATCAACAGAGGTTCTGGAAGTTATGAAATGTACAGGAATAATGGAGCAGCAATACAATTGACCTCTTGGTTAATATATTTTTTATGGATTAATCTACATAAAAATATTATTCTTCCTACCCATAATTTCATCAAAATTACCTCCAATTTTACATCAGGTCTGTTCTTAAAATGTGAAATTGTTGATAGGTGTTTATAATTTGCTAAGGCATTTGCCTTCTTTGAAAAGACACATGTATTTGTCAAAACTTAATTCTGTATTGCTTTTATTTATCCTAGTTATTGTCTATAAATCATAGCAGACTGATTTATCTGAAAGCCACCTAACACTGATATAGACCAATAACCTTAAATTAAAAAATGGAGCAGAGCATGAAAGAATTATAGTTCATTACATCAGATCATATTGTTAGGCCAAGCAATGCAGTTTCAGACATCCCTCTGCACACAGAATGGAATAAATGAAAATGCTAGGTAAGTGAGAAAACCATGACAGAAATAAGATCTAAAATAAAGCTGATGACACAGTTTCTGTTCAATCCTCTATTTCACAATGTGGATTAATTTGTATTCATTCATGGCGGTCCATTATAAACATGTAATTCCTTCTTCTGACATCATCTTGTCATTTAAAAAGCATCTTTCCAGTAGTCCAAAGAGAGCACCTTAAAATAGTCATGAAAATGTTGTGACAGAAACAAAGACGAGTGTCTGAAATATTTAGTGCCAATCATTTGCATTCCAGCTGCACTGTGTCTAAAACACAGTAAACATTTTTATTTGGAAATAGTCGTGTGTGATAATCACAAGCAATAAAAAGAAGATATACTTTAAATAAGCCCACTTGATGGATTGTTTCAAAACAAGTGGGGAAAAAAATTATGCTATGTGCTTAAAATAAAACATTTTTATAAGAGTCAGTTTATCAAAGCTTCTGAAAGAATGAGCAAAAAACATTCCTTCATTCACCCTAAACTCATACAAAATTCTTAGTTAAGATTTCTGCTCCTCTTTTCAAATCACAAGGAATCAGAAATAAAGACTTCAGATTTATGTAGTTTCAGTATCCTGCAAACACATTTCACATTTTATAATACGACTTAAACTCAGACCAAACAGTTTTGATATTCATTTTCTAGACACCTCTATATTATTCTTTTACTTTTGTCTTGAAATAGAGAGTGTCCATCCTACTACAGCCATGCAAAAAAAAGCATTTTCTGGACTTGGGATTTTATTGGTAGTCTGTTTTTGTTAAGTTGAGTTAAACTGAGTAACAATTGCTTTTTAATTCCAAAGATTCAACAGCAATAAAAATCCAGATATTGTGAGCAATTAATTCCTTTTTTGCATTTTACAGTGATTTTCTTCTAAGTGTCCTTTACATATATATTGTGGGTGGAGGTCAGGATTATACTGTTATGGTTTTCCTCTCAGGCTAAAATCAAAACCATTATTGCTTCTATATGGCTGTATCAATGAGAAAATGAGCAATGAAGGTTCTAGCTACATGAGGAGATAATGATACAAGGCTCAGTAGCCCTGTGACAGCCATGAAAAGCAACCGACATGCACAGTGATATTTTGAATCCATAGGAGATATGGTCAAATGAGTCAGAATTAATTAGCAGCAGGAGTTAGTAATTTATACTTCATTTATCAACACAGCAGTTAGATTCCATCTAAAGGAATAGGCAAAGTATCATTAGATGCCCATCAGTGTCACAGATGACTCACCTTAGATGGATGTAGGGTCTAGTTTAGATAAGGAAGGATGGGAAAACTCAATCAGAGCAGTTTTACTTCTTTGTCTCAAGGATAATATCAAAATTTAAGTGTATAAATCCATTAATACCTATAGTTGAATGTCTGCTGAAATCTTAAGATAGTGTTCCTTGAGGGCCCAAGCTATGTGTCCCTTAAAAAAGAAGAGGTGCCTCAAGATGAAGTAATATATTACTACTCATGACACAGGAAAATAATTGTTTCTCTTGGAAGGTAGGAGTTAAGAATGAGGGAATTCAAAAAGAATGTCAGGGTTAATACATATGAGGGAAAACTATGATTTTTGATCGTGTCTATTGTATGTAGCAAAGGTGTTGCTAAGACATTTCTGCATAACAGTTGCAATGACTTTGCATTCACTGTGTATTTCTAAAAAGTCAGAATTAACTGGTTAAATTGTAATATTTACAGTTTCTTTCATTCAGCACACTTTATAATAGATTTGAGTGTACATGCAGTATTAATGAATTATTTCTTTTTACGTTGCAAGAAAAAATTGGGCTAGACCCGGGTGACATTGCCATCTTTCTCTCCTTCTTTTTATCCTTCTATCAGAAATGTAAAGACCTATACCCACTATCAAACTATATAAGAGAAGAATTATAATGGATTTTTAGCACAGCCCCTCCAAAGACCATCTTCCTGACATAAATATTTGATATGCAGATCATCCTCTTTTTCTAGAGACTATACATGACTAAAATGAATTGCAGTGATCCAAACCAACACCTGAGTTTCTCCCATCTCATAATATGTGAAGAAATACTTTTTTGATGCCTTCANAAGTGTATAAATCCATTAATACCTATAGTTGAATGTCTACTGAAATCTTAAGATAGTGTTCCTTGCGGGCCCAAGCTATGTGTCCCTTAAAAAAGATTATTGCCCTGGGAAACTGGGGATGTCCCATCTCTGGAAGTGTTCAAGGCCAGGTGGGATGGGGCCTTGATCAGCCTAATCTACTGGGAGGTGTCCCTGCCTATGGCAGGGGAGTTGGAAATAGATGATTTTTATGGTCTCTTCCGACCCAAACTATTCTATGATTCTACATATAATATGAAACTAGGAGGTGAGATTGTGAAGAAGGGCAAGAGTCAAACAAAAATTATAACAACTATAATTGTAGAATAGCGTTTCGACTACAAAGGACCTCTTTGATGACTGTATTCTCCAAAACTAGACTCAAAAATGCAACAGAATCCTTATGTCTTGTGTGAGGAAATATAGATGTCAAAGCGGTTGACTGTGCATTATAATCTCTTAACAGATTTGATAAGTAAGACAGAAAAATTGTTCTCTTTGTGAAACAGGAAAAAAGAAATGAAGAAACTGGTAAGTTCACACGAACATAGGCTAGTTATGTATTCGAGCTGTGCTCACCTCAAAATGGGACATTCCTCAAGCCTCGACCATTACACTTCTGCTCAGTCTGTCCATGAACATTGTAGAGTAACTGAAACTCACATATAGGAAGGAAAATGCAATGGAATCACCTCATTATAGTGACAGATTAGAGCTAGAACATAGTGCAATTGCAGTGCAAAAAAGTTTTTATTTGAGTTTTTAAAAATGAATAACACAGTATCCAAAACAGAGACATTCAAACTCTTTTGGTTGTCTCCTCAGATCAGTATTTTTCATGCAGTTGAAGCCAGGGTCAGTGAGGGAATCAAAACATAGTGGTGTTAGCAACTCCTGCCTGTTTAACATAAGCCCTTGTATGGAAATAATCACCTGTAGGAGAGCAGGGAAACCTGGCTGGTGACAAGTAGCCTTGAAAGTATATGGTTGACTTATATTCCAAGTGAGGAAAGATAATTTGACTGCCTGTCCTCCTCATATTAAGAAACTTTGCAAAGATCATTTGAAATAGACACTGATGTTTCAGGGAACAATTTCTGACAGATTATTTCAATTCATCACCTTGCTTTTTTTTATATTACTTTAAAAGTATAATAGCCTTTAGATTAATTACAGACATATGTGTCTCTCTTGCTGATGCCTGTTTTTTATACTCTCTGACATCAACTTTTAATACATAAATAAGTAGACTTTAAATGTCATTTGCACCATTCATAATGCAACTGTATAATTTCTCCCTTTTCTTAAAGTGCTATAATTCAGTGTTTGACTTTACAGACATTCAGAGTAAAGCTACTGGTAATGCCAGGTTTTAGACTTATTTTACTGCTCTTCTTTTTCTGCTCTGTACACCTTGCAGCCTTTAGTATTTAAATAGTGAGCTGTTCCCACACAGGAGTGGGAAGTTGTTGCAAAGTTGATGCTATTTTAACATTTATGTAAGTATCCAGCGATGCTCTGTGGAGAAAATGGAAAAAAATCAGTTTCCTTGAAGTTTCTCTACATTTGTGAGGTGACTACAGTTTGGAATGTTGCCAGTTGGATTCCAGAGCTTCTACATAGCAGATTTAGAGAATCTCAATTTTTGATTTTTGAATATGCCCAGTTGTCAAACAATTTTTTATGAGCTAAGTAGTATGAATCATACAACACTCTAAATAAATCAGAAAAAAATAAAAGAAGATAGCTCATGGTATATTCAATAAAAGAAAATATACCTGCAAAATCATCCTGTTCTCTGTGAATATATAATGCCATCATCATCACCATCACCTAGATATTCAGCACAAGTCAGTCTTACATGATTTCCTTAAGTACTTCTAAATGTTTCTGGTCAAGTCAATTTTCACGGTACTAAAATCTTTGTGAAATGCCAGTAGTTTAAACAGTTACACCATTTATTCCATAATAAATTGTTTCTTGGAAAATGCTATTTACAAACTGAGTTTCTTTGCTCTGGGCTGACTGCCACCTCATTTTGGCTTGCTTCATGGGACTCTGCCATTTATAGATGCCTATAAATTGGTACAAATCTCCTGTAAGATTCTCTTACAGGTTTCCGCCAAGAAATGCAATCTATTTGCCCTCTTCAGCTTCTGAGAAACACCATACTACTCAAATACTCATAGAATGGGTCCTTCATTCAACAGAGATAATTAGTTTTGGTTACTTAAACCTAGCAGCTATTTCCCTTCAAAAAGGACATTAAGTTTGCCTAATTGCATTTAAGTGCTAAGCACTATAAAGGATAATGTTTCCTAATAGTGACATTTTAGGGTGTCTTTGCTAGTAGGCTAGCTACCTGTTACAAGGGTCAATAGAAAGCTACAGACAGTTTAAGTAACCTATGAAAATTCATCAGTCACTAAGCAAAGGCATATTTTTTTCTCAAATGACTCCCAGTGAATCCCATACAATACATATCTTTATCATATGCAGTAAGGATGAAAGGTAAGCTGTTGGCTTTCTGTAATGTTAGGAAACAATCAAGATTGAGCTGAGCTAAGTGAGAAAGCTACTAGTCTGCAGATTTCTGCAAAAGACTTACTGAGACCTCAACCCCTCCAGCATTTTTTTTTCATTTCTGTGTCTTAATTAAAGAGCCCTTACCACTAGCTTGCTACAGCAAGACATTTACAGCACAGATGACCTGATTTCATTACAGTCAGAACAGAGATATGCTGCACAACTTTGCCTTTAATTTTTGGCTAAACAAACAGGCAAACAAACAGAAGACAAAACTAATGGAGAGTTTAATTATATCTATCCATCAAGCACTAAATTTGCTTTCTTTCAGAATAGCAGGGACTGCCTTAAATCCAAAAGAACTGATGGCAAGATACCAAGTTTAAAATTCTCCCACTGTCATAGGCTGTTTTACTAATTATCCAGATTCCAAGGCAATCATACAACCGTAATCATTCACCTCACGCCTGGAAACATAAGTCTTGTTCTTTTGATGAATATTTATAAGACAGGGTAAAGCAGTCTACTTTCTTTTCCCTTCAGGCAAGACAATTTGGAGTTCATCAATATGTATTACCAGGACTTTTATAAAAGGCACTTCAAAGGAAATTCATCAGGCATTCCTTTTGTCTTGATTTCTGTTAGACTGATACTTCCTTTTGACAAGTATCAATAAATTATCCTCTGATGGCTAGAAACTTGATGTCTTATTCAGAAACTTCCTCGCACAGTAAATTCTGATCCTTAAGATTCCAATGAAATTTTTAGCATCTAGCTTTTAATTTAAGGATAAAGCAGGAGAGAGGAAGGAAATGAAGGACAAAAATAAAGTATTTATACAGTGGTTCCACAATATGTTTTGCTTTCATAGATAACCGGAAATAGTCAGTTAAGAATTTCCATGACCTGCATTCCTTGTTACTTTTTCCATTTGACTTTTTGACCATATTTGGCATTCTTTAAAACAAAATTGAGACTCTTAGTCCCCAGGGCTCAAACTGAACAATAAGCAAATTAAAACCAGATTAATGCAGATACAGAGTGTTGAATGACATAATGTCTCTGTCCCAGTTGATTATTACTTTTCCTCATTTGGTTGGGCTCATATTCCAGAGAAAGGAGTAAGATATCTTAAAATGTAATAGAAGAACAAAAAAAGCTTTTCTGATTAATATGTAATAAAAAAACTTTAATATCGAATATTGTTTCCTTTTCCCATTTAAAGGTAACTATAATCTTAGTGTTTATTAATTTACTTATTTTGCCAAATATGCATGTGCAAGCAAAGTATCATAGAACACATGAAAATAAATAACCTAGTATGTGATAAAGTAAGCACCAGTCTGTGCCATAATGGGGAAAAAAAGCAGGGAAAAGAATCATAGTTTACTATTTTCCTGGTTTATTATTTTAAATAAGAAGCGAAATTATAAGAATACTTTACAAATATGTGTCCATAAGTTGTAATTTTAGCTTTGAAAGTAAGGCAGGCTCTTCCAGAAACAAAAGGAATCTGGGAAAAATTAGTTCCCCTCTATGGCTGTTTACAGAAAATTGCAGTAAAATTGAGTACTGACAAAAGTTAATTTAACATTTAGAATAAATTTATCTGAATCAAAACACAAACTGCACAAGGGACTTTCTGAACTCTCAAAAACAGACCTGTAAAAACAGCCAGATTTCCCTTGTCAATAAAGAACTACAAAAGGACACAGACAGCAAAAGACTTGAGGAAGGAACTGCACAGAGCAGCAAGTATACAGAGATGCCCTGAAAATGAACCGACAGACTTATTGGTGGATTTTGCTTCTGCATAAAACACTCTCTTTATCTTCTGAGGGTACAGAAAGACCTTGTAAATCTACAGCAAGTAATAAGAACCTTAAGTAACTTAATATGAATAAAAAAATTTACAGATCATATTTGCTGTCACAAGTAACATTATATGAGATAGAACTATCTTCTGCACATCTAGAAAGTAAAGTAACTTGACAGAAGAACACAATAGAAACTCTGATGGCTGATAATTTCCAGTTTCATAGTACTTAAACCCGAAAAAAAGTAGCATACCATAGCTACAAGGTTTACTGTTGCAAATTGGCAAGATGCTCTACTTTGTTCTCAGCTAAATTGGATTTTCTACCAATGTAGATACGGGAAAACTATCTCAATCTTTCTCTGAAAAAAAACCAACTTCATTTAACTCATAAATACATTGTTTGTGCCACATAAAGTCCTCAATATTTAGGTCTGAAAAACTGGTTATTGTGGACATCTAATTAGAATAACTCACTGTCTAAATTATTGTGCTTAATGTGTTACTCTGAATAAATATTTAATATGCCACCTCAGCTGTTCCCGTCTTAGGATTTTGATATCTACTTCCTAATTACAGGAGAGCAGTTGTAATGCTGAAGCTTATGCCATGGCCAGTAGAATTTCTAAGAAGTTCAACATGCATTTTAAAATATTCATGCAAGGTTAAACTGTCAAGACTTGTGAAAATTCAAGATGAAAATATGTAACCATCCCCTCATGCTACTTCTGTTAAATAAATGCATACTAATAGATGGGTGAAACTTCCCTAGGGTTTGCTTTATGACAGGCAACATTTATTTCAAGGTTTGATTAGAGAAAAATACTAAAACCAAGCAATGCAAGTTGGAGGAATGACATATGACAGTCAGCCTCCTGGGATATTATCTTCTTGAAATTCTGATGCTCATGGCATCATGTTTTCAATTCAATGCAAAATTTTGAGGTGAACAACAAGATACAATATCCTTGAGTCACCCCTGCATGAAAGAATATATGAATTCCTACATCGTGGAGCTCTCTTTCTCTGTCTTGTAATTCTCTGTCTTGCCTACTCCTCCTTTGGTATCATGAGTTTCACTATCAGTTTGATACACTTAACTTCAGATGTTAGTGCAGAAGATTTGTTTCCTCCTGGTCCTTTGTCTAGCAGATAAGACATAATTTAGTGTCTGATTCCAGGAGCTGTACAAGTCCAGTTTGACTGGATGTAGTTTGACTGTATCAGATGCTTCTACTTAATGAAATATTTTAGGTCATGAATCTTTTTGGTTTTGCAGTGATACACCTCTGAGCCTGATGGGGTAGGGACTGAGGGTCATGCTCACTTAATATTTTCTTTTGATGGGTTTACATATTTGCTGTGTAAACAGATTGCAACGTCAAGGTTTACCTCTGCTCTATTCATCTACCAAATATGGATCTGGCTGTATAACTGAGCCCTGGCAGATAAGAACAAAATATTTGCATACAATGATACTTAATAGAACTGTCTTTGTGTCCTTTTGTAAATTTAACCTGAATGTCTCATAAGGATGCCTGCAACATTAAAAAAGAAAAAAGGATTGAGAAGCAAGTAGTAGATCATAGTACATACGGCTCTCAATTTGCTGATTTCATGTTTAAAAACATGCAAGGACAAGAGGGATTCTGGGATAAATGTCTTTTTAAAACCTGCATGAGGGTGTCTCTTAAGATCTGCAAAAGCAAATACATGTCTTGAATTTAAGTTTTAGTGATAAATAATATTCCCTTATTAGTCATGTTCAATTCCCCAGGGTGAACATAGAACAAAAGAAAATTTAAAATATCAGAATTTGGGAAATAATTAGCATGCAATTCTGCCTCTCTATTTAAAAGTTTTGTGTTTGCCCTTCCTTTTTTACATTTTATTTTAGAGCCTCTGCACATCTGGAAAAGAAAGAGAAGGAGAAGACAAAAATTGTCAACTGATCTCATATTAGTTTTCCTTCCAATTAAATAGTTAAAAGCTCACTGAATCTAAACTACCTAATAACTTATACTGAATATTAAGGCACTCCCCCTTTATATTAACTTTTGAAAGATGAGGAGTTACATTTTTTACAAATGAAGACAAGGAAGAAGGTCTTCTGAACTATTCTGCTTGCAAAATTAGATATTGTTTTCTGATTGTCTGAGGATATTTATTTTTGTCAAAATAAAGAATAGAAAGTCTGTGAACCCGTGAGAATGAGTGGGTATAACCACTTATGTCTGGATGGGAAAGAGGCTACATTTCTATTTTGGAAATTGTTCCTTTAAAGTCTTTTAGAGCAATTTCTGCTAAATATATTAAACTCTTCTTCCACCAGATTGTAAAATTTTTGTCAGGAATGTTTCTATCAGCTCTCTAAACCATCAGACAGTGGTGTCTATCCTTTGTCAGGACTTTTCCAGACAACAGTAATNGGGGACAGGACAAGGGGGAATGGCCTCAAGCTCCGCCAGGGGAGGTTTAGGTTGGAGATTAGGAAGAAGTTTTTTACAGAAAGGGTCATTAGGCACTGGAATATGCTGCCCAGGGAGGTGGTTGATTCGCCTTCCCTGGAGGTGTTTAAGTTACGGGTGGATGGGGTCCTGAGGGACATGGTTTAGTGTTTTGTGGGAGTGGTTGGACTCGATGATCCAGTGGGTCTCTTCCAACCCGGTGATTCTGTGATTCTGTGATTCTGTGATTCTGTAATAAATACTAGAAACGGAGATCTGTTGCTTTCCCTCTTGCAAGACAGAGAAATCTGTTGTGTTCTTATACACACAGTAATGTATTTTCTCTTCAGAAACAGGAGAATAACTCTCTTCTCAGGGCCATTTTTCATCATGACAAAGGATTATGAATTTCAGATTTGAATCATGCAATTTCAAGCAACATCTGAGAAAGAGTGATAAACTATAAATATATAGTAAAATAATTTTCAAAAGATGCAAGTCATGTTAATTTTTACAACTTGCAGCACCTATATTATTTTTAATTTCATGGATACCTGGTGAGCAAGTGTACAGCTGTATACAGAATATATATACAGAATGAACAGTTCCTGTCACCATAGTCTCACAAAGGAACAGTATTCAGGACATTGCAAAAGACATAATATTCAGTGTCTGAATATTGTGTCATGACAGAATACTTACTGACACAGCAGTTCAACGAGGTTTTTGTTATCTTTCATTAACTAGTCTCCTTTTACTCTATTATTTTTGAGCTCATTATTATTATAAAGTTGTTGCTATTGGTAGAAAAACAACAGAATTATGTAAAGGGACTGTAACACTTCCTGTATAAGGAAGAGCTGAGGGAGCTGGAACTGTTCAGCTTGGAGAAGAGAATGCTCAGAGGAATCTTATTAATGTATAGAAAAAGCTTAAGGGAAGGTGTAAAGAGGAGAACATTAGGCCCTTTTCAGTTGTGCCCAGTGACAGGACAAGAGAAAAAGGCACAAACTGGAACACACACTCCCTTTGAACATCAGAATAAGAATTCTTTATTACGAGGATGATGGAGCACTGACAATGGCTGCCTAGATAATCTGTAGTTTCCATCCTCAGATTTACTTAAAAAATTGTCCAGGCAAGGTGTTAATTAAAACATGATTGCCTCAAATATTGCTAATCTGTGGTACAAGAAACCTATTGCCAAGCTGCTGAGGAAGCCACCAAAACCAAAGCCAGCAAAATAGTGTTGTGCAAAGGAGAAGGCTATAAAGCCACTGGAGACACCAGGGAGCAACACACAAGTGCAGGTGGGAGAAGACATACAAAACTGCCAAGTAAAACAAATTGTCTATTGGAAGTAAGCTACCCACTTGTAGGCTAAATGACTCCATAGAGGTGTACATCTTGAAACTAAAATGCTCTTCAATTATTAACCATTTTAAGCAGCTGTGTTTATGAGTACTGAACAAATCTGTATCTCTGTACCCAGAAGGACATAGGGATCTTTAAGGGCATTATTGGATTTGTGAGCATTATACCAACAAACGGTTACCTGCCAGTAGGTTGGGAACATGTAACATTGGGTTGGTCTGCTCGCAAATGTTAACAGCAACCATTTGGGCATAAAATTGTATGATGACTTGAGCTAAGACAAGTAATTTATAAATACCACTTTAACAAGAAGCTCCCAAACTTGGAGAAAAGATGAAGGGACCCCTTGACCCCTTAATGCATCATAGAACATTATGGTCCTGCCACCTGGAACCCTAATAATTAGTCAGATTATTTGATTGCAAGCTGTCCTGGAAATAACTATTAATGGAACATCTTAAGCCTTGGACTTCTTGGCTGATTGGGCTACCCAAAGGCAAAAGGCAAGTTACCAGCACCTCCTACTGCATGATTACTTATTAGCAGAAGAAGGAGGAGTCTGTGGCAAACTCAGCAACTCAAATTGTTGTTTAGAAATTGATGACAATGGCAAAATTGTGAAACAAATTACTACTGTCATAAGGAAATTGGCTTATGCTTCTGTAAAGCCTGGAAAGGCTGGAACATTGACCCATTCTTCTGGCTTCCAGGTGGTCCCTAGGTTAAATGAATTTTGTTTTACCTGTTATGAGGTTTCACAATATTAATATTTAACCCTGTGTTATACAACATGTTATTACTCACATGCAATTTGTGCTTGTTGTTGCACCTAGTGGTACCAAGCAAATTCTCCATGCACGTTCCTCCTCAGCACTGGTAGTGCAGATTGTATAGAATTACTTTTTTTATAAATCACTCTTTTCCACTCTTTCTTATCTCAACACTATCCTTTTCTAAGCCACCATGGGTCTCCAAAAAGCAACCTTTCAGACACAAAATGGATTAAGGAGCCAAATTAAAACATAATTGTCTCAAAGATTGCTGGTCTGTGATACATGAAAGCTATTACCAAACCACAAAGCTGACAAAACAGGACTCTGCAGAAGCGGGGGGGGGCATGCAACTGCAGGAGAAACTGGTTAGCAATGCACAAGTGCAGTGGGTGAAGACATGTACAACATGATAATTTGGACTAGGGAAAGGTGTAAAAGTATCCAAAAAAAAGCCCACACATGCACCTCTACCCACCATCGACTTTTTGCGGGACCCCTGAGATACTGACTATTGAAGGCACCACAGACCTGTGGTGGTAACTATTCTTGTGACCCTATCCTGAAACCTTTCTTAAACTTCTGTCTTTGTTCCTCTCATTTCTGTTGCTCCTGTTGCTGTTTGCCTCTGTCTCACTCTCTATCTACAGCCCTTTTGCAGTAAAGGAAGTTTTTTGATGGACAGCATTTGACCTTAGCTGTATCCTAATCTTGGGTACAGGAGGTTCCAAGCGAAACACTCCCAGCTTTGATCTGGATGGCAACTGGGTCTAAATGGACATTCTTGAGTAGGGGTTTTGGGTCAGATGATCTCCAGATATCCCTTCCAACCTCAAATATTCTGCATTTCTCTGAGTCTGTGAAGGAAAATACACAAGAGAACAAAGAAAGAAATGCAACTTCAGAACTGAAGATTTTTTGTGTTATTGTTAATTGTGAACCTGACATGAAAGGGTTTTTTTCAAATGTGCATTCAAGAACAAGAAGAGATGATCTTTACTACATCTGATGTTTCTGAGAAATTTTGAGAATAATTTTAATTCACATATTTTTGTATTTAAAAGTACAATTAAGCATTCATATAGAAAAGGAGATGGCCTACACAACAAAATAAGTTATATGAGATATCAAGAGAAGTAGCATAGAAAATCATTCTATGGAGTATTAAATGTGTCTGTCTCTCCAGGATCAACAGATCTCAAGGAATTCTGTTGTACACTGTTTCATTAATTTAATTTTTTATTTTACAGTTATGGATATTGTTAGAATTCCCTAACAGCTCAATAAACAATGGTCATCATCTGCTTGTTTATTCCTCTTTCAGTTGAGTTTTGGGTACTTGGATTTTGTTTCCTTTTTTTTAATTCCTCCCTCCCAATCCACATACACATGCATCTAGGGTATAAATTTAGAAGCAAAACAGTAAAAAAACCCATGCTTTGCATGTGCCACAAATTATGGGGTCTATGATGGTTCCTTGGTTATTTAGGGAGGTTATTCTACTGTATAATACCAGCATATAGGAAAGTTTTACTTACCAAAGAGCTACACCCTTTGCCCTAGCTGCTGCACCAATAAAGCAGATTTGTACATCATGACCTTTCTTTTTGTGTTCCAGTTGGAGCTGTAGATATTTTAAATCCTGACTGCAATGTGGGTTAGGGAGTTGAATAAAGAGCAATGATATATCTGTCATCTGTCATGCTGTTGAAAAGACAAGCTGTAGTATTCTTTACTAGTGGCTGCCCAGCTCAGGTGTAGCCAAGAGAAGAATAAATAATGAGCTAAACTTCTGAGTCTGTTAGGATGGGACAGAGTTTCCCATGGAAACAGAGATGAGCTGTTGTTATCAGCAGCTACTGATGCATATCTAGAATTTGGACTTAACTCATTTAAAGAGATACAAGATTATTGTCCAGTGCAAGACAATATAGAAAAGAGCCTGTGAATAAACACTAGAAATTAAAAAAAAAGAAATTTAGTATATACGAGAAACAAGAAGTGTATGTTCTTCAAATTCTAGAAAGTCAAATAGGAAGATAGACCAAAGACAGTTCAGAAAACAAAAATAAACCAAGTTTGCTACAAGTAACTTAATAAAAATCCAGCTTAATTACAACATATCTTTCAGTTTCTAATAACACTACACAGCACGTGTAGTTGTATGAACTGCAGCTGAATTATATGCCTTCTACAAACTGCATGTTAATGTAAGGCAGAGCAAATATTAACTCTTCATCAGTCTATGTTAAATGTACCAATCATCTGATTACATCTGACAAGTCAAATGTCTCAAGAGTTTGCCTTGCTATTGCATTCAATGTGAGTAGAAGGTTTGCTGACACTCGAAGAATCTACATTTCAGTGAATGCATCAACACACTGATCCTCAATATCAGTGAACTATTAGCAGCACAGGAGCGAGTGTACAATACTGCTATGTAAACTGTCTATCAGTTCTGAAAATTGTAGAAAAGTAAAAGAAATTCTCAACCCCTCACATTCATGATCTTGTTATACTTCATATTTAAGAAAAAAAAGCTTTTATTTTCTTGATGTATGAGCATCAAATTCCTTCCTACAGCTTTTTAAAAAATGGTTAATAAAAAGAGAAATCCAGAAAAGCATTCGATCTTCTTTTATATATATTAGCAAGTTTAAAAGTACAGCAAGATAGAGGTTGAATGCTCTGTGAACAGTGTGGAGCTACAGATGGAAAGCAACAGCACTACTGACAGTCAGGCTTTTGAGATTTTGGCTCTGAAATTTTATATGTGTGAAAGAGAAAGACAGATGGGAGAAAGCAAGCAGCTTCCCTCTCACCAAAAAAAAAAAAAAAAAGCCTCAGAACCAGTTTCTATTGATGGGTGGAATCAGTTCTTTGGATGTCTTTCATTTTCCTTGTGCATATATGCAACTTTCTTGTGCTCATCTTAGATATGTTTGATTTTCCTCTGCAGAGCTGGAACTGAGATTTTTCCTGTCATAGAGTAAAATTTATCTACTTCTGAACACTTTTATCCTTTGGACCTGTAATTAACAGTGCAGCATAGAACAATTGGATCCACATGCGTTCCTGAAACTAAGAGTAAAGAAAAGTTACTTTCAGACTAAATTGTATATTTTTTAATTCCTGGGGAGTTTTAATAATGGTTTGGTTTGTTGTGGGGTTTTTAAACTTTTCTTTATTAAAGACATATTAGGTAGACAGTAGCACTGCTGAGCTACCTTGAAAATAAAGTTATGCTTTCTGAAATGGAAAATTACTATGTAATATATATAGTGTAATAATTACATGCTAGTCCAATGATTGATTACTCTGTAAATTGGAAATTGCTCTCAACTCTCCCCTTTGAGATTCTGCCACAAACTTATCATTAGAGAACCTGCATTCTCATACATATGTGCAATGATACCTTCATTGTTTTTAATCTTCCTGTGATTTGGGGAACATGCTGTGTGCTCTCCAAGGTGCAAGGAGGATGTGCTGTACCCATCAAACATTCCATCCAATGAGTGGTCATTGCATCCAGTTTAGCAGAGCCTCAGTCAGCTCCTGGATATGACCAAGCAATAAAATGCATGTGTTTTCTACAGCGTGTGCTATCAGTTAATGACCTGAAAGACATCTTCAGCATGGAGTGAACTTAAGAGTGAGCAGATTAAAGATCATGTAGTAAATAAATCATCATGATAACGTCTGTTTGTGTATGCTAAATGAATGTGGGAATCTTGGAGGGTGGAACATGAGGATTTTTAGAGCTGTCTAAGTGACAGTCTGTATCAAGTAGGAAGAGGTAAGGAAAACATCTTCTAGTGGTGAATTTTCCAGTAGAAGTCAATAGACTGCACAGAAATGTCAAGCGTTAACTAGCTTACCTTCTGTTCTCTGCAAAAACGTTAATAGGTACAGTACATTTCACAGAATCACAGAATCACCATGTTGGAAAAGATCTCCACCATCATAGAGTCCAATCCTCCTTATCAGCCACTAAACCATATCCCTCAGCACCTCATGCACCTGTCTTTTAAATATCTCCAGGGATACTGACTCAATCGCCTCCCCAGGCAGCTTGTTCCAGTGCTCAATGACCCTTTCTGTGAAAAGATATTTTCTGATGTCAAGCCTGAACCTCCCGTGGCAGAGCCTGAGGCCATTACCCTTAGTTACTTGGGAGAAGAGGCCAGCTCCCTTCTCTCTACAACCTCCTTTCAGGTAGTTGTAGAGAGTAATAAGGTCTCCCCTCAGCTTCCTCTTCTCCAAGCTAAACAACTCCAGTTCCCTCAGCCTCTCCTCACAAGGCCTGTTTTCTGGCTGCTTCACCAGCTTTGTTGGTCTTCTCTGGACTCTCCCCAGAGCCTCAACATCCTTCTTGTGGTGAGGGGCCCAGAACTGAACACAGTATTTGAGATGGAGCCTCATCAGTGCCGAGTACGGAAGGAGAATATCCTCCCTGGACCTGCTGGTCACACCATTTCTGATAAAAGCCAAGATGCCATTGGCCTTCTTGGCAGCTACCTGGGCACACTGCTGGCTCATGTTCAGTTGCTTGTCAGCCAACACCCCCAGACCCTTCTCCTCCTGGCAGCTTTCCAGCCAGACTTTTCCTAGTCTGTAGCTCTGCATAGGGTTGTTGTGCCCAAGTGCAGGACCCAGCATTTGGCCGTGCTACACCTCGTGCCGTTAGACTCAGCCCAGTGGTCCAGCCTGTTCAGATCCTTTTACAGAGCCTCCCTACCTTCCAACACATTGACACTTCCACCCAGCTTAGTGTCATCTGCAAACTTACTAAGGGTGCACTCAATGCCTTCATCCAGGTCATTGATGAAGACATTGAACAGGGCTGGACCCAGCACTGAGCCCTGGGTAGCCCCACTTGTGACTGGCCTCCAACTGGATTTAACACCATTTCCCACTACCCTCTGGGCCCGGCCATCCAACCAGTTTTCCACCCAGGAGAGTGTGCACCTGTCCAGGCCAGAGGCTGACAGTTTCTGTAGCAGAATGCTGTGAGAAACTGTGTCAAAGGCTTTGCTGAAGTCCAAGAAGATGCATCCACAGCCTTTCCCTCATCCAGGAGGCGGGTTACTGTCATAGAAGGTGATCAGGTTAGTTTGGCAAGACCTGCCTTTTGTGAACCCATGTTGACTGGGTCTGATCACCCAGTTCTCTTGCATGTGCTTCATGATAGCACTCAAGATCACCTGTTCCATGACTGAGGTCAGTCTGACAGGCCTGTAGTTTCTTGGATCCTCCATCCAACTTTTCTTGTAGATGGGCACAAGATCAACCAGCCTCCAGTCAAGTGGAACTTCCCCAGTCAGCCAGGACTGTTGGGAAATTTTGGAAATGGAATTGGCAAGCATGTCTGCAAGCTCCCTGAATACTCTTGGGTGGATCCCATCTGGCCCCATAGAGTTGTGAATGTCTAATTGGCCAAGCAAGTCTCCAACTACCTCCTGTTGGATAAGGAGAGCCTTTTTTTACTCCTCAAGCTCCTGGGGATGTACACAAAGGGAACAACTTTCCTTACTATTAAGGACTGAGGCAAAGAAGGCATTAAGTACCTCAGCCTAATTAATGATAGTTACATGAGTCTTGTGAAAAAAAACATGTATGCATGGCTGGCAGACATAATTTTGATCTAAATGAGAAGAAAATATGAAACTTCAACAGTCATCTTGTACTTGAATCACATCAGTTCCATATAGTATGTTACTCCTTTATCTGAAGTGTTAGGCTCAAATTCTGCTGTCACACATTTAACTTATTATGGGAATATTTTTCTAAACTCCTGAAATCCTATTCAGTACAAGCTTTGTCAGAAATGAATAGGACTAAGCTTTTAACTTGTGACTTCCAATTTTTTTTCTTCTTCTCTTTATCATTACTGTAAATTGTTCTGTAATATCACTGGACCTGGGACTCCTAAGTGAGTAAAGTTAAGAACAGACATCTTTTACCAGCTGTATGATGTCACAACAGGATTAATTATTCCTACAACACATACCATATAAATAATCTACAAAATTGCAATCAAACACAAAAAGTCCCACATTGCCAAAGAAAGCAGAATTGATTAAGATGACTACCAAAAACCTCCATCGAATTTTGTGAAAAGTCACATTTAATTGTGGATGGGGTCACTTAGGCATATCTCACTCGCCCAAATTCCTGCAGAAGTACTATTTAGATTACAGAACTTCTCTCTCATATGTAGTTTATTTGGGGAGTGACACACTCCAGTAAAACAAAAAACTTTGGGGCTTTTCATTGGAAAAACTTGAGAAAAATTTTAATTACCTATGGTCTTCAGGTGATCATACTAGATAGTATTTTGTGGCCTGGAAGTCTACCAGCATATGAATAAGATTACTCATCTTTTGCACATTTTAATCCCGTGATTTAAGTTGTATAATAGAAAACTCACGGGTCAAGGTTTCAAGTCGTAACCAGAAGAATTCATGCAAAAGAAGTGAGACTCTCAGCCATGCAAGATCTGGTTTAGTTTGGGGTCTTTTCTCCCTCTTCAAAACACAAGAACCTTCATCAGGCAGTAGCTGGCAGTTTGCACAAACTTTAGAAATCTTGACGGTCAGGCTTGATTTAAAAACAAAAAAAAAAGTCCTGAGGCTATGCAATCTTCAAAAATGTCTTAGAGAGAGTATATAGCAATTCAACGTTCCATTACTTTAGTTGCGAGTTTTCATAACAGTTTTTAATAGAAACTAGAAACTGCTTGTTAAGACAGGTTTAGAAATTCTGGTTTAATAGGAACCAGAAATTGATAAAATACTTGTAAGTGCTGCTTTGTGTCCTTTCCAGGAAACTTAATTTACTAACACACTAACAGTTTCAATCTTGATTTCTGCATAAAAAATTAGACATTTTATTTGTTTAGCTTGTGAAATAAAGTGTAGATTTTAAAGAAAAGCAATACTAAAAGAAACTCAAGGCCTTCAAGAGTCTAAATGCAGCTATGAATCCACCTTCATCTGGGGATATTTTAATAAGCTTTAGCAATGCAATTGTATCATAGAATTTCTTATTTTCTTAATTCAAGAAAGAGAAATTTCTGAGAGTTTACTACTATGCTGAAGCCATTCCCTGAGGAAGCCACTGGTTATAGATAGAAACAGGCAAACAAAACCAGCTGTGAACATTGGAGAAACACTGTAGGATCATATACTTTTAATGGGATTTTCTGGTAGTCTTCCTCTAGGAAGAAAATATGGAGGACATCCCTGTGCTGGCAAGAAATAAAGCTGGAAGTGGAACTTCAATAATTACCCAGGCTATACAGCACATATTTAATAATTGTTTTGGACATCAAAAATGTAGCAAAATTATCTCTGGGTTTGGCTGTCCCTGTCTGTAGCTTGCTCCTGTCCTGTGTTTTCTAATAAACACCAAATGCAATTTCAGAAATGAATAGTTGAATGCTTAAAAAGAAATAAATGTTGCTTTAGAAGACAGACAAGAATAAAGAGGAATAACGGGAATCAACATATCAAACAATATAGGACTCTGCTTCACGTAATAGTGATTTCCTTTTGTCTAATATATTTCAGTAACATTCTGCAGTTAGGGCATTTTTTTATTATTATTATTATTTTTTCCTTCTGAAGCGAGACTCAATCTGAAAATTATACAGGAGGGACTTCATGTGAATACTCTTATCTTGAGCAATTTACACAGTCGAGACAAGCTGCAAGCCTGCCTTGTCATAGAATGTACTTTGACAGGTATAGACACAGCATGATAAAAACCTTTTCTCTGTTACTATTTTACTGTAAGAGCCTAAGACTGCCCATCACTTGAGCTAATTAGAGAAGGCAATTGCAATATTTGAATATCATTCAGACCTATATCATCGCTCTACATCTCTGCCCACTAAATGTGCACTTCTGGCCTTATTCATAAAAGCAGTAGTGACTTGAAATTTAAAAATAGCTTTTACTGCTTTTATTATTTGGTGTGTTTTGGTTTGTTGGGTTTTTTTGCTTAGGTCAGGAACAAAAGCTTTTCTCTCTTTATGCAACTGGTGTTGTTCTACTTCTTTTTCTTTTTTCCAATGTGAAAAAAGAAACCTACATTTGTTTTCTTCCTGAAGTTAGGATTTCTAAATTAAAGTATAAATAATTTAAAATACTTCAATTTTTAACCAGTTAAAACACTCAAGACACATTTCTAAGGATGAAATTCTCATTGTTTCATCTGATTAGTAAAACAACTATTTGTGATTGCATTTAAAATAGGAAGAAATGGTTGCTTGCTGCTCTTCAAATCACTCGTTTTCACAAGAATTCTGTCTCTATCCAACATAATCATATTTGTTCATTTATTATAGTAATAGTAATCAATAACAAGTTGGATTTTAATGTGCTAACCAAAAGTTTTGCTTCTCTGCCACCAAAGGGTTTGTAAACTTATGATCTCCGTTTTAAATGGAATTTCTGCCCAGTCAACATTTGCATGTTATTTCCTATAAATAAGTCTGCATGCCTACTTTTCAAACATTGCTGGGTGCTCACATAGTATAAAAAGTAAAAACAAGAATGAAGAAATAAAGTTTTGCCAAAGGTGTCTTGTGTGCATGGGAAACAGTGTTCCTTAATGGTTTACGTGGTGAAAAAATATGGGGTGATTTTCATGGAAACCATATCCCTGACTAATTTCTAATGCCTGCTCTGCATTTAAATAAAAGTCTCCAGACTTTTCATGTCGGGAAACAAATATCTCTTTTCCTTTCCTCCCTCACATTCCAGGAAACATTTGACCCATTTTTTTTTCTGAAGTGTTCTTAAGAACACTTACGCTGAGGTACAGCTCACTAGGAAAATTATTAACCGAGATCTTAAGGTTTCTTGAAGTAGTAGATTATTGAAAACAGAATAACCTATAGAAGCACAAAACCCACAATAAGGAGAGTAACATGTCACTAGCGATAGAATACTATCTGGGCAGGAATATCTTGAAAAAAATCTGGAGGGTATTCTACACTAAGAAAATTTTGTTACTTAGAAGAAAGGGAAAATTGGTACATGTCTTAAAGTTGACTTCAGTCAATTTAGAGTGCTTAAGGCTTGATCTGTAATTAATGGTACTTGTGACACTAAGTCCTGTTGATGAACTCTATGATGAAGTACATAGGTTGGGAGAGACGGTCTTAATTATGGATGAACAATCTACTAGACTATTTCAAGGAAATCTTTCCTTTATTCTTGTCCATCTCCCTTTCTTTTTAATTTGATGTGTTTATTTCTCACTGTTGCATGGAAACTCTGCTATCAACATGAGTAATTTCAGATTAGACATTTTCTGTGGACTGGTTAAGATATTAATTTCTAGTATTATAATAGGTCTAACAACAGTTAGTATTCTTTTCTAACCAAAAAAAAAAATTCAACTTGTCCTACCTAATTCAATATACCAAGTAGAAAACAGTAAGTTCAGTTAATATAACTAATCTATTAGAAAAAAAAAAAAAAGTACTTGGATAAATCATAACCTTTTCCTGCCTGTAGACAATGGTGTTTCATTGACATGGAATCTCTTGTTTTAAACAGACAGATGACATTGTTTGCAGGTGTTTCATAATGTTGTTGACAAGAATAACATTGTTTATATAAGCAGTATAATTGTGCAAAATAATCTTATATCTATGTGTGTTTGTTCATCCAGTATGAGTCCACTTACTGCAGGCTACAGAATGTGATCCATAGCTGTCGGCATTCAGCTGACAGTTTGATTTAGAAAATATAGCCTGAAAATACCTTCATTTCACATATATTACTTTCTACTGTGATTGCTCAGCTAGAGTCCAGCTGTGGATATGTTAAAACTATTCATCACACATGAATATTCATCAGAGTGTTATTCTTATTTTCCTCCATTTCACTGGGACAGCAGACACAACTGCCAGGTGAGAGGTGTGAATAAACCTTCTCACTCTTTTAAAAAGTTAAATCCCCTGTGCATGCACTCAGGCACGTGAGGAAGCCCAGTGAATTATGCCTGTGCAGTTGAAATGTAATATCTTCTGTGTCCTACTGATGCAGCTGTATTCAAGGCAATATTTGTCATGTCAGGGGATGAGTCTGAAAGAAAATGCCAATCCTAAATAATTACAAAGGACTGACTCAAGCTTCCTAACTCCTGAGCTCAGTTTAAAATCTTTCAGGTTTTTTAAAGGAATTATTTTTACTAGTTTTTCCAAACTTGAGTCTTTAGGGACTAAATGACAAATTAAAACGTACTGGTTTTAAATAGAGGTTGTCAGTACAAGTAATACGAGGATCAGAAGCTACAAAAAAGCCAATAAAACACAAAGACTTGTAAAACTGAAGTTAAAATGGTGAAACTGCTTGGCAAACACGTTCACTGACTTCAGCAGGAATGGGAATTGAGTTCAAGCACAAAGACAGGCATATTTTCTCAAAGCCAATTCTGAAACCATTACTAATTTAGTGCCGCATATCGTGTTGAGTTCAAAAGGTGACATAAGGTGAAAACTTGTGTCTTGTACCCTAAGTTAAAAAAATGCAGGTTCAGGCTACTGCTTCCAGCAGTGCAGTTCCTGATGTTGCATCACACGTGATATTTATCTGGGCTGAGTCCTGGCACCAGACACACAGTGGGCATTAGCCAGTACAAACGTATTGATTTTGGTGGAGCTGCAGAATTTGACATTAACTAAAGATAAGCTCCATTAACTTCCTATTGTCTCTAGAGCAACTACCCATAGCTTTGCCCTGATGCATATTTTTATGGTAATGGAGTTAATACAAAAATTATTGTCTGGCAATAGTCAACAAAACCAAAATTCACTCTGTGGCAAAAATGCTGTGCACAGGCTATGTCATTTGTGTCCTAGGTATTTTTCTATACAAGCATAGTATAAGACTTTTCTTAGGACAATTTTCAACTCCTATTCAATACTTGTCTGAGAAGAAAAGCAAGCAAGCAAGCAAGCAAATAGACCAAGCATGAAACTTAAACAACTTCAAAGCTTTATCTGGTATCCCTTACCCACTAATCTGTTTTCCATATCCATGGCTCAGGAACTAGTAACAAGAACTATGAGGATAATCCCTTTTTTTTATTTTTTAAATTCTTATTTTATTCTAGCCAGTGCGGAAACCAAAAGAAAGGGGAAAAAAATCAGATCAATCTTCTCAGTTTTCTTTCCTCACTTAAGAGTACAAAATACATGTCTTTCAGTTAACACAAAAAACTTAGCTTCAGTAAGGAGCATCTGACTACTTAAGTACTTTGACATCACTTTTAAAAATCACTTCCAATGAAGCTTTATCATTTTGTATAGATGATTAAAATCCCATGAGAACTCAAAGGTCCATTTCTGAGTAAAATTTAGTAACCAGTCATTGTCTGTGTTCCTATTTAAATATTCAGAGTTAAGCAAATGCTACACCAGTGTTTGGTTGGGAAGGTCACTCTTTCAGCATATCCAGAGAGGAACTTCTGGAATGGATTTGCATTTCCTTTCATGGGATCAACATGTTTCAGGCACCAGGAGGTTGCAATATTAAGGCCCACATGCTATCGATAGCTTTCAACTTCAGCTTTGCCCTAGTTTATCTTTATCCTGCATCTAAATAGTACACAGCTACTCTCTCACCCCTCCCCACTCAGTGGGATGGGCTGGAGAATTAGAAAAAGGAATGACAGCTCTTGTGTTGAGATAAAAACTGTTTTAACAGAAAAATAAAAGGATAATGACAACGATATATAAAGCAATACATTAAAATACACACCACCATCCCAATAATTGGTCCATCCTCAGCAGCAATTTCAGCTATTGCAGCAACGACAGTGAATGCAGATATCACAGCAATCACAGTAATTGCAGGATCAGCAGCAACCACAGAGATCACAAGGAGCACAGCAAGAGCAGAAAGTGGAGCACCAAATGTGAAATACAGCTTCTTTGACATCCCCTTGTCAAATTCCCATTTTTATACAAAGTATGCTGTTATGGCATGGAATATTCCATTGGCCAGTTTGGATTAGCTGTCCTGGCTCTGTGCCTGTACATTAGCAAAACATGGGGAACTGAAAAAATCCTTGATTTCTGTTGCAGGTATTTTTACACAGATAAGATGTAGCAATTTAGAATTTATTAATCAAGGTAGACAATACGATAAGATCCTTAGCAGCAATTAATGATTAGCCAATTTAATATTTCACAAGATGATTCAAAAGGATTTTACATGATCAAAACAGCAACTTAATTACAGATTCAAAGATGACAAGATTCACACAAACTTACTACACAGCATCGCAACTCAAACCACACAAGTACAAGTGTGGAAACAGATGGATACATACACACAAAGAGACATGGATATATGCACATTCACATGAAGGCATATGGATAATACCATAAGCAACAATATTTGGACACCTACACCTGAAAAGGCATACATGTATGTTTAAACACCTAGATAGGTAAACAGCCAAGTAGAGACGTTAACCTAGAATTAAAATATCCCTCTTCTTGAGTTTAGTGAGAATACTTGATATGATGTAACATTACTCAACAGACAATAGCTGAGCCTCAAGAAGGTAGCGTTGCCTTGGCCTTTCCATCTGCTTTGTCAGCAGATGATGCACTTATACTTCTGAAAGGCATCCCAGCTCAAGAAGAAATACTGGTCACAGCCTGCTGCAGAAGAGCTCAAAGAGCCTCCCATGAGATCATTTACTCATAGAATCTGAGATGACTGACTTTTATCAGTATTTTTCCACTTTGGCCACAGTTAGATGAGGCATTGCTGACACTTTTCATCAGTTGCACAAGTCCAGAACTCATCAGGTTGTGCAGTTCTAGTTATCTGTCCGTTGGACCACGATCCATGTAGCAGGCATACCAGTCTGTCAGAAGGAAAATTCTCTCCTACCTGGCTTTCCCTTGACTGGTAAATAGCCCAGTAGGGGGGATCACATCCTACGTATGCACTGATCCAGACAGCAAGTATACCAGGCAGTCAGGATGTGAATTCTCTCCTAAGGCATACATGATTTTCCCTGTACAAACAGCCTAGAGAGGAGGGAATCATAGCGGTTCAGAAGGGTGCTGCACCACTACAATTTCTTAGCAACAGCTGAAAACATCAATCTACATGCTTCTCATGCTAAATGAAAAAAAATACCAGCTGCTAGGAAGAATATTAACTCTATCCCAGTTATTACCTGTCAATAACTAAAACAATACGCTTTATGAATGTTATTTTTAAACTAACTCCAAAACACAGCAGCTACTGGGAAGAAAATTAACTCTATCCAAGCTGAAATAAAGACAGCTTTCATCACCTAGCTAGTGCACAATGAAAAATTAAACTGTGTATGTATGCACATATATGCATGTAAACAGAAAGATACATGATTGAGTCATGTGGGATGAATCCCACCAACATGCTCTTGAGATAACCATAGGCAATTACTGGAATGCATGAGGTGACAGTGCCATTCAGGAACATTGAGAGGACAGTCATCAATATATTTAAGAGACATCACTTAGACAACCTAAGCTTGAGACCTGCCCTGCAGAGAAGGACTTGGGGGTGCTGGTCGATGACAAGCTCAACATGAGCCAGCAATGTGCACTTGCAGCCCAGAAGGCCAACAGTATCCTGGGCTGCATCAAAAGAAGCATGGCCAGCAGAGTGAGGGAGGTGATTCTGTCCCTCTATTCCACTGGAGTGAGAGACCCCATCTGGAATATTGTGTCCAGTTCTGGAATCCTCAGCATAAGAAGGACATGGAGTTGTTGTAACAGGTCCCGAGGAGGGCTACAAAGATGATCCAAGGGCTGGAGTACCATATGAGGACTGGATGAGAGAGTTGGGATTGTTCAGCCTGAAGAAGAAAAGGCTCTGAGGAGATTCGAATACCTGAAAGCGGCCTTCAGGAAATCTAGAAAGGGACTATTCATAAAGGCTTGTAGTGATAGGACAAGATGAATGGATATAAAATGGAAAGGGACAGATTTAGACTAGACATTAGGAAGAGTTTCTTCACCATGAGAGTGGTGAGACACTGACACAGGTTGCCCAGGGAAGCAGTGGCTGCCCCATCCCTGGAGGTGTTCAAGGTCAGGTTGGATGGGGTCTTGGGCAGCCTGATCTAAAATGATGTCCCTGCCCATGGCAGGATGATTGGAACTAGATGATCTTTAAGGTCCCTTCCAACCCTAACTATTGTATGATTGTATGATTCTGTGGTTCTGTTGGTAAATCTACTCTGGTCTGGAAGAAAAAAGAAAATGTTGTGGGCTTCAACTTGTATCTCTCATGTGTTAACAGACAGTTTTAATTGCCAGACTGTAGCAAATTCCCAGATATTTTTACGTCAGTTCCTCTTGTCACATCATGTACCAAGTATCTGGTGATAAAACAGTATGTTAGTGATCCTCTAGTTTGCTAGGCCATGTCATGAGATCAGTACCCACATACTCAGATGCTCTCAGCAGGGTAAGAATGTCACATGACTACATGTTTCTGACCTCTGAGCTCTGGTCTAAGTTATAGGCAGTAGCATTTATTTGTTGAGAATTGAGCCCTGACTGAAACTTTGTTTCTGGCTAATGTGGTCAAGAAGATATCTAATAAATATATTTACCAAAGAAGTTTAAAACAGTACACTAAAATACTAGCACTTTAGGGAACACTGATAAGATTTTTGAATCTATGGAAGATATCTTTCCAAAAGAATTTTACTTAGGGAGTATCATTAATCCCACTGAAAGCCAAAGATTCTTAGGCTAGATTGATTGCAATGGGAGTTAGTCACTTTGAAAATCTCATTAGTGTACCTGTCTACAGTTTTACACTCCCAGCTTAAATGTTTTTAACATCTGGCTACTAAGTCCATTTTAAAAATGGAGCCTTAGGATCTGAAACTACATAGTCTTAAGGATATTTATTCTCTTCCAATGACTTCAATGGAAATGAGGTAGCTAGATGTCTTTCAAAATTCTTATTATCAAGGTTAAACTGAAAAAATATGGAGAGGTAAAAAAAAAAGGATTTATAACATCTTTGATTATGTAGCACATTTACCAGATCATTGTTCTTTGCACTTTGCAGTAAAAGCAATAATCTCACCAGAAATAAGACACTCTTTCCTGTGGTTGTTTACCAAACCAACATACAGTGCTAAGGCAGGAAGGACAGAAAGAAATGCCAGGAGAAATGCACGGAATCTCAGAGCAGTGAGATTTACTATCTCACCTGACATGTATAGTGGCCCATAAGTATGTCACAAATCAAACATGTGGTGGCTATAAAAACTCCGAATCAGCATGTAGTACCATTGCATGACACCTTGAGTAGCTCAGAGCAATAGGCTATGCCATCGCATTCAAGGGGTTCCCCACATATATAGACATTTTTCTCAATTTTTGTTTAGGATACAAGGATACAAAAAAAAAGGGGGTAGAGAGGAAAGAAAAATGGATCAGGGTTCAATGTTCAAATATAATTCCAGGTCAGGGTGCATATTTTGCATATGACCTGACCACTTGAGAGCTGCATTAATTTATGTAGAGTTTGAGATTGCTAGTTTATGGTATTTGTAGGAGGATTTATGTTTAAGGTAGGATTTCTGCAAAATGCTTTGTGATCTCCTCAGTTTCTTTTGGAAAATAATAACTAGACTGAATGGAGTTCTTTAGAAGATATTCCATTTCTTGGCTTTTAAAATCAATATTTTTCACAATGTCATGAATATTTTCTGTAGAAGCCTTGGCAGCTATTTTTGTTCATTGTAATTGTGGCTATAGGTGAAGATGGAGTACCTTTCTCTCATTATTAAGAGCTCAGTAGCCCTGAGCTAAAGGCTGCAATTCTTCACGTCACCACTGTGGTGGCAAATAAGATTTTCTATTTAGTTTCTAGTAACCTCATTTGTCAAGGAGACTGTGTTTCAAGTTTATATAGATTTAGGGCAAACAAAACTGGACAGTTAAATGCTTCTTTTGTTATAAATTAAGTTAATCCATTATCAAAGAATTAAACTAATGGAACATTAACATTGCTGATACGCTGGCCTATTTGAGACTTTGTGTAAAGAAGGTTTGTGAAGTTAATATAAAAGCTAAATCATTTTTTCATTAATGATACTTTCAACAGACTGCCAGCACACTCTTATACACTGGCATGAATTTCACCCAAAATTATAGATACATTTTCCTCCTTGGAATTTTTCTCTTTTCTTTTTTACATTTTTAATTTGTGCGTGCATGTACGTATGTGTGTACATGCATGAAACAGTCAGGAATTAGGATCATAAGATATATATGAAATCTGGCATATATGCTTAAAAACCTTTACAGAAGAGTTCTGTTAAAAAAAAAGAGGGTTCTCTCCTCAACATTTATATGCTGGATTTGGGTTCATTTGTGGTTTTTTTTTTCTTTTCTATTTCCCCTTCATTTCCTCTATTTTTTCACAGTGCTAGTTGAGATTAAAAAAAGGTCATGTTAGAAGATAAGAAATGCTAACTCCCAATCAATCTTAATATGACATGCCTTCTGTGCTTGGTGACTAACTCACTTCAATGAGTAGTCTGAGCTAAAGGGCTCTGGCTGAAGTTTCTAATCAACGCAAGTACAGAAAATCTGTCTGAGGACTTTTTATGCACACTATTTTAGCCAGTGTTTTGGTTGTTACAGATTATCTCAACTGAAGCCCATAACTACTGGGTTTAGCTGCAGGTTTGTGATTTGTTGCACTTTAAAATTCAGAGAAATAATGAATTTTCAAGTTACTCACAGAATGCAATTAATGGCCTGCATCTCATCCAGTGTACTGTGCTTTCCTCCCCTTCCTCTCACATACATTTCTGTTCCTTTAGGGTTCTTGAGAAGCATTTGAAAAATTGAGGTAGGACAGTGCTTTTCACATTGTGTTGCAAAAGCTTAAGGATCCCCAGAAGCTACTGTGAGGATTAAGATTTCTGAACACACAAACCTTTAATTATGCATGATAGAAATACATGTGAGATTATACAAATATCCTTACTCTACCAAGTTCTTGTTCTGTGTAGATAATGAAAAAAGATCTCTACATTTTTGTACTGGAGATTATGGTCTTGTCTCATAAAGGAAAAAGCTACAATAAGTATCATTGTTTATGACACATCACAGTGAAGAAACATATGACCTCTGATGCTAATCTGAGGGAATTCTGGCAGTGCTTTGCTGTCAAATTTTCAGCAATTCCAAATTTATTCTTCCTTTTGCTAATAAAATTACTTTCAGTCTTTCAATATGCTCATTCATTCAAATTCAGGAAGAAATTGAATCTTAAAGAAACTTCTTAGATAGTGTATATCTTGTTAATGCCTCATTGTCTTAACAGAAAAAAAACCTAACAAGAATCAAGCTTTAAAAGTTGATGCTTGCATTTGAGTTTTGTATCTTAGTTTTGTATATTTCTCCAAAAATATTTATTAAGTTTCACATGATAGACTGGTTATTTCTATAATTTAATTTTTGTTTCTTGTCAGGAACTGAAATATTAATGACCAGACTTTTGAAAATCCAATTTCTCACTTCCTAAAAATTTCAGTAATATAAAAGTATTTTATTTTGATCATTACTATTAAAAATAATATTTTCTTGGCAATAGTCTGTAAATTGAGTCTTAGATGAACAAAACATTTGTTTTCAGGGTTTCATTGAATTCTGATTATACAAATGTCATTTCAGTAAGGTTCTTTGATCTGACAAGGATAACATTTCTTTTCCTATAGTATAACAAACAAAATATCGAGAACAATCAAATTCTTCACATCTCTTCAGCAATCCATTTCTAAAATATTTTAAAAACCTGAACAAGTTCCCTGTTTATTTTCTTGTAGCAAAAATTGTTGCTATTTTATAATATCAGTAAAATATCTCCTTTTTCCACTGTTCCATTTATAACTTTCTATCAGATTATATACAAACTCCAATATTACAAAGCCAAGAGTAATCTCTTAAGGGCATCAAAAATCTTACCTAGACTAATTTTTTTATTACAAAAAATAAGTAGAAGAATTCTATTCCAATCACAACAAAATAAAAAGAACACTGATTTATCAAAATATGTTTCTTATTTATATATATTATTATTATGATTTTTTATTAAGCTTATATTCCTACAAAGATTTGCACAGTAGCCACCTCTCTTTGTTGTGAAATTCCACAGATTTAATTTGTTTTATATATGCTGAAGAACTATTATGACTATTTTTAATCATTATCTATTTTTATACTGGAAGTGGACTAACTATGCTTTAGAAAGTACCCCCTTTTTGTAGACAAAAAGAACATGTGCTTAATTTCCGTAACTTTTAATGAAAGGAAGAATTAATCTGGTCATATTCATACTCCTTTACTTTTCATGACTTAAGCATCTCCCTGAGATTCAAAGATTTTCCTTTTCTAAGCCTCATGATGCCAATGTGCAGAGGAGAGCACACAGCTGGTAGGCAGACTTTGCCATCCCTTGGGCTTTGCAGAGCAGAGTGCTGAGACCTGGTACTTCTTAAGTTGCCTGCAAGAGTTTAGTTTCCTGTGGGTAAGGAATACATGGTTTTAACTACTAGACATAGATAGAAGAACATTTAACTGGAAGCGTAGAGGTAAATTTATAGTAGATAAGATAAAAATTAAATTCCTAAGTTTGTCTTTAAGAATAAGAATTTTATGTACTGGCTTTAGTATTGGTTACTTTCTACTTCTCCTTTCTTCAGAATAAAATCTTGAGTACACCTCTATGAAGATGCAGTTTCATTGTCAAAAAGGTTGGCTCCACATCTAACAATGCTATCAAATCTTTGTTGTCTCCAGGTATCACACATGCTGCTCCATCAGTTATGCTGGCACAAGCACTTGTGCAACTATGCTATAAACAAGATCAGAAAAGCTGCCTAGCAGTCTTCATTGGCAGTCAAATAAGATATTCTCTGGCAGAAATGCAGATTTTGTCTGCTGACATGATAGGAGAGGGATCATTTTATGACACATGATTTTTGAAGCACATGCTCAAATTCTTAGTAAAAACTTTAAGCATCAACTAAATATTACCACTTTTATTTCAGTTGACATGACACATACACCTGAAATTAGATGAGTGTTGAAGTTTGCTTAAATTATGTCTCATTTTCTGAAATTTCCTTATGATGAGACATCAACAGGAAATATATATTTTGATTAGAGGATTTAACTGAGACTCTGAGTACTCCACTCTTTGAATCTGATCCAGAATACTAAACCACCACTAGCTACAAATCTTTTGAACATTTAGCTTTTCAAAAAAGACAGAGGAAAATTACATTGTTACAGTCACTTTAAAAATCATTTTGTCACCACAGTATTCTGCATATTTTATTATCTAGATTTTGTGAGCTAGATCAGTTATAGTAGCTATGGGAGCTTTTTTGATGAATTATCAGTGGTCACTTCCATTAAGAAAAGATTGGTTTTCTTGACTGGAAATGAACCAACAATGTGTTCAATGTATTTTATGGTTATTCTTTGTTGTAAATTTGTTATTATTATAAGGCATCATTTGTATTTCCTCTATTTTGAAAGAGTAGATCAGTTATCTAGTCTGTATACTGAATAATTCAAAGAAATGTTCTCTATTAAATATTTAATCTATTCAAAATTATGCAGTCCCAATATATATCAGTTAAATGCATACATTTATGGAAGCCCACTTTTATTAAACCAAATTAAATATTGAATCAAATTTAATAATTAAACTAAATTACTTAGTAGATCAATTTAACACATAAATTTACACCACCATACTTGAATAACAGAGGAATAAACAATGAATGGGTTAAAAGTAGCCATACCTTTCTGCTAGAAACTTTTTTCTAAACTCAAGCATTAAGAGGTGTGTGCACGCAGATATGAACAGATGTATGCTGCTGATCTTTTTAAACTATAAAAGAGAAAATATCTGCCACTACATAGGCCACTAAGAGTGGAAAAGAGTAAAAATAAAATGTAGTGCATATACACTTGGGTTTTAAAAACTCATTCATGAATTATCTAAACTTAATTTAGTGTCAAAGGACAAATTAAGAGTGCCTTTTTTTCAACTCCCTCTTCCACTTTATATTTTGTGCCTAAGCTATGTGCCGTTTTGCATAAATAAAAAAAATAATATTGGCTTTATTCATCTATTATTTGTATTTCTTCAAAATGAGGATGGTGAGACACTGGAACAGGTTGCCCAGGGAAGCTATGGTTGCTTCATACCTGGAAGGGTTCAAGGCCAGGTCTTGACCAGTCTGGTTTAGTGGGAGGTGTCCCTGCCCACAGCAGGGGATCTGGAACTAGATGATCTTTAAGGTCACTTGCAATCCCAAACCATTCTATGATTATATATCTTTGAATCTGATTAAAGGCAGCAGAAATAAATTTTCATATTTACTATCACATATACTAAGAATTCATGTGCACCTGAAAGTTTTTTTAACAAAAACAGAGTCATTAACTGTGATCTGCTGTAGGCTTGGACCCAGAAAACCTATTAATGTGAGCTAAGTATCAGAAAGGCTAGTGGTTTTGGTGTATGATGTGACTTTCATGTAAAATAAACTCTCTTATGAAATAACTCTTTCTAGCTAATTTCAAACTGTAGTTTGAAACAGTTTGAAACTGTTTGTAGAGGCACTTACCTCTATATGACAAGCATAGGAATCTAATATTCTTAGCCACTTCACAGATATACAGGATCAGCCAAAAACAGAGGTGGAGAGCCACAGAGGACTGATCTAAATCACCATTACCTAAACTTTGATAGATGAAGACAAACTGGCTTGTGACAAATTCTAATTTAGCCAACCTTGTAAAATACCTCAATCTAACTAAATATATCCTACATAAAAACAATAATAAGGAATAAAGGAAGAAAGATAGATAAAATTGAGCTAAAATTTAACTATCAGAACAAGAACAACATTAAAAAAATAACATTAGTGTCTTATTTTTGAAGTAAATACATAGGAGAGGACAGAATGAAGATAATAGAACTTTCTTCCTTCAATCAGCAGCTGGTAAAACAAAGTAACATATGGAAATTAATGCAGAAAATAAAGTTTAATGACCAAACAGAATAAATTTCTCCAAAGGTAGGAAGTTCATTATCCATATCCTTGTGAGATCTACACACGGGAGAAGTCCTGTGTGTACTGTATTTCCTGAAACTGACATTTTGCAGCTTTTCTGCAGCAAGAAAATCAAAGAAGAAAGTGCTTGAGAGAAGACCTGTAGCCTAACAATTGACCATATTTCTTTAAAATGTGTGGTAATGCCACCTAAAAAGCTGTTCAGTCCAGCTTTGTAGTGAAAAAAGAAATAAGGTAGTAAGCAGTTTGGCATCTGTAACATTCTCTGGTGTTTTGGTCTGGTTATACTTTTGGAAGACCAAAAGAGAATTTTATTCCTTCAGAGTGCATATTGAAAAAAAAAAAAGACAACAAAGTTGTTTCAATTATCAATTATAGTTTATCATAATTTAAGGCATTTTGTACTAGTCCTCCTTGTACACTCTCACATTTTTTAGTTTAATTAGACAAATTATGATTTTCTGAAATCAATTTAAGAAATAAAATTAAATTAAGAATTGAGGAAATATTTCCTTAACCTCAGTGTATGCCCTACCTGCATCTCAACTACACACCAAGGTTATATGGTACCCTTCAACTCAGAGTCCATCAAAAGAAAAATGAAGTGAGCAGCCTGTTTAGTCAGTGGAAGAGGGCCCAGGGGATAAAACAGCATACTCTGTTTAAAAAAGTTAAAAAGCAACGGTGCCCAGCAACTTTTTGGGAAGTATATAATACAACTTCTTTCAATTTCTTCATTTTCTGAATGGAAGATATCAGAAGCATATATCTGCAAGCTTCAGCAAATATTTGCATTTAATATCTGAAGTCCATAATTGAAACAAAATCAGCTACCCTCAGTGCATCTCCCCCTCTCTCTCTCCCTTAAAGCTCTACAAACAAGGAGGAAGAAACAAGCATTATCAACTTTTTGTGCATAAAGTTACAGAACAGTAAAGTCAGTACCGATACTACTCACTTTGAATTTTGAAAACAAAAATCAACTTTCTATGTATTTTTTTTTCATAAGGCAAGAGGAAGAGAAAATCCAGAATGTTTTGAACTGATGTGCTGTTTTCTCTATATTTTTACAGACTGATAATATAAACAAGTGACTTGTTCACCAAAGTCACAGCCTAGTGTGATTTTTAACTGGTTTTATATGGTATGAGTGCCTCTATCTCACATAAATCTGAGGTCTTGAAAAGCACAATCTGAGAAAGGGAAGGAATTATGTTTCTACAGGTGCAGGTACTCAAGAAGCTTCACATTTGCTTTTTAAATAGGTTTTAAAAACTGTGTAGAAGCAGCAGTATTTTGACAGGTTCTTCAGATTTGAAAATTAGAACAAATCCAAATGCAAAGAAGAGCCATAAGGCAGTAGCCTTTAAAATGCTGGTTCCTTTCTTCCTTTCTCTTTGCATTCTGCTACATCAACACTTTACTTTCAAACAGTACAAAATTTGACATGATGCTATGTTGAAGGCTGAGAGGAGACCTTGTTGCTCTCTACAACTGCCTGAAAGGAGGTTGTGGAGAGAAGGGAGCTGGCCTCTTCTCCCAAGTGACGGTGGACAGGACAAGAGGGAATGACCTCAAGCTCCACCAGGGGAGATTTAGGCTGGACATCAGAAAAAGATTTTTCACAGCAAGGGTCATTGGGCACTGGAATAGACTGCCCAGGGAGGTGATTAAGTAAAATTCCCTGGAGATGTTTCAGTGACGGGTGGACGAGGTGCTGAGTGGTGTGATTTAGTGATTGATAGCAATGGTTGGACTAAATTATCCAGTGGGTCCTTTCCAATCTAGTGATTCTATGATTCTATGATCATGTCAGTTTTGCTCAGAGGTAAGATGATGCTAGACCTCTGTCTCCTTTCAATCCCTTGCCTGCCTTGGGAACCTCTCCTCCTACTCTAAAGCCTAAGACAGACAAGAGAGATTTTTATGGAAAGACTCAGGCATGTCACCTTGCAGACCTTGATCTCAGTAGTTTTCTTAGGAATGTAAGTAGATTCAGACTCCTCTTTTCTTCCACCATGTGTGATCATGTAGTGTGTGTTACAACTGAGTATCTGTAGAACTGACACAACAGAATGCAGCTCAAATCAGAATAATTAAAATAGGTAAAATACTTGAATCTGAACACTAAATGTCATATTTGTATTTTATGTATATATTTCTTTAAACTGAGTGAATGCAGCTGAACTTTTGCAGCCTTCTAGTGCAATGAATGAGAATTGGAAACAAAAATACTGTAATATTAAATTGTACTTCAATACATGATATTTTCACAGTAATAGGAACATAAAATGTGGGAATATTAAACAAAATCAAATCCAACTTCCTTTCCAGCCCCCTGAATTTCCCAGTATTGACTAACTTTTGGAGAACTGTCTTGTTCAGCAAGAAGCTGGGGTGTAAATATATGTGTGAGTGGAATTCTGCAGACCTACGTGAGCTGCTGTACTCATGGTGTCACATCATTGTGAGTGCATGTGTTAGCTTCATTAGAATAATTTTTTTTTCTTCTGTGACATTCTCTCATTTTTTCACTAAATCCAACACTTTCTCAATTCCCTTGTCTAGATGACCGTACATCTTAGGTGTTCAAGCTAAATAGGGAATTGCAGGTTTTAATTTTGAAAAAGAAATTGGGAGAACGATTATCAAAGGTTGTCTGAGAAAGGAAATATTATGAAATGGATTTCTGCCAACTCTTAGGATTTTTGTAGGCTCACAGGGATGTGAATAGCTTCATTATGCAGATGTCAGTGCTCTCCTAAGCTGTGGCCAGTTCCTTCCAAGACTTGAGTATGTGACACACCTAAGAAGAGGCTGGCTAGAAGGAAGGTAACAAGAACGGCTCCAGCTTTTATCTTTACATCTGTCACATAGCTGAGGAGAGGACTTAGTGAGAACTCTACCCGACTGAAGAAATATCAGCTAAACTACCATTATATTCTTTTTACCTTTTGGATACCTATGGGTACGTGAGTTACATATTACTGTTTTAATACAGACAACAGAGAGGTATTGGCAAACTGCTCAGGTTGGTATTCACTTCTTCACTTCTCCAGGTTTAAGTCAAGTCTAAAAGTCAAATGTAGAGCCTGATTAAGGCTCCTATCTACAAATAAAGCTAACTTCTAACTAAAGTGTAAAATGTCTGTGCTCACAATATAGTCAGCAGAGACAAAGGCAAAGCAGATAGTAGAGATGAGAGAGCAATTCAGCTCACCATTACATGAAATTAAATACACCACTTATAACGGGGCTTAGCTACCTAAACATAAGTTTCTAGTGTCACTTTACATGCTTAGAGTTCCCCCAGACTTTAAAGATCCCAGCTTCCAACTCAGAATACCTCCAAAGACAACCTTCTCCACACTTCTCATTTTTTTAAGTAAAACAACTGTAGGTCAGGATAAATTATATTTGCCTCCAACGAACACAGGATAAGAACTTCTCATATGTAAATGTATGTGGAGATTCCCTGGGAGATATGATATCAGGAAAAGGAGAATTAAACCTACAGTAGTCAGTGTGAAAGAGGGGTTTGTACCCCAATACCTTCTCAAGAAAAGAGCCTGAGAATGAGTAATCCTATAAAACAAAGACACTGCCAGTCAACCTCCATGCAATTCACAGAGTTCCCTAGGTTGCTACTGGAGGGATGAGGACAGGTATAACAGTCAAGCTTAGTCCCACCTTTAAAATGGTACACTGATATGTCTTAATCACATATAATCATACTGGGCTTATGACAAATGCAAGAGTATCTTCTTTTAATTAAAAAATCAAACAGAAACTGAACTGCCAGTAAATCTACAAGTCTCACACATGATACTGAATATGGAAATGTTTTCCTTCAATGTGATAACTTCAGCCTCTTATCCATGCTGACTGTTCGTGCTCTGACCTTTAGCCATGTGCTTTAATTTTCTTTTTTTACAGAGAATTGATGAATCTATCTATCTGTTGTTGAAATTCTTGCCCATCAATTCCAAGCAGTAAATTTCATTGTCTATGCTCTGAAAATTCAAAGAATAATATGTGTCACATATTTCTTTAAAACCAAGGCACATATATTCCAGGTAAAAATGCAATACATAGTATATGTATAGGCTGCAATGTATAATAAAACAACCTTTCAAAAATATATAGCCTAATAAAAAGTACAAAGCAATAAATGTATGAAAACCAATACCACAACATTACTGTAATGCTAAGGTACAGATAATAGTAAGCAAAACAAAAAACGATCACCGTAATAGAAATTGCAGTTTTAAAGGTAAAATTTTTCTATAGGATTAATGCATAAACATATCCTTCAATCTTTCCTCATCTAAGGACCATGAACTCCAGTTGTGAGTACACTTTAATCAAGACTAAACTGTACTGCCCTGATATTGGAAAATTATCACAGACAAATCCTATGGACAAAATTAGTCTTCATAAGGCAAAAGGATGGGCACTCAAAATCATTATCAGAACTGGGTTTTTACAGTTCTATGAATTCAGATATTAAAAAGACTAGATTCTTGCCAATTAACTGGGAATACTGTGATTTCCAATGTTCTGATATGAATCTACTCAGGCAGGATTTTTTTATAAGGCAGAGTTAAGAATCTGCACAAGTTCATTCCCCAATATATAGTGGGTTTGTACCAGAGATATGATTAGCTGTGGGTCTTTTATAAAATAGAAACTGGGAGTGTGTCAGTCTTTTGTCAGGTATGCATTTCAGACATGCTCATCACATTTATATGAGCTAAAAACGAGATACTAAAGACGAGGTTTTCTACAGCTGTTTTTTATTTCATTCTAAGATTCTACAGTTGTAGTTGCATCTTACTGATAGTGAATTTTGAGTATATCATTAAGAAGGAAATGCAAAAATTATGCAATTTTATACTCCAAGTTGACTTGTGATGGCAGATTTAAAGAATATAAATCTTCTGGTAATAGTTTTGCCTGAATATGTTTTCTAGTATTCAATTATTCACTTACAATTGTAGAGATGGCCACATAGACATTGGAGATTATTATGTGAACTACCTTCCTATGAGATGCTCCTGCAATAAGGCTGGTTTAGAATCCAATTGAAGCACTTCTTTTTAATAATTTTCCAACAAGATATGTGGCCCTGGCAACTTCATCAGGTCTCAGGTAACACAGGCACACAAATGTGTCTGGATCCTCTCTGCAAGCGCACTGTTAGGATGTTCAGCATAGTTGTGACTTATACAACCAGTTAAGTCAAGCTATAGGACCTGTGTTTGTTTACAATTAAAATTGTAAAACTTTCTCAGTAGTAGACTTAACAAGGAATGTTGTCTGTATTAGAAGGAAAAACAAGTAATTCACCCCTCCCCTGGCCTGTGAAGCTGAACCNTGGACCCAGCACTGAGCCCTGGCACTGAGACTAGGCATGGCTGGAGGACCAGGAAGCACAGCCATGCATAGAAATAAATGTATTGATTTACCAAAATGTTCCTATTGCCTCAAGTATTAAGTTCAACACCTTGCAGAAAGGGGAAGGGCAGCCTTTAATTGGCCAGCGCCTCAACTTTTATGCTTGACATGCCCATGTTAGGTGACTGAATTGATTGCACATAACTTCGAATGTTTCCCTGTACTTCAGATATTTGTGTCACATTGGATCTATCCTGTAGATACTTATGGTAACAACTCTAACATCTCACACAGAAAGAAACAATATCTTCACATTCCAACCATCATTCTTCTTTCGCATCTGTCATCCTCAGTCTCTTAGCCTTAGGGATGTCACTATCCATTTCTGAACTTCTCAGGACCTCTTTTTTTTGCGATGAGTTAAGCTACCTGACCAGAGTGATATAGTTTCATGTTGCTGCTTAAAATAAAGATGTCTTGATGAGGTATAGCTTTTCTCAGGGATGGAAAGAAAGTCCATTTCAATTTCACAAAGGGGGACCATGGCAATGGGAATACTTTTAGGGAAGGTGAAAGTGTGTGGCTTCAGCCTTTCCAATCTGTGTCACTTGCTGTTACTGCTGGATTGGCTATACAGGCCATAAAAAAAAGGTTCCTTGTCTATGACAGACAAAAAAGGTAAAAGTCTAACAGGCTCATGCACTTATAGTTGTTATGAATATTTATGTATTGATCATCAACAATTACACAAATGTTTAGTTAATGAAACAACAATAGAAAAACTGAGAGGAAATACCTTTAGTTCCTTTTTTTTTAATTGTCTCAAAAAATCCCCATAACAGTTTCTACCTTTGAATCAAGTTTCTTAACAGACATATGGTCACAACAGAGAAATCATTCTAGTCGGTCAAGCCCTAAGTTAAGCCCAAAATAATTTGATCATTTCGTTGTCATTGAATCATTGCCACTTGAATGCTTTCATATAGTTTAATTATAATTCAACACAATGTTTAGCTTCTGGGAAAAAGACCTCTGTTAAAAGCTACTTCCTGGGAAAAGTGGTACATTGAGAGCTCTTAGCTAGTATTGCAAATTATTATTCATGTATAATTCTTCTGCAGCAGTGAACATCTGCTAATAAATTTGATTCAAGTTTCCATGATAACTTTTGCCCTCATCATTCAGTCTCTGCATGAACTTCTCATCTGATGACAATTTATGTTATTTATTTATTACCAAGAATTCTTATCCTATTAGAAAATTAGCCCATAAAATCATCAGGTAAATTAAAGTTATTTATAAAAACATCTTTTCCCAATTTAAAAAAATAATAATAATAATCCTGATTTAGAAGAGAACTTCTGTAGATTCCCTGGAAGCTAACTGACAGATGGTCACCTTGGCAGTGTGCTATAGTAGTGCAACCAAACATTTATTAAGAGTTTCTGAGGTAGAAGGTGATCAAGAGCATCAGAAGCTATTACTTCTAACTCTGAGTTTTGTCAATCTTCTTTTCCTTTTTGCCTCCACATTTACAGATAAGCTTAAATCCAGATCAAATATAAAAGTTCCCTTGAGTAAACACAGATCTGTCATATTGATTTGATGTATGACATTTTTCCAAGTGATATTGTTATTTGCCATGTGGTTAGACTGCAGAATTGAGGGTTCAGGTGTATAACCACTTCATCTTCCCCAGTAGTACCCCTGCCTAACCATTCCTCGTGCACCTTTGGGCAAGCACAGCTCAGTTGCCATTGTTTGCCCTTTGCTATGTGAGCTGACAGAAAATGTTGTTGTCCCCAAATGTTCATGGTACAGGATATCAGCACCAGGAATGTTTAGACAGAGGTATTACTGGGCAAGACAAAGCGGTTATACAGCATCCAGCAGCTCGCTCAGAAGGGAAATTCTCGGTCAAAAAGAAGGGATGTTTTCATTGCCTTTATAGCTTCTTTTCCCCTTCCCAAGGCAAAAAAAATCATGCAAGAATTTCCAACAGATATTTCTTTTAATCCTGATCAATTTACTTTATGGGTTCTGTACCTTTCATTGCAAGACACCATCAAATAACCTTGAATATGTTACATGAAATAATCATGTAATATTGCTATGACTACAGTGCTTACTGTAAGAAACATTAATTATTGGCCTGTATCATTGCCACTGTTGTTATTTGAAGTAGTGGTGAAAAGTAATGCACGATTTGCAGTATGATTTATCATATTTCAGGTTTTATTATGTTTTTCTGTCTATTTCTATTTTCAGTTGATCAGACTTTCTTTTACAAAGCTCTTTAATTCTCTTTTCAGAATCTTTTGCAAAACTGACACTTTTGAAACATGAAAGAAAATATTCAATTGCTTTGATGTTGATTGTATCCCTTATTGTCCCTGAGGCAGGCCATGTTAGCCATCCTGTCCAGGATACTTCTTTACATATGCAATTTTTTTCTTAGTAACATGTTGCAGTACTTATTTTACTATATTTTATTCCTCCTTGAGATTATGTGGCTACAGCAATATTATTAAGTTCCTTTGATTGTATGACTTGACCCTTAAACTATTCTACTCTTCCAAAATTACTGCTAGGAGTAAAGTTCTGCAGTAATTTGAGATTTTATTCACTGCAGTTGATTTTCCTTTTAATTTTGTATTTGAGATCAAAGCATATTCAACTTAATAACAACTAGCCAGAATAGGAAAAAAAAAAAGCAGTCTATTCATTTATTTCTGAATCTATTTGTATTTCAGTGTCCACAGCAGCCCCACTGATCATAGAGTCAGCTTTTACGTATGGACTGTAGGCATCATAAGACCTTTTACATAATCGTAGAATCATAGAATCATCGAACAACCAGGTTGGAAGAGATCCACCGGATCATCGAGTCCAACCATTCCTATCAAAATATAATGTGAGTAATGTTACAAGTATGGCATAACAGGTCTGGATATAGTCTTTTTATGAACTTTCTTAACTTTTAGTTTAAAAATACTTTTTTACTTTTTGTACCATACTGTGTCTTTCTGGTGGATAAATATTCCATACTGGCTTTATAACATGTAAATTAAGCATTAATGTAATTAGTCAGCCCATATACAATACTAGTTTCATTGTTTTTTACAATTAGAGGATGTCTACAGAACTTAGTTATTCAAAATCTTTTTTTTTTCAAGATTTAGAGGAATTCATCAAATGAAACTGCATCTAGAAAGACAGATCTAGATGTGAGCTTGATTTCCCACAGCGTTACTCCTATAAGTAATTATATCTACACAAACCACAAAAATTATTAAATCTGAGTGATAGCATTCTATACCCAGTTTGGACTTGGGTACATTTTTATCTATGCAAAGTAATGGCTATTCACATTCTTTCTTCTTTCCTTGGTAGAGTTACAAGAATAAAGTGAGAAGACAGATTTTCTCAAGAGTAGCTTTATAATATCTTTAAACTGAGTAGTTTATTACAAAATGAAATTAATGTCAAAATGGAGAAAGGCTAAGAGTCTACAAATGCACCCTTATGAAAGATTTTTACATGTTTTCCTCCAAGAGAACATGTTCTCCAAGAACATATCCTCCTCCAAGAGGAATGTTCTCCTTCAAGATTTCTATGATGATGTTCACAGCCAGTTTCTGGTTGTTTTGCACTAATTCAGTGGCATTGAAGTGCTGGAAACTGTGATATAATTTGTCCTGGCTAGTACAAGGAATTAAATGTTTTCTAGAATGAACCTTTTCTCAAATACAGACAGTGTTGTATTTGAATTTTTTAAAAAATAGATAATTGAGAACTTATGAAGGAATAGTCATTTTTATTTACACATCTGGCAGTCTATAAATCAGTTACTTGTAACTACAAGCTGTTATTATAAAACTGTAATTTAGGGAAGTTTCTAGAAGTAATGGTTATGAAGTCATGATATAGATTGCCTGGGGACATTGTGGATTCTCCACCACTGGAGGTCTTTAAAGAACAGGTTAGACAAAAATCTATTTGGAATATCATAACATAGACACATATTCAGCAGGAAAGTAAAATCAGAACACAGTGTCTTTGCTTCAGATGGCAGTCTACCCCAACAGGCAGGCTTGTTCTAAGCAAAAACAGAGATTGTAAATCCATTGAACAAAGTGGGACCAGCTGCATGGACTCTGCAGTTAGCTGACAATATCTCCACATGCAATATTTTTTCTCTGATGTATAAGATGGGTAAGCAATGACAGTAGCTCCATGGATATGCATGTCATGTACTGTGTGTGGGTTTTACAACATACCAATGTCCTTGATATGCACGGGAATCTGGAGAGATGCAGTATTGCCACGCTGAAGTAACAAAGGAAGACGGTTCTGCTCTTATGTCTCTGTCTCCTCCTTTGAAGAGCAGCCCAGGTTGTTGCAGTGCTAGTCAGACTGAATACTATTTCCAGGTTTTAGTCCTAGAAGTAATTACTTTTATAAAATATACAAAAGTACATTTACAATAGCAGTATTACAACCAAGTTTTCATATAACTGAAACTACCATTGTCAGAAAAGAGGAGCAATGTATGTGTTGTTCACTCCCACCTATACCTTTTCTGTTCACCTTCTGCTCTAATTCAACAAACCACTGTGGGTTCCCGGCTCTCTCCATTTCCCAACTCATCCCAGAAGAGCCAGCGTACGCAGATCCTTGAAGCAGAAGCACACAGGGACAGCAGGCAATCCCACAGCAGCATCACATGCAAAAGCAGATTTGGCACTTTACTACTTCCACCTTTTAGGCAGAAAGAAGCAGTGACAGCATTACTCAATAACAAAGAGAGGCTGAGAGCTGTGCTAGCATGCAGAAGAGGACATGTCCTTTCACAGCTGCAGACCACAGCCATAAGTTTTGTTTTGAGGGCAAGTTCAATCTTTTGGGGATTTCCCACTTGTACAAGCCTTGAGAAGGCAACTCAGGATATGTAGACTTGGCTCTCAGTGAGAAGAACTCCCTCTCTACTGCCAGAAAAATATGTAAGCAAGAGGAGTTCATTCTCATTAAGCCAGAAGAGCTGTGTAGTGTTACAAAAAGTTTAGACTGCATAGTCATCAGGGTTTCATGTTTCTGCTCCTGCATCACCACTGCTTTCTTCAACCATCTTGTATTCATGTAGGCTCATGGGGAAACATGTTAGCAGGATGATGTAACTTAAAATTACCTTTTCCATTTAAAATTGNAGGTCAGGGCAATCTGTGGTTGTAGTACACAATGGGGATGATGTGACTAAGAGCTGTCCTGCAGAGATGGACCTGGGGGTGCTGGGGCATGAGAAGCTCAACATGAGCCGGCAATGTGTGCTCACAGCATAGAACGCCAACTTTATCCTGGGCTGCATCAGAAGAGGTGTGGCCAGCAAGTTGAAAAAGGTGATTCTTCCCCTCTATTCTTCTCTTGTGAGACCTCACAAGTACCTGGAGTACTGTGTCCAGTTCTGGAATCCTCAGTGTAAGAAGGATATGGAACTCTTGGAACAGGTCAAGAGCGCAGGGCTATGAGGATGATCAGAGGGCTGGAGCACCTCTGCTATGAAGACAGGCTGAGAGAGTTGGGCTTGTTCAGCCTGGAGAAGAGAAGGTTCTGAAGAGATCTTATAGTGACATGAAAGTGGCCTACAAGAAAACTGGAGAGGGACTATTCATAAAAGCTTGTAGTGATAGGATGAGGTGAATGGGTGTAAACTGGAAAAGGGTAGATTTAAGCTTGATGTAAGGAAGAATTTCTTCATTGTGAGAGCAGTGAGACACTGGAACAGATTACCCTGGGAAGCTGTAGATGACCCATCCCTGGAGGTGTTCAAGACCAGGTTGTATCGTGTCTTGGGAAGTGTCTTGATCTAGTGGGACATGTCCCTGGCCATGGCAGGGTGGTTGGAACTAGATGATCTTTAAAGTCCCTTCCAATCCAAATTATTCTGATTCTATGATTCTATGAAACACCTTTAATTCAGACTCATTGCGTCACAGCAAGGAGCTTAACTCTTCTCATCAACCAGTGAATTTCAATTCCACCAAAATTTCCCTGAAGCCTTTGCAGCAGCAAAAATGATGTGAGAGTAGATTCAAGCTGTGTCCTAAACCAGTGATTCATTTACTGTGTAAAAACTTTAGGGGATTTATTATTTATAGAAACAGATTTGTAAAATATTCATTTTTTATTATTTTGGGGAAGTAGGAACCGTATTGTTGTCTGCTTGTTCAAACATAATCTATGATTGCATTCAACAAATAATGCTAGTAAAATAATTCAGAATATTTCTTAAAGTTTATTTAACATGAAGAGGCACGTTCTCTTTGACTAGTGCCTTGCAAGCATTTTCCTTAATCTTATATGATACTTCTGATTTAATTGAGAAAAGTCACTGCAAAACAAAGTCATTTTTCTTACATGGTTTTGTTAAAAAAATAAAAAAGTAATACAATTAAGACTATGCTAAGCAAAGGGGGAAAAATCAGCAGCCACAGAACAAAAACAAAAGCAAAACCAGCAAAAAATTCTTGACTGCCCTGGCAGAACAACAACATGTCATGTCTACAATAAAAAATTGCTGCAGTCAACACATAAGTGACCTGTAGATTATATAATTTTTTTAAATTACCTTATTATAGTTTGAGGGGAGGAAGAATAAAGGAAGGAGACAAGGAAGGAAATATTCTAACTACCAAATGATAATTCATAATTGAATAATTTCACACCATTTTTATCTCAATCATATTTAAAGATTCCTAGTTAAAAATAGGTTACGAGCTTAGTGGGACATCATTGAAGGAGATGTAAAATATCTACTGAAATCTATTTTTGTATCATTAATGTTACAAATAAAAAAAATCACCTTTACTTTTAAGCATTTGTTGCACATTATTTTATAAAAAAGGGAAGACATTCTCAGAGGAATCAGTGGGGATCACTCCATTGCCTGTGCTGCCCACACAAAATGGAACAAGCCTCTGAATTTGAAGCCACTGGCATCCCTCTCTTTGACTTTGCTTATCAGCCAGCTTACATCTTTCAAATCCTCAAAGTTAATGCCAACAGTGATTTCTGCTGTGTTGTCACCTGTACAGGCCAGTAGCTCTTCTTGGAGGGAGAAGAAAGAACTCCTGCTTATATTAGATTAAAGTCACAATGCAAAGGAATTGGTATGAACAGTTTCAAGATACATACACCTTTATCTGCCTTTGTAAACTAAAAGACATTTGAATGGCATTAGATAGTTGAATAGTGAGCCAGAACACAGACATATGGGTTTTCTTTTTCTTCAAATGCCTAAGAAAAGGCTTTCCCCATCAAAACAGAACCATAAGAAAAGATGCAGAGTAGTTTGTATGTCATCTGTATTTTTCTTCACATCTTCAATATGCTACAAAAAAAGGAAATGTGACTATTCTGTGTGCACAGGGTAAAGATGCCAACATGATTTCTCTCAGTTGGAAAGCATCCTCTCATTAAAACAAATTGCTAAGGCCAAGAATGTAGGAAGCTAAAAGCCACTGAAGTACAAGGTGTAGTTGTCACCAAGAAAAGAACATAATGAAACAAATTTTCTGACCTAAAGTAGGCCCTGAATAACAGAAAGAAAGGAAGGTCCTTCTACTATTTTAATGTGTTTATTCTTTGTAATTAGTCTCCCTAAAGCCATTTCAGGTTATTATTACAAATTATAAAATATAATTACGCATGAGGATAAGTGGAAGGAATATTATAGATATGTTTGAAAGAAGTATCAGTGAACTTCTTAGATTGAAAACTTAGCTTTCATTTCCATTCCACTTTAAAAAATATGCTTCATTCAAAAAATAACCTTTTCATTATTAAGATTCCAAAAATAAATATACTTTGCTGATATGGGTAGAGTAAGGTTTGAGGTCCCGGAGTGTGAAAATCTTTTTCATCTTTTTTATTTACTTTTTGTTATTATGATACTTTTATCTCTATGAAGCACAAAGTCTTAGTACTTGCTATACATAAGCAGGCCATGGAAGGATTAAGGAAATGGCAGTGTTTCTATATTGTGCAGAGATTGTAGTCCTTGTCAGATTTAATGCCCTTTCATGCCCTAGGACATATTAAACAGTATATATTGAGCAAAAGGAAAGATGTATACCCCCAGAGTAACACACCCTTGATCATTTGCTAAGTTGATTGTTGACAGTGGCAACAGAGACCAAGAAGAAAAATGGTCACATCAAACAGTCATTTTCAGTAACATTTCATTGTGTAGTGATGACTGATTCTGTGCCTGGATTCTGCCTGATTGCAGATACAGGGTCAGGTAGTCACAATATGTTCTGCTAACAAACACTGTGCAATCACTCAAGAAGATTACAAAAGCAAAGAGAAACAGGAGGTTTCAGAAAGGTAGAAGAATCATCATGAAATTCTCCTCAAGAAAAAAAGGAAAAAATTATTTTCTTGCACTTACTTATTTACTACTCTTTTTTTAGCCATATTTCTTTCCATTGAAAGAAATTCTTTCTCAAATTGTTTTTCTCAAAATGCCAGTGTGGGGAATTTTCAACCATTGAAAGCTGTTATTTTTATTAACCTTCTGCAGTTAGATATGTTCTGCTTAGAATGGCAGTTCTAAGCTTTGAAATTGAAAGGCAAGAAAGATACTTCCTTATCTTCAAACTTAAATTTCTGTCTTTACACAATTTTGTAAACTTCAGCAAAACATCAGATTTTGTTGTTCCCTAGATTGATGAGGATCACAGTGATCTGGCTGTTTTATCACATGGGCTGAAGTGTGGTTCTTATGAAGCAACATTAATGATGGCTGAATTCCACCTTATTTAGCATTTCTTTCCTCTTCCTTCTTGGCAAGACTAATCTTTTGCAATGCAATTAACATTAGTTTGTGCCTGAAATGGTCTGCTTCCTACACAAACATCGGCTAAGGTACTAAGAGATACTAAGTTCTTTTCATTTATTTTCACTTTAAATGACTTCAGTCTTCTAAAGGAAAAAAATGTTTAGTATATACATTTTTCTAACCCATGTTTTATTGCACAGAGAAATAAGGACTCCCAAAAGTGATTGAGAAATCCCTAAAAATATTGGTAGTTCAGAGAGATAGGTTAAGTCTCCTTCTAGAAGGGATGCTGTCTTCTTTTTCATCAGTGAGCCAAGACAAGGATTCAGAAGGAGTACACTGAAACTAGAAGCGAAATTTTAGACAACTAAAGTTAGATCAGGGACATAAGGGTATTGACTCAACAAAAATATAACTGCTCCTGATTTACTTGAGTATTTTAAATTTTTTTTATGAGGAAGTTACTTTTTAGACAAGCCTTTTTCTTTCCCATTACTCAGGATGATTATTAACCATTTCTATGAATTGTATTTGCATTTTCCAATGTCTTGTTCCAGGCTTCTGGTACTTCTTTGGATTTAGAGAATAAATCAGAAGAACATAATGCATTTTGAATTGTACGTACTATAGAACAAAGGTGTGCATGCATATGCATACACATATGCGCATTTAAGCACTGCGAAGAGTCTTTCCAGTTAGGATTGGGAATCATGCTATTACACTCATCATCATCACCATAATGGTGACAACATCAAAAAATCGTGAACGCTATATTCTTCCCATGAAAATAAGACAACATATGCTATTTGGCAACCAATACTAAATATATCAAATGTATTTCTCCCCTCTCTTGTTTTCTAGTATACTTTGTTCAAGTTAACTCAATAGATTTTCTTTTCTTGGAAAATATACCCTTATCAAAACAAAGGAAAGTCTTTGAATTGAAGCTTAATAAAGTGTCCATAATATCCAGCATTCATCATGAAGCAAGTAAGTAACCAAACAAATTAAAATGTAGATTATAGTTGTAAACTGTTTGCAGAAATAGGGAGACTTCATGGAGTGTAAAGATTATAAGAGACAGCTCCTGATAACCTTCTCCACCACTTACAGAGCCCTCATCCATGACAGAACAGTGAATGGGTAATTGATTAGGGTAAGCGTGGTAGAAACTAAATTAAAAACTAGATAAAAAAATATGACTTTTATGTTTATTGTCAAAATAAGCTAAATGCAAATAAGAAAATAAGTCAAATTTCCAGAAAGTGTTTCAGAGAGCTTCTGTTTGATTCTATATACCGCAATATGAGAGTGAATACTAAGAACCCTTTACTGAATAAAAACGCCAAACAAGAAACTTGGACCATTTCTTTCTGTCTGGCTTCTCACTGCATGGGGATTATAAACTGTGTTGCCATAAAACATAATTCACAATAATCCTATGACAAATTTCAATAGAACAATTATCAGGAGTCATGCCTTGTAAATAACAAAACCACAGATTGATTTAGTGTAAATTCACATGTTTATTTCCACATGCTCTATCAGAAAGTGTCAATGCTTTGGTGTTTGTACTACAGCGTTTCTTGCTTTTCTACAAACTAACCTTATTCAGGACAATATTACCCAATGCACATACACTCCCATCAATAGCATTGAAACCTTTTACATCAGCACAAAACTCAAAAATCCTTAGGCCACAGAGCTATGACATTTGCAGTCATAAAAGGAATATCCATATATTACAGTAGCTGAGAAAGTGTTGACTGTTGTATTAAGGCCTAAGCATGGTAGTTTGTTTAAAAAAAGGACATGTTTATGTGTTTGCTTGCATGTATACGTATGTGTGTGCGTATGTATTGTATGTATGCATATAGTTAGATTTCAGTTTCAGTGAGATTAGTAGTGTACAACAGTCATTGATTATAGAACAAAGAAACAGGAAAAAATTGTTTAAGAGATTTTCATATACTGAATTGCTGACAAGACAAAAATATTGAAGCAAAAAATGCATCAAAAAGGCAGGCAAACCATGCAGACTACAGCTTACAAAGAAATTAACTCTGAGTGTCTTACTCTTCAAATATCTGAACGATCAGTTTAAATAGTCATCTAAGGTCAAACGATTCCAGTACTCGAATATATAACGTAAAGTAAAAAAAAAAAAAAAAGCTTTCCTTCACTGTCACAAAGCAGTTCTTTGGTTGGAAGCATAACATTGCAGTCAGGTCTTTGTTAACAAGGATATTCCAGATTCAATGAAGAGACAAGGTACCATTAAGATTCAGCTAACAATGGTTGCCACCTGACACACATGTCCTTAGGCTCGTATGCCCTTTGGGTATCTTCACTTCAATGAACAGAGGCTTAAAGTACCAACTTAAAATTATACTGCATGTACTAAGTCATTTAAATCCTCCATCAGGATTTACAGAGCAGGTAACATTTATTTGAACAAACTACCCCACCTGAAAACTCTGCTTAGCACGAATATAGCCCACTTCCCAATAAATCAAAATGAATAATGAACGTCAAAAAAGGTGGATAATACAATACTGCACACTGTAACACATAAACTCTCTTACAGTACCCTTGCAGAAGATCTACTTGGGTGTCTATATCTTAAATGCCTTTTAGCAAAAGCAGCAAATTCCAGAAAAAAATAAATAAAATAAATATACTATTCAGTTGTATCTTTTTACTACGAAATCAAAGAACTTTGGAGTCTGTAGGGAAAAATTACTTCTAAAGATGGCAAGGGTCGATCTTGAGTCCAAAGATATGGCCAGGATTTTGGCTCACAAGGCTGAATAGACTAGGTAAACTCCAGACTCTTTTGAGTCTGATCCAGAGTTAAGGGTAGCACAAAGAAAGGCAGATGAATCAGAGTAAAGTAGAAGAATAGTTAGGAATTTGGGGGGGAAATGGCTAAATATAGCCAGAGATGACAAAGTTATTTTTTTTAATAATTGTTTTCAGTCCCATTAGGTTAGGCTTGGCCTGACAGAGTCAACCCTATCATGTTAAGGCAGAGTTTAGAGTTCAATTGCAGTTCAGAGTTCAGGCCAGGAAAAGCCTCTAGGCTAACAGCAGTACTAAAGTGCAGAGTTTTCAAAGTTTGTTAACTAAATTGAAAAGAGACAATAGCAGGAAAGACTTCAAGGAGTTAGATTTAATGTGACCATACTAGGAAAACAGTTTAGAAATAACAGGCCAGGTTTAAAATTAAGAATGACACAGAACTATGGAACCATAAAATCATTTATGTTGGAAAAGACCTTTAAGTTTATGGAATCCAACTGTTAATTTATCACTGCCAAGTCCATCACTAAACCATGTCCCTTAGGGCGACAAAAAAATCTGCATATGGCTGGGCCCTATGATCAAAAATTAGGACTCAATCTAGAAGAGGACACTGGTTTAATCATTAGATTTGCCCCCAGTTGGTACAGCCTGCTGAGACAGGTCTGCTGGCACTGGTCTGTTAAATTCAAGTCTTGGAATGGTATTAGTCCAGGTTTTGAGCTGAGCTTTTCAGAGGTTCTGGATGAGATTTAGTTCCTAAAGCAGGGTAGGCACAAGAAGAGCTAATGATCTATCTGTAAATTTACGTCAAATAGAATATGATGATCTGAGGTTAGTGTGACCAATAGCAACAGTCTCTGCTTTGAAGACTGAGGCTAACAGGAGTTTCTGTACTGTGTTTAAAGTCAGCTAGGTTGTGATTTGACCATGACTGTCAGATTTTTAATACTGTGGGAAATTTATACCAAAATGCCTTAATCTGTTAAGGACAAATGTATTGATTTCAAGTCCTATAAAATGGTTTCTATCAGTATTATTCATAGTTTAAATAAGAGCTTGGACATTTCAGAAATTAGAAATGGAATATTAAAAACGTATTAAATAATCTTGCCTGTTCTTGTCAGAGGATTATTAAAAAGATGAGGTCTAAAACTAACTTTTGTTTTCTTATTATTGATTTTTATTTCCATATGGGTTTCAATTTTGACCAGGCATGGACAAAAGATTTATTAAGGTTTAATTCTTCCCCTCCCCTCCATGAAGGGAAAAAAAATAAATAAAAACCAAACCACCAAACAATCACATCTTAAAAGAAAAGAGTATGAGGATATTAGAAAACAAATCGCTTGCAGACCTGTGAACAGAAGTCATTTTCAAGGCTCCCATTTTGGCCTTTACTTTCTGCTGCTCTTTTAACAGACCTGGAGCCAAAATAAGAAAAAAGACGTGAAGTACCTCAAGTATTTTTTTACATCCTTGGAAATCATAATAATTTTATATATATAAATTTCAATTATGATCCTGTTTTTCCACATTTATGTTGAAGAAACTTGACTAAGAAACCTTGACTAATTCTAATACAACACAATTTCCACGAGCTTTCAAAATCTTTTTTCACTATGTATGACAGAGTCTTTAAATATTAGATGTATATTTCATCTGGCTAAGCCTATTGTCATTTACAAGGTATTGGCATACTTCGTACAATACAGTCCAAAGGCCCAATTAAAAGAAACTATATATGTTTCCATAACAAAGTAGACAAGAAAAGTATGATGATTATTATTGGTTGTTGTTTGACATATAAAGAGTTAAAAAAATATGGCCGGATAATATTTTTCTGATATAAGATCTGAGGTTCAGTGTCTTGTAACTTGACCAAACTTAAAGCCATTGTACTAAAATATACTGTGCAGACCTTTGGTTCACAAAAGACAATCTTTTTCACCAAATATGAGCAACTAAAGAATGAAAGCTTATCTCCCTATCACTTACTGCTTGATCTCATACACGATGTATGCAGTCCATGCATTATTTTTTGTTTAAAACACAGATGATACCATTCCACGGTCTTGCAAGGTTGTGTGAAAGTGGATTTGCAGCAGTCTGGGAAGTCCTAAGACAGCATACTGGTGATTACCATAAGAAAAAGTTCACGTCTCCCCACAGATAGAATCTGAGCAAAGTCTACTGACTAATGCATGGTACTCTGAGCATTAGATAAGCAAGAAGTCCCATGGAAAAAAAAATAATATGATCACTTTAATTACAGTTATATGAAATTGACAGGTCTTAGTTAAACTTGCAGAGAAGACCAGTTTTTGTTAATGTTGAAAAGTTTACCTTTGCAAACTTAGTATCACTCTTTTTCCATAAGGTTTTCTGAGTATGTATTTCAGGGCAATATATTTCTCCTCAAGTATTTTACAGTATTTACACATAAAATTTGCTGTTTGGAAAAAAGTATCTCCTTGAACATCAGTTCAGAAATATTTTTGTGCTATCTCAGCTAAAAAGATTCTCCAGCTTATTGATTAGTATTCTGCTCTTACGTTCTCATCTACCTTCTATAATAAAGTGTAATCAAACTGGATGTACCATGAATTTAAGATTTTATCCATGTGCATACTACTTCAGTGTATCTCAACTGAGAGAGTGGAAGGAAAGGAAGAAGGGTAAATTGAAGAAAGTTATTGACTTATTATCAGTCAAGTTATTTGATTTTACTTTCTTCCCGTCATCTGCATGCTCCAGGGATTCTGAATGAACTAATATACATTTCCCACTTGCTTTTCATCTTTCTTTCCAGAGTACCTTCTGATGACAGTAATAAGAGTAATTAATCAAGAACAGAAAGCTGCAAGTTTAGGAAAAATTTCTCAGATGGAAGTTGGCCTCTTCACCTTCAGCAGTATACAAATAAACTTTATATATATATGTGCAACTCAGTCTAGTTTCCTGCCTTTGAACTAAATTCCAAATCCACAGAAAACAGAGAAGATGGAGATAGGGAAGGAGCAGAATATACACAAAGGCTTCTTTAGAAGGATACAGATGTTCAAGCTGGTCACCTTCTCAGTAGTGTATTTGACAGAAGAATGAGAAACTATTTCTACAGAACAATTTTGAGCAGAAAACTTATCACTGAAGGGTGCTTATTTTTTAGTTCAATAATTTTATTCACTAGATAATAAGATGTTTAGTATTTATCTAAGATAACTTATATAAAAAAATACCTTTGCTATTCCAGGTCAGGTGAATCAGTCATAACTGACTTTTCCATCCATACACCAAGCAATTCCAGGGACTCACCTCTGAAATGCAGCCTCAGTCCCTACTGTTGTCTACAAAGACTAGTTAACTTGGATGCTTCCCTTTAAGCCAGTGGAATATTAAAAGTGGATGTGGTGAATGTAGTCAACTGTAGAATTAAAGTGTCTCAGGAATGCTTAAACATAGGTGTCTAGTCTCATTTGAGATATCCTACAATATTCGAAGCACATATGTGCACCTGGTGAATGTGCATAGGAATTAAGGGTCCATCTGTGCTCTTTAAATGGAGCAGTTGCAGAGCAGGTGACGTGATCTAGGTGGGCATGTGTGAGCAACTGAATTGTGAGCAGCAGCTTGCTTATGAGTTGTTATATTCATAATGGAATATAGAAAGATGCCACTGGAATACACCTGCAAAGAAAACGGTAGTTCATGACTATAACAGGCATCAAGGTTACAAAATTTTTACTTCTGAATGCGTAAAAATAGAAGATTTTACATTTTATTTGACAGAAATGTATCCTTTGAGACTTCAAAACTGCCACAAACACCAGCAAGCTGGCATTCAATGTTTTCTAATTTAGAGATTCAGTAAGGATCCAAATGTGGGTTTCTGGTGCCTTAGTTGTCCTTGTCTCTGCCTTCCCCTGAAAATGCCATGGATACAGTTTTCATCAATATCTTGGCTTTGCTAAAGCAACACATTTTGACCAATTCATGTCTTGACTTTTGTGCTTAGTTTTTAACATTTCATTATTTTCCATAACAAGTCAAAGAACTCTTTAAGAAATTAGTAGAAATTTATAGTGAATGTCTTAAAATTTTAAGAGTTAAGAAGATATTTCTTCCAAATATATGTCATTGTGATTATATTTAATAATTACTCTTCTAAAAGACTTAAAATATAACACATATAATATACCTAAAAAATACTTTAACATCCCTGGTCCTTCTGTGACTATTTCCAACTCTACCATTGTGCTTTAACTTGATTTGTTTAGAATTGAATGTGAATAAAAAAAATAATTTCAACTTGAATTTGCCTTCAGATAAACTGTGTTACAAATTTAACATTATTTAAATATTTTTTGATGTTATGGCTTTCAATTTAAACATTTAAATTACATCAGTAAAGTTTTTAATTAAAAGGTTAAATAATAAAAATTTATATAAAATGCTATTTGAACACAAGTTTCTTTTCTTAGTGTGAATGGTGGGAAACACTGAATGTTTAAAATGGACTTCAGGGAGGATGACTAACAGATTATATAGATCCTCATGTTGTGACCAGCCAGAAAGAATTTTAATTCATGGATTTCTCTCCTTTATGTACAATTTAGAAGCTTTAGTTTGTTCATATCTGTCATAATAAAATTACATAAAGCACTTACATGAACAAATTAAGGTAATTTAATTTTGCAATTTAAACTCTGATTTGCCAGATTAGTTCAAATCAAAAGGAAATTTCTGAGAAAAACAGAATACTTCTGAGAACCATATCTTAGGAGAGGAGCTGATGAGAAAACTTGAAAGAAACACAAAAATTCCCCTTTGGTACAGCTAGAAAGAAAATTGAAGGGTGTGAAGAAGAGCAAGATCCTTCCTCTAACAGCAGTTGCCTCAAGGTGCGGTAGTCCCTTCAAAGAGAAATTAAGGATATACATGGACAAAGAACTCCAAGGAGTGGAGGGGAAACTAGTTGTTGCTCTTTTTACTTGAACTGAAAAAATTGGTGAATTATCATTACAAACTGATATTTTCCTCTTGCACTATGACAAAAAACTGCAAAGATACCCTGACAGGGTGCTAGGATGCTTCCTGCTGAGTTCTTTTGTCAGTGTTTACATGACTTCCTAATGTTCTGCACTAGAAAGAGTTCTTGAACAGACTAGGAACAACACCTCAGTGAAATGATGATAGATCATGAATATTTTTAGAAAATATCTCCAAAATTGTATTTGAATAGCCATAAACAAGGAACAGTGAGGGCTAAATTTCAGTCTGAGGTCTCCTCATATTTCTCAGTGTCACTTTCTGCAGCAGAACAATGACATTGTGCTGAATCATAATCAGAAGTTCAGGATTTCCCAGCCATCAGATAATTCAGTCAAAGCGCAGAGTAGTAAGCCCTTGTGACCAATCCAAGATCACTCCACCAACAAAGCTACAAACTTCCTGCGTATGATCCAGTCACTAAAAGCTCAGTCTAACACTATAGTTCATAACATCTCCCTACAGCCTGCACTCCGTTATACAGTCCCACTTCTGTTGCCCATGGAAAAGAATACTGCACCATATGCCTATTTGTGTATGTGTGCTTTGATAAAATTGTTAAACACACATATTTGGAAGTAAAAAAAAAAAAAAAAGATAGTTTTAATGACACAATTATTAAAGGTCAGCAACACCCAAAATAAAAGCTAGATATAGAAATACGGAGATAATTGTGGAATGGATAAACTATTGATAAAATTGAAGAGTGTTGACGGGAGATCAGGAAGCAAATGCAGAGACCAATGTGATCAGCAAGTGTTCCCTTTATTGAGCTTAGCTGTTTCTTAATAAACCCTTTTCGGTTACATAACTAGGCACCCACGAGGGTATCTACAGTGGTTAAAGGTAGCTGTCCATAAAGCTATTACTAACATATTATTGGCTAAACTACTGCATGTGCTAAGAAACCAAGTTATACTAAAATTAACTATGTTGATAGTTCTCTTTAATTGTTTTTCTTTCAGCTGGTACTGGCTCCCACTGAACTAGCTGCTGCATTCCTCCCAGCTGGCCCCTGTTTACCTTTTTGCTCTCTGCTTCAAGGCCTTGTTAAAGTTGTTCAGTATCAAACAATCTCACAGCATGCAGGCCTTGTTCTCTATAGAATGTTCCCACAGAATAGCTGACTAGGTAGGACACTATTTTATTGCCCTGAGAGAGATACTGGCCCTGGTTAACTCAGTACAGCCAAAAGCACTCTGGATTTAAAGAAAAAATGCATAAATTCAGAGTATAATTTCAAGTACAGTTAGCACTCTGGATTTAAAGAAAAAATGCATAAATTCAGAGTATAATTTCAAGAGACTCTAAACATGCTCTAGTTACATTTAGATGCGGAATAGAGATGTAGAGATTTCGTCTTATAGCATTTTAATAAACTCTTGTTTTTTCTCCAGTAGTTGTTTTCTTTATCTTGTTGATATTGTTCCTTATTCTTTTTAGGTAGGTTGAACATTTAAATAATAAAAAAACAAATGTATAAACATATAAAATAGTAGTAGCACTAATACATAAAATAGAAATAAAGTCATTTAATAATTAAGAAGACACTGTCCATTGTCATGATAGATAAAGTAACTACATGGATACACAAATACAATCATACATGTTTTAGGGAAAGCACATTATCAAAAAGCAGAACAAACATAGAGAATATAACATGGCTGTGTAAAAAGATATCTCTGTACTGCTGTGTTTTTAACCAAGATACATGTAACAAAGGAAAGCATTTTGATCTGTTCAGATTATTGTTCCTCTTGCCAGAGACAGTTTCTATCATAAGCAACATCTTTAGAGAGTTCTGAAGTGATTTTTACCTCAATATAGAGTTTTGGTTTTCCCATCTGTAAAAAACTTATTAAAAATAAAATAAAACACATCAGTTCTGTAGCTGTACACTAAATAACAGGCTAAATGGCTTTAATTTAGGTGACATATTGGTATAATAATGTACTGTCATCCTCAGAGACTGCCGCAATGAACAACTGACCCCTTGAAAAAGAAGTTATAATCACTTTTTTATTTGAAAATCTCTCAAAAGTTGCCTTGAACTTTGTTCCTTTTTCTTCTTTGCTGCTACCATCTCAGTAGGGTGACAGTGAGCCCAATAGTGTATCTCTGGCTACAGAGAGAGCTTTAGCATTGTTTACATCAGTGAAAAAAAAAAAAGGCTCAATGTGTGAATATGTAGGTGTTTGTGAATTTCAAATCTCGTGAACCTCAATATGGCAATAGTAGCCAGAAGCAAGTGGTTTCTGGTGTCCCCCATTCCAATTGTTACCTGAATATGTATTTTTATGCCTGATACTCATTCTAATTGCAATTTTTTAATGTGATGTACGTGAGTTAAAAACCAATTCAATGGCTGATCAGATGAACCTCACTTAACCCAGAACACCTTCTCAACAGGAATAGGCCAACCACCTTTTTCATAGCATCTTCGACAGGCTGTTCTTTTTCTTGACTGCAGTAGACAAGATATAATGAGGATGAAGAAAATCCTATAAAAATGGAAGCAAGATCACAACTAAATTAAAAGCTTCTATGTCAGATGCTAATATTAGGGGCTACTGTTTTCCTTTTAGAGAAGTGAAATTTAGGCATTAGCTGTGAACAAAGGCATGCATATTGCTTTCTAAATTGGATGTGATTTAATTACATCCTATCCCATTTTCAGTTCTCTGTCATTAGTTTTAGGTAAAAGGCTTTGAACTTCTGTTCTTACACTGCAATTCTCTGCCAGCTATATGATCATGATTTCAAGGAAGTATGGATGAGCACAAAAAGAAGAAAAGCTGAAAATAATTTGCCCGGCACCTTAGTGCTCTCTGACTTACCTAAAAAGAAATTCTCTTTGCAGATGAACACTGATGATATCAATATTTATTTTGAAAGGAATTCTGATGTATCACTGACATATCTCTGTGCTTTGCCATTGATTTTATGATCTTGTTATGAAAAGGGTGAGCTCATGCGAAAGAATTTGCACCACTAGTGTTGAAAGCTAGGAAACCTTCAGGCCTAGTGTGGGGGCCTCTGTCAGTCCTAGTAATTCACAGGAGGCCTGAGATGCCTTACAGTGCCTGACTTGTTCAGAAATTGTTCTTAAGCAGGGAATTTATGGCAATATCTGCCTCATTTAATATCTACACTCCAGCAAAGAAATTTATGCTGTACTATTTTGATTAACTTTAGGTATCATACTACCTTTATTTTATTTTTTTTTCTCACAAGAAGATATGATTCGGTGCATGAAATTTAGCAGAGCCTAGAAGAATAAATTCCATCATACCCTATTCTACTATAGCATCTACTCACATAAACCAGTACTGGACGGTCCTCCACAGCTTTTCCAACTACTAGCTGTATTAATCAAAAGTTCATCCTAGGTCAGTAAAGGAGAGATGTTACTATCACAGAAGCTCAGCTAGTTTTGCAAAAGGCAAATTTATAAATGATTATATGGTACTCACAGTGTTTCTGAAACCTTACTTGAGAATAATACATTTTTAACAGTTTTTTGCTTTGTTTGTTTGTTTCTTTTATTCATTTTCACTTATGACTTTGAATTAAGGAAGAAAAATCTTCTAAAGTAAACATTAAGAAAAAATGCTTAAGTTAATTTCTTTTATTGACAAAAACATGTTCTTCCTAAATCTTGTTGGGTGTCTTCTTTGTGGATAGTGTGTACATGTCTGCTTTCATAATATAATGACTTTACTTCGTCTAAATCACTAGTTTTCAATAAAAAAAGAAGGATTAGTTTACCTTTAATGTCAGTACTGGGAAAAAAATTAGCTGGTGGATAGAGATTACTAGTTTTAATATGTTTTCCCTTTGGTGTCAATTATTTCAAATCCAAGTTTCAGTTATTTCCATATAAGCATCGTAGTCATTTAAACCATGAACAGCCTTAAAGAGATCAAAGACTACCAGAAGATTTATACATGCTGCAAAATATATGTTTTGTTTTCACTTATTCTTCACAGACTCTTAAAGCAAATGTCAGCAGAGCCCACTCTCAGCACTAGAAGTGAACACTTTTGCCTCTTTAACTCTTTAGACTTCGTACTAGAGCAAAACCACTGCAAAGTAACGTAAACTGCCTACATGTAAGAAGTCTGGGAATATAGGTGTCAATGAATTTTTTAGATCAAAATTGTAAACCTAATAATATACTGAAATGATATTTGACTCACCAGTGGATATAAAAAAGGTTAAGCTCCATAGTCTGATGAGACCTGAGATTTGGTTCTGAGCCTTCAAAAAAAGTAAGTCCTTGGACATTCATCTCCTTTATACATAAATCTCTCCTGTCTTAGAGCAGAATAAACACAGCAAAGGTCAGAACTCCAGCAAGTTCTCGTTGTCATCCACATTAGCACCAGCAGTATTCAGGCTGATATATTTAAATGATGAAACCCAGCATCACTTTGTTAATGAAGCACATTAATTGTGTGATTTAATAGTTAAATATCAGTAGGCACTTTTAAAAACATGGTTGCCTTTTTTATGCATCACCTGAATGCTGGCTCCATGCAGCTGGTGCTGCTTGTAAGTAAAAGTTGTGTTTGTAATAAGGACTTTATAATCCAGTGCGTAGATAAAACAGTTTGGGTATGTAATATGCAAAATGATGATACATCTATAGGCTACAAAAATGTTTCTTTGAGAGAAGCAGAAGAGTAAGAATGGAAGAAATGTACTCATACAGGATTAGGCAGCTGAGAAGAAATCACTTCATAGAGTACAAAAAAGAACAAACTCAGTAAGCTTCAAGAGGTACTGCAAAGGGAAAAGAGGCCACAAGTGTTGCAAAAGTAACAATATGTAGATATTGGGAGACCTATGAGTCCTTGTATAACCTGTTTTTTGAGGAAATCTTAAACAGGGGTTATGAATAGCAAAGATCACTCACAAAAATGTTTTCTTTAATAGCTAAAAGTATAGTTTACAGATCAGTGCTAATCTGAAGTTTTTTCCATTTGAATCTACCACTGCAATCATCAAATGGAACAGCTGATTTTTAACGTTATCCCAAAACTGCATATTGTGTCCAAATACAGTAAATGAAATGTATTCCTCTTCTTTCTTTCACCAACATCTTCAATATGTATTATTTTTACTGCACTTACTACAAGATTCAAGAATTTCTGTCGTGCACCCTTCCTTTCTGACATACTGGACCAGTTGCAATGTATCACTGTGTTCAGTCTTTTAAAATCTTGTTAACACAGCATTTCTAGCAGCCTGCTCATTTACAGAATTGCTTTTCAACAAGAAATCTTAGCATTTAAAAATGTTATTATCTGATTTTGGAGAGAAAAATTAACTATGAATTTTCTCAGGATCTCCAGTTATTCAAGGAAAGAGGAGAAATAACCTTCTCATACTCCTTAGTCAGTAATGTGAAAACACAGGCAGTCTCAAAGGTGACCTTCCTAAAGGAACATTCTTAAGATGATAGTTCTGCTGCTGAATCAGCATTTGGTTTTGAAATGCTCTCACTTAAGAGTGTTGACGGAAAAACAGATGTGCCAGCAAGTTTGTTCTCAAACTGAGACCTGATTTTCTTTCTAGACGCAGAAAAACAAGTGTGCATCTGCGTGCAGCTGCTTGGCTGGGAAACTTAGCTAAGTTAACAGAGGATCACTTTCAAACCCTTATTTAATCACTCTAGGCCAGAACAGCATCAAGCAGAACCTTAATCATTTACATTGTTAAGCAGTGCTCAGACCCTAACCTGTCTTTCTCTGCCAAATTACATACCTTTATGTACTACTTTGGCTCTGACATAATCTGAACTTGTCTTTTGACCAGCTTTATCTAATTTTACAGGGACTTCTTTAAAAATGTGATTTAGAAAGTTTGTTTATGAAGAAAAATATAGGGGTAAAAGAACAATTAGCTCTTTGCTGCACACAGTTTTCAAATTCAGAGTAAATCATTTTATAAAAGCACATAAGAAACTACTACAATATCAGCCTGCTTTTATTCAAGGATAATGGCTTCCCACAGGATCTGCCATCAAGAGACCAAAAAGATGAAGATAGTGTAAGTTCTCATTCAAACTATACTAAATGCCAGAGATCAGATTTGGTTTTGACAGCTTAATTCATGTAAAAAATAAATTGTCTAAATAAAGGCACTATCTAGGCCCCTCTTATTGTCAAGACTGAAAGAAAATTCTAGAGAGTGCTTTATCCTGTGTTTGACAAATGCTTTGACCTGGAAATGTTTGAGGTTTTGTGGGATGTGTGTAAACTTATACTGAGTTTATGTATACATGCAGCAAAAAAATTAGGAAAGATTGTAAGTGCTGAACTATAATTGTGTCTTCTCTCTTCTGAAAGTAATGTACCTCAACACCGCTCCTGCAATGAATACCAGCTAATAGTACTGGTTAATCTTTACATACTGTCCAAGCCCCAAGACATGATTCTCCAGTGATACACACTGCCCTTCTAACAAACAAGCATTTGTAAATGCATTTGACATCAGGTTTTGAATTGCTTCTTGGGTTGCCCGTGTACATATTGAATGATAAAAATGTGTTCTGGGAAAAATAAATTAATAATTTAGATGAATATAAAGATATTTACATAATGTAAAGGCAGTCACTAGTTGTTCACTCCAACAGACATGTAGGAATTGCTAACCTTTGCAGTTCTGGGAGATTTCAACTTAGCAGATGTCTGGTGGAAGTATAACACAGCAGAGAGGAAACAGTCTAGAAGGTTCCTGGAGTTTGTGGAAGACAGCTTCCTGACACAGTTGGGGAGTGAGCCAACCAGGGAAGTTGCCCCACTGGACAAGCTGTTTGTGAAAAGAGAAGGCATCGTGGGAGATGTGTTGGTTGGAGGATGCCTGGGGCATAGAAATCACAAGAGGATAGAATTCTCATTTCCAGGAGAAGTAAGGAAGGGGATCAACAGACTTTCCACCTTGAACTTCTGGAGAGCAGACTCTTTAGAAGGCTGGTTGATAAAATTCAATGGGAGGCAGTCCTAAAGCTGGCGGAAGTGCTTGCCCATTTACTAGAAAGGCCAGAGGGAGGATTCAGGGAACAATAGGACTATCAGCCTATCCTTAGTGCTGGGGAAGGTCATGGAGCAGGTCTATCACACAGCACACACAATACAACGGGGTGATCAGGACCAGTCAACATGGGCTTATGAAACGCAGGTCCTGCCAAACTAATCTGACGTCCTTCTATGACAAGGTGACCCATTTAAAGGATGAGGGAAAGGCTGTGGATGTAGTGTAATGGCACTTCAGTAAAGAATTTGACACCACTCCTACAGGATTCTGATTGAGAAACTGGCTTCCGCTGGCATGGACAGGTGTACTCGCAGCTGGGTTGAAAGCTGCCTGGTTGACTGGGCCTGAGGAGTGGTGGTAAATATATCAGTCGCAAGTGGTGTTCCCCAGGGCTCAGTGTTGGGTCCAGTTATGTTCAAAATTTTTATCAATGACCTGGATGAAGGAATTGAACATAACTTTATAAAGTTTGTGGATGAATGTACTCTTAGTAAATTTGCGGATGACACTAAGCTGGCAGGAAGTGTCAATCTGCTGGAAGATGGGAATTATTCAAAGGTATAACAGCCTTGGACTAATGAGCCAACACCAAAAGGATGAGGTTAGCAAGGCAAACTTCAGAGTCCTGCAATTGGAATACAAAAGCCCTGTGCAGCACTACAGGCTTGGGAAAGATTGGCTAGAAAACTGCTTGGCAGAGAAGGACCTAGGGGTATTGGTTGACAGCAGGCAGAACATGAGCCGGTAGCATTCCTAAGCGGCCAAGAAAGCCAACAGCATCCTGGTTTGCATCAGAAACAGTGTGGCTAGCAGGACCACAGAGGTGATTATGTCCCTTTACTTGGCATTGGTGAGGCTACACCTTGAATGTTGTGTTAAGTGTTGGGCCCCTTGTTACAAGAAAGATATTAAGGTCCTGAAGAGTGTCCAGAGAAGGGCAAGAAAGCTGGTGAAGGGGCTAGAGAACAAGTCTTACAAGGAGTGGCTGAGATAAATGGGATTGTTTAACCTAGAGAAGATGAAGCTGAGGGGAAATGTTATCACTGTCTACAACCACCTGAAAGGAGCTTGTAACAAGTGGTTGTTGGTCTCTTCTCCAAAGTGATGGATGATAGGATGAGAGGAAATAACAAGTTATGCCAGGGGAGATTCAGACTGGATTAGGAAAATTTTCTTCACCATTACCAAGCACTGGCAGAGGCCTCCCAGGGAGGTGGTTGAGTCATCATCCCTAGAGGTACTTAGAAGATAGGTAGATGAAGTGCTTAGGGCTATGATTTAGTAGTGGACAGGTATGGTTTGGCTTGATGATTTCAAAGGTCTTCTCCAAACTAATGATTCTATGAATATTATAAAAGCTAAGGAGAACTCTTTATTTCTACTGTGAGACATGATACATGAAAGAAAGAAAAAAATCAGGTATTCAGATGGCTGAGATAAGTAATTTCAAGAAGATTCACATCATTGTGGCATTTGCCACTCAGTGAGTCACTGGGGAGAATTAATTTCATAATCTTACTGAATATCTTCTTCATATCACAAAAATTAAGACCATTCCCTTCTCTCCAGGGAACCAACACAACTGCTTTTACATTGTTTTCACCAAGCTTTTGAAAATCTCATTAAATTATATAAGAGGACCATGAGGAGAAAGTGTGCCTTGAAGCAATGACTCATTAAGCAATGTTTATGTATAAGTGGCATTAATTTCCTTCTCTTCCAGATGTTCCTCTTAGTCAACAGAACAAGTATAGTTATCAATTTCCTAACGTCATTCAGAAACATTAGTTCACTCCCTTTCCCCACTAAGCACATATAATTATAATACACAGATAGTCCTGTGATGGTTGCTTTCAAAGGTTCATAGTAGATGTAGGAGCTCTAAGTAGATGCTTTCAACAACTACACAGTTTATTGCAGGAGTAAAGAAAGTGTGACAAATTAGCCCAGTATTTTCTCTGCCTTCAGCATTTCCTGTGACTGCTTAAACTAGCTTCAAAGAAGCACTTCGGTGTCTAGTAAATCTCATAAAATCTCTTATTTAAAAATACAACTCAATCAAACATGGAAACTGAGGTATATTTACCATTTGGCTGCTTGGTTTCACGGGCATTAGAAAGAAAGATGTGTTTACCTCCTCTCATCATGTGCATTTAGACTCCAAATTAAAAGGATTTTAGACAGAGTCTTTCCATAGATACATAGCCCTTATAAAATGCTGTCTGTTGCTATGTTTTCAGCACAGATCCACTTTTTGCTCTCAGTCCTTGTTGCTATGTTATCATAGCTATCCTGTTTCAAATGGTTCTTCATCTTTGCCATTGTCAGGGTCAATGGTGTATCTCTGCTAGGGAAGTAAATGCATTGTATTTGGTTCACAAGAAGTAAACTTTCTCAAAAGCAGCCTATATGCTGCTGAGTTTGAGATTTGTGGCTAAAATAGTGTTGACTGTGCACTGATATTTTGGCTATCATACAACAATTCTTGCACAGCAATCGAGGCTTCTTCCCACCCTGTGTGCAAGCAAGTAGACAAGGGTCGAGCCTGGAGATAGGAGGGGACACAACTACAACAGCTGACCTAATTGGTGAAAGGAATATTTCCCATCAAATAACATTATGCTCTTTTATAAAAATAGAAATGAGACTAGGGTTTAGAGGGTGGGAGCATGGGAGGAGGTTCTTTTGCAACGTAGTAGTTACTTGATGGGCATCAGTCTACTTGTGGGACATAGTGAGTAATTGTCTTTGCATCACGTGAATTTTTGCATGGTTTACCATGGACAAACTACTGATTCATGTGTTTTATTCCCAGTTAGCTAAAAGACTTCTGAATCAGATGTTAGTATGGACTTTCAAATACAGTAATACAGATAAGAAAACTGTAGGTGCAAGCAACTACATTATCTTATGCTTATCAACTTCTGAGCACTGTTAGATAAGATATTCCATTATTTATATATATTTATATTTTGTCCTTGTGCTGGATGTTCAAAGACATTTTCTCTATTTATATTTACACTTGAAAGATGAACTGAAAATTTTTAATAGGAAAGATTACCACCATAACCTGTTGTTCCTTAGCCGAATGTTCAGACTCGGGTAATTACTTCCCTCCTTGGATTTGTCACTGTGCCTGACATCTTGCTCATATATCCACTTGTGATTATGTATTGATTTTAATGATGAATAAACTATATGAATGCTAAGATAAGCATGGGAAAACTTACTGTTTCAACATTCTTCCTTATAATAGATTGCATACATATATCAAACTTGTGGAGCTGAAATTCTAGTGATTAGGAGAGATTAATAGTGCAAACCATGAGTCTTAACATGATGTCTTTTCTCTGAGTACTGAAGATGAAATTCTGAAAACCACCACACAACAGAAGGCAGAGGAAACATTTATGTGAATATTTGCTTCTAGAGCTGTTGTAACATTCCCTATTTCCTAACACAAATATGTCCATTTCTTAACATCTAAAGAGAATGCAGCTATCAAATCCATTTCTCACCATGGCTACTAGGACTAGCTACTAGGGCACACATTAAGGACCTTAAATAAAGCATATAGGTGTATTAGATAGTGACTTTATTTCCTTTTCTTACAGTTATTGAATTTTACTGCCAGAATTTTTTGATGTATTAGAGTAAACAAAAGACAAGAAAATTTGCATTTTCCTGACTCTGTAGATATTCCTCAGTGTTATCATGTTCCTCCTATCTTGTTCCTATTCTCCCAAGGTGCTTAAGCAGAAGCTATCAATTACAAGTGAGTTTTATACAACTGAAGATTATGAGCTTCCAACAGACAGTTGAGAGGTTGCACTTCAAGAACTGGTTTATTTCAGGCAACATGGCATAAAATTATCGATTTGATCTTCACTACTGACCTTTTACTTGCTTAATTTTGCTTATTTAATATTAGTAATAGATGGCTTGTTTGGAAGAATTTAATCTCATGTAGATCTATATAACAGTTTCCATTGATGACAGCTGTGTCCCTCATATTGCTCATCTGGCAGCTTGTGGCAGAACACACCATTCCAGTAGGCAGGCATAACTGTTTGATATATTATTCATTCTTTCTGTGAATCAAGACTATGAACCTCAAATCTCATTTTATAAAACACAGAGGACTTCAAAAAAAGCTTGTTTAGCAAGTATTATTAGCACTTTCTGTCTGCCAGTCCCTGGAAGGGAGCATAGTCCAATCACTTCTACCCACAAAGCAAATATAAAAATGTTAAAAGATTACTTCAGGTGCCGTAATCAGTCAGCCCTTGACATGTATAATAACCCTGTCAACAAAGGTGTTTTATAGCAGTGCTGGATTTTTTTCCTTTTAAAAAGCTGAAGTGAACTCAAGATTTTATTTTATGTGGTCAGTGATTCACCATGAAGTGTCAAGAAAAAAAACTGCCTTTTGAGCAGACAATATACCATAATTAGCAGAGGGCATACAGTGTCCTATAGTGCTGTTTCCTACCACAGGGGCCACCTAATTACTTAGTTGTCTCTAAAAAAAATCTAATCATCTCATTTGCTCTTGTTACTACTGAAAATAATAAGGGCAACACTGAGGGAATGACTATCTTACACTTCTTTGCTATCTACCTACTATTTTTGTTTCTCTAGATGTAGCAACAGTAAAGTTGCTTCAAAATCAGAAACCTGCAAAGAAACAGCAGTTCTGAAATTTCTTTCTTGAGTCCTCAGGCTATACTATCTGACACCTAAAGCTGCTTGAAATTGTTTGCCAGAGATGAGAGCTATGGTGGTGTTGATGATCCCTGCCTTCAAAAACTTTTCAAGATAACAGCTAAGTTCAAGTTTTTCTAAGTCTGCCTGTGAACTTTGGGTATAATCTCTTTAAATCTCCAGCTAAGCTCACCAAGCTTTGCTAGGTTTTCCCTCCCACAACATTTTTTCCTTACATTTGAAAGGCTTCAACAGCCTACCAAGGAGGCAGTGAAGAGCCCTTTTTTCTTTAGATTCTCCTCTGACAGAGAAGAGGGACAGAGCTCCACATGTCTTAAAAAAACAAGATTGAAAACTGTTTTGAATTTTTTTCTACTATAAGCTGTGCCACCTTGGTGGATTTTACTCAGTTTTGCCAGGCATAGTGGACTGACCCATGTTGTGAGGGCTTTAGTATTTCACTTAAGCTATTAAGTTCAAAGCTAGATTAGTGTTAGTGTTAGTCTAATGCTATGATTTTAATTCGTCTTACTTTTTAAAAAGTAAACTGAGGTGAAAAAAAGGTCTATATCTTCTCTGCACCAGTGTGACTTCAAAGAACATTTCTAGTCAGAAAAAAATCTAGTACTGCTATGGCAGAGAGTGACCTTCTCCTATTTGGGACATTGAAGTGATATGAGAGACAGTCCTGCAGACCATACTTCAGATCCAGCACAGATGCCCAAAGATGGAGAAGTTCAGTCCAAAAGTATTCTGACACCATCAATATTATTACTTTTCTATGTGTTAAGGAAAAAGATAACATTTCAGTTTTAAAAGTGATAAGGTATTAACTGAAACAATAGGGGTTTGGAAGAAAAATCTTATATCTCATATCAATCATTATGTAAGTAACTGGTGAGGTAAATTTGGAAATGTGTTTTTCTGTGCTTTTATCCAAGCCGTAAAAGCAATAAAAATTAGATTTGTTCCTAAGAAGAATGAATATTTGGGAACGGAAAGACAGATTATGTGAAAATATCACAGGTGAATTTAGGATATGTCTTTCTGTGCAAATGAAATAGAATCAATGTGCCAAGTTGGAAAAGTAATCAGGTATAAAATATGCCTTTGCTATTGAATGTAACAGATTTTTTGTATGTATTTACAATATGTATACTTTGGTGGGTTTTTGAAAGTATTTCACTTGTATTTTTCAGTATCTTTGACCAATTATTGAAAAATATATGAATGCATTTGGATGTTCTCAGCTACAGACCAGGATTTACTCTTTACAATACAACTGCTAGGAGCATGTAATGAATGCCATATGGAAGACAGATTTTGAATAATGAAAGGCCTTAAACATTTACTCTAGAAAAACGTTGCATTTGCTTTTAAAGCACGACTAGGGAAAAACCTGAATCCTTTGTTAATTTCCATCCCTTTAATTCCCAACATTTTTATAGTTGATGTCACAGTGATGAAACAGAAAACTATAAAGACAAAGACAATAAGAAGTATGTCTTTGTAATCATAAAGGATTCTTGAACAAGGTACAGTCCACATATATATTGCTGGTAGTATTCACCAATGTAGTAAACCAATCTTAATGCATTTAAATCTAAACCATTAGAAACTTTCATAGAATTATTCTGTGGTGGGAAACATTTGTTTCATTGGGCCCAAATGATCTATGAAGGAATGGCACTTGTCTTATCCATTACAATTTTTTATTACTGTGTATACTACTAATCACTTACAAATCTTATAAACACATCCTCAGAGAACATTCAAACATTTACAGTCTGCTTAATTCCTGAAGAAATTATGCCTTATAGACATATTTCTTTTGCAGAGCCTAAAACTAACATGGCTCAAGCTCACTGTTTTATTCCAAAGAGGTCCAAATGTCAAAAAAATAATGCTGTTTTCTAGAAGATGCATACAATATTGCAATGTATGTTTAGCTTCTGAGGCTTAAGAGAAACTGAGTAGACAAAAAAGAGCCATTCTAAACTGAACATATCTAATTCAATGCTAATATCACTTACATACTTGTCTGGAAAATATGGATCATAAAACTGCATTAAAATATATAATTTATGGTTTAGTGAATGATTTTTCATCCATATTGCAATGAGACATATTCCTTACAGTTGTTGTTTTATATTAACCTTATATATATTTCAAAATGTAATGAGAGTTTATATACTCACTAGTGTTACAGAGGAAAAACAAAAGCCTTTTCTATGACTTCAAAAAGGATAACAAAATAAACCTAGTCCTACTTTCTAGGAACTTCAAAAAGACTGGAGCCAAGCCATATAAATGGAAAAGTTTATTTTTATTAAATTATATTTACACACACTTGTGTTAAGGAAATAATTAAAATTCAACAAGGAATTTGAGGGATGGGTCCTGTCAGAACAAAAATGAGGAAAATATTCCTGAGTATTTTAAAACCATAGTGGACTAACATTTTGGCTTTTCTTCTGTTTTTCTTTTCAGCCATTAACTCTTTATTACAGCCATGGACTGAAATAGATTGTGACAAAATGCTAGTTCATTGCTGTGTTGACAGATAGTCCACAGATTTAGGGATATAAGCTGTGAAATGTAACTTATGAACATGATAGGAAGACACTATATATTTTCTCTGAGATCTTGTGTGCATTCGAAGAGAATTGTAATTATAGTCATACCAAAAGAATTACAGTAGCAAACCACTATGCTTGAGACATAGCCCACCATGGAAACACAGCTGTTTTGTCGATTACGATTACAACCATATCTATTCAAGTGCTTTTATGAATATGACTGTATCAGCAAGCTGTAACTGGAGAAAACATTTTAATTAACATATATTGGAAAACCTTTGCTATAGGTCAAGTCTGATGTGACACATTCTATTTTATGCCTTGCTACAAATATTTTAAAAAATTACTGACAATAATTTTAGGCATTCAAAGAAGCTCATACTGTAACTTGAGAGATAACTCACACAAGCATTTTTGTAGCAAAAGAAACCCTTTTTTTATATTTGAGTGGCATATGAAGTAAAATAATATTAAATCAATGTCGTTTTACAACACCATTTAAAATTCTTTTCCATAGGGTGGCATATTAATTTATAAATTATAGTAATTTTTGTTCACTGTTTTTCTAAAGCAGATGAATACTTAGATTAGAAATACTGACAGAAATAAAGAAAAGTAAGGAGTAAGTGTGATGTGTTTTATTGTTAATCTCTTACAAAATATGATGCTTTATTTAAGAAAACAAACAACTAAACCACCAAACTGGTTACATTTTAAGATCTTAGAATAATAGAAAGGAACACTTCAGGGTCATTTGTAGATGCAGAAAGCCTGACCTAGTAAATTTGACTGAGACACATACATTTGTAAATAAATCCATGTGTATAAATATAGTATTTTCTTATCCTAAATTTCTATTTCACAGAGACTTCCAGTTATGAGATTTTCCATGAAAGCTAAAGAGGAACATTAAATTAATAAAGTGAAATACATAATAATGGAAATTCAAATCTGACTAACATAATTATCTTTTTTATGGTGCACTTAGATTTTGAAATAACTTTCAAAATTATGAGTAACTTTACAAAATTAAGAAATTATTGTAATCTTCTATAAACTGTAAGAATATATGCTCCTAAGATGCAACACTGGGGAAAGCTGAGAAAACAGGAGTCTGCATCAGTAACATAATGTAATCTGTCTCTCATCTTAAACCTTAAGATGAGAAAAAACTCTCATACTGGAAGGTATCTTTCACATCCCATGCAAAACTGTAGTAAGTAGGAAGATGTTTAAAGATAAAGGATTCAAGGAAGAGAACAAGATCTTAGCATATGAGATTCAGCTATAAAGCACCCCAGAAATACACCACAGAATTTAGTCAGAGATTGTGGTTAAGACTTGAGAAGTGCTAGGTGACTGAAGTGGAAGTTTGCTTATTCATAAAAGTGACTGATGAAAAAGGAGCCCTAAAAATGATGTTGCATAAATGTTCAAATTCTCAAGTCTCTCCATGTCCTTTGAAATGTCGTTTCCAAGTTCACATTATTGTTCAAAAGTTGCCATTCCAAGCCTTAAGTTTTTATGCAGGGGTAAAAGCATATTCAATATGTTCAGTAGCATCTGAAATTACAGCGCTGGCAGAAAATACTTCAATGAAAGAAAAATTAAATATATGTCAAAACAGATTATTATGCTGAGGAAACCAGGAGAAAAGCTAGTGGTTCTGCCTGGGACACATCTAGTTGTGCCTAACCACAAAATTAACACAGAAGCTGGAAGACCAAACATGCAAAGGAAAATAAACATCTGACCTTATTTCAAGATGTATGAAACACAAGGACAAAAAAAATCCAATCACAGCCAATTACATGATCAGAAAAAAAAAAAACCCAAGAATAATTTTAGCCTTCTCTCTGTCAAGTGTCAGAAAACAGCCTAAACACTTTCCTTTTCAGAGCTGCAGGAAGGGCTAATCTGTAATTAAAGCTTTATAAAATTTAGGACTGCCTATACAAAGGAATGTGGAGCTTGAAAGCCTTGACAATATAATGCAAGGTCAAAGTAAGAGAGACTAGCGGTTCTATTAACACAACAAAAGAGTAAATATCAAAGCAATCTCTGGAACAATTGCAGCAACTAAGTTACCACATGTCAAAAATGAACAGCTGGGAAAAGCAAAGAGAAAAGAGATGAGGTTTATGCAGAAGAGAAAACCTAAAATTTCCCTATCACGCTGCTGATCAGTAGTGTGGCAGATGCATACTCAACAACTGAATGGAATTCATTACTGAAAGGAAATTTTTTATTAGTGCTGAGTGCATCATGTAGGGGAATAAAACTAAAAATAAATAAATAAGTGAAAAAGGACTTCAAAGGTAGATGTCATTCCACCGACAAAATCTGTATCTGTCAGTGTATGATACTGACAAAAGCTAAATAGAAATGAGTGATTTGGTATGCCATTGCCGGGATTAGTTCTGCTGGCAACACTATACTCTCCTGTAATATTACCTGTGTTGCAGCATGACCAAGCTTCCATGCAGCCTGCAGAGATCTGTCAATGAAATGGGAAATCGATTTCCTTCATAATAAGGAAGGATAGATGGGGGGAAATGACTGCCTAAATACTGAAGGGCATTCATTACTAATGCTTTCAGCCTAGCACAGTGCATGAAGCAGGCGCATTGCCCCAACATCAACCTGAGATGAAAATTGTGTCCTAGTGGGTCACAAACTACCTGTTCATCTCGAACTAGGACAAAAATATTTAATCTGCAACCGAACCACTGAATCCCTCCTGCCATATTTTGTATTAGAAAGTACATTAAAGGTGGAAATAAACTTTGGGTATTCCTCATTCTTGGACTCCCTGGTCACCAGAGTGAAAAAATATGTCTCTGTGGAGCCTCCTCTGTGCTAAATACAGTTGACTGTGACCTGACATGTCAAAAGGGTTTAGTACACATCCCTGCAGGCTGAATGGACTGACTGTGAGTCTCACTTCCCTGTATGCATGTGATAGAGAAATAGCTCTAAACAAAATATGGCTGAAGAAAATCAATATTATTAAAGGCAGTGGCTACTTTCTTATCCAACACATCCAAGGTTCTTTTAAGAATATAATGTCGCACAGTACCTACACTTTTCATTATTTTATGCCATTTTCTTACCAGCTTCCCCCAAACATTTAATTTGCCAAGTGAAAATGGGAGGCTGCTAACCGTCCTATTTCCAATAAACATTGAGAGGGATTCTTCTCACCTAAGTTTGGTCCCATAGAGAAGAGCCCTCAAGCTCAATGTAATCATGTAGGCACACTTTTTAGAAAATATTACCTTTATAAGACACATTTCAGAATGTTCTAATTGAAGAAGCAAATATTTATGTTGTTGGCATAAATAATTCTCCTGATTTTTTTCCATCTTTCATGAAAATCTTACTTATAAGACACTGTCTTGATATACTTTTTTTTTTTTTGCTGAGGCTTAGTGTGTTTTGATTATAATGAAATCCATGTTAATTGACCACTCAAATACAGGGTCTATAGTTTAGTCACAAACTTATGCATCTCAGCTGTTTTAAAAATAGCTGCTCTGGTATAGTAGCAGTTTAATCAAGACAGTGCATGCTAAGCATTTCTTCTCTGTACAGACAGTACTGTTGCTGTTCTCACAGCAAAATAATATCCAGAAACTGCCCTTTAAGGTTTGTTATCATAACTGGATCTCAGAGTTTTGTAAGGCCACAGTAAGAAGGATACAAAGCTAAAAGTATAAAGAAGAAAAATATTTGTAAAATGATGCATGTCACTAACCCTCATGAAATAAAGATGGCAAGATACATTTCTTGGAAAAGTGTTAGGAATTCCCGTTTATACCTAAGATTTTGTACTGGCAATCTTAGTGATAGTACAGGAGCATACACTTACAGAAGAAAAGAACATTATGTCCAGAGATTTTCTAGTTCATTCTCCAGTTTTAGCACCTAAGAGCATTTTAAACTGGCAGTTTTAAATTCCTCAAGGAGCTTTGCTGCAGACCTCTCTCTGAAGGCAAAATTCTGTGATACTAATCATAGAATGCTTTTCTATAGCCGAGAAGAAAAGAAAAAATAACTATCACTACATGCCATAAAATCTGTGTTTTTAAAAACATCTGTCCAATGTGGACATGTAAAATAACATTTGAATAGTTTTTAAATACTTGAGGCACAAATTCTTCAACACATTGTAGTTTTATAATATACCCGAAATACTAATTCAGATTAAAACCAGTTTGCTAGCCTCCAGAAAGTCAAGCTTCACTCAGCTTCATTTAGCCAAGATATTAATCTATCCCTTCATTTATGAAATAAAAATTATTTTCACATTCAGTGTAATTTACTGGAGTCTGGTGTATCCATTTACTCAAAATAAAGCTATTTCCATGACTATGCAAAGTGGAGAGCTCAAAAGTATATATTAATTGGTTCTGGAGTTCAAAGTATTTTAATAAATTTCCAAAGATAGGTGTTACTGTCTCTGTATCTTGTCTAAAGATTTAATGCTGGAAATGTGATTTTGCTCTGAACAGGCTTTTGATGTCCTTTTAGAGCAAGTGATCATTTCACAGAGATAGTCTTTAAACACTTGCTTCCCAGTAATTATTTTTTTCCTTTAATTTGAATAAAGTTTACTAAAAAAAAAAGATTGGAATGAATGATCACACTTTCCATGGCCATTCATTTGCCTGCAGCAGTACGTTTTAGAATATTCATAATGCAGAAAATGTCATTAGAATAATTTACTGTTCTTCATGAATAATAAATTACAGAATAATTTCTTACACATCTCTTGCAGAATAAGCTTGTTTGGATATATTGCTTGTCATGTTATTACAAAGCTATTATAACTTTCATGGGTTAAAAGTAAGGGTTCTCTAAGTTAACATCAGTACATTTGATTACATTATTACAAGTTTGGTTTAGTATGTGGCTGTGTTTAGTGGATGTTTAGTTTAGTACATGTTTAGTTAGTTTGGGTGTGGATCCTGCTGAATTCTTGGAAATAGTTCCATTCTTTTCTTGGATAATCTGATATACATCTTGTACATCTTGTCTAAAGTCCCTGAGGTTTTATGCTAATTTTCTTCTTCATTTGCTAACATTTATTCTTGTATAAAATGCTTTATAGCAAACGAATATATTCTCTTCTGGCACTTAACCTCAAGTTTAAGCTGAAGAACCTGAATTCCTAAAATCCACTAAGACCCCAGATACTGTTCAGATTATATCTTCTACAAGAAAATCATTCTCTGATGATCATGAGTAAAGACACCTTGTGAAATTATTTGCCATTTTTCTCCAGCAGAGCCCTTTCTTTCTCTTCCGTTGTATGGCTTCACCAATCCTTTATTGTTTTCTGTTCCACTCCAACAGCCCAAAGAATGTTGTCTCCATCTCCCTCCTAATGCCTCTCTCTCATCATTGGCACAGTCATTACTGAAGTAAAATGAGCTGCTTCTAGCAGATAAGTGAAAAAAATTGGTACTGGGTAAGAATCAGAACTACTCTTTTCTCTCATTGTTTCTTTTAGTGCAAGAGTGACAGTCTTCTTCGAGATGCTTTTCTAGGAACCGCTTTAGAGTAGGATGACAGACATGTTAAAGACAGGTAACTGTAAGAATGTCACGTGTTTTATTGTGTTGAGTGGTTCCCAAGTTCTTCTGGTGATAGTCTATTTACTTCAGTTAATAATTATCACTTTTTAGAAACTCTGTGATGGCAGGCACAGAAACAGAAGATGATTCAGTAAAACATATGTACACAATGGTAAGCAATGCCTGTGTTAACGATGAGTGAAACACAGCCCAGGGATCTCTACAGCTAATGAGTTGGTCCCGAAAATTCAGAATCTGTACTCTTCCTGCTGTGTTTAGTTTGGAAAGGACAATACTTATGGTGTTCAGTAATTCCTGGGTCATTTTGGTTAGTAGCAAGAGGGAAAGGAAGAGGAGGCTACCCATAAGTGCACAATGGAAATCTACAAGTTTTCCGTGAGTATCTGCATGCTGCTTCTAAGCTCCATGCTCCTCGTTCACTTGAAGGAGGCAGTTGATCCAGGCCAGTGTATCTCACAAGTTTATAGTAAGGAGGCTCCACCAAATCTTTATTTATTGTTATCCAAACTGCGACAGTTTAAGAGCAAAACAGACAATGGTTTGTGTTGTAATAACAATGTCTGGTACTTATGTCCTTACCAGCAGAAAGTACTGTCAAATNTTAGTGTTTTGATAGGAATGGTTGGACTCGACGATCCGTTGGGTCTCTTCCAGCCTGGTGATTCTATGATTCTATAACACCTCTGGTTTCCTTGAGAAAAAGGATTTGCTTGCAAGTTTGTGTTTCTGAATACCTTTCTTTAGTCTTGATGTCTCACCATGCCTCAATTTATAAGATGCAAGATTATTCCTACCGTATTTTTAATTATGTAAGTTTCAGATAAGAACAGAATTTGTATGATTGAAAGAATTTATCTGATCAGAGCAACTGAGCCAATTTCTTCATCTGGCCAGAGTAATTATAGTCATCCTTTTGGGCTTGAAATAGTTAGTTGATATGAGAAAAATAAATCTGGTATTGATTTAGAAATAATATTATAATAATTCCCTAAGACTATTTTTTTTACTGACACTTTTTGCAAATTTGCAAAATTCTCTGCAGTCTAGTGTGTACTCTGTGCTGAAAAAAGCTAAGCAAGTCTTCAAAACCTGATTCTTCAAGAATGAAAGGAAGAAACACAAATGGACACAATGACAGAGTGAAAAAGATCCATTGATCAGGATACCATACCCCAGCAGATAATTTCAAAATGTCAATATTTCCATACTAGTACTGAAATTATTAAACACATAGAGGCTTGATTGACAGCGCAAACTCTTAGGAGCTTGTTCACTGTTACATGTGCAACCTCTGGTCATGGACCTCTCTTAGTATGAAAGAGTTGTATGACTGTATCCATGACATATTACCTTGTATTTTTAATGTATTTCTGATAATCAGACTTCTTGTCACCTAAAGCTTCAAAATGTTCTCTGTATATAGTATATAATTATATGCATATGTTATATATATAATATATATAAAATATATTATATATAAAAATATATTTTATATATTATATATATTATATATATTATATTATTTATTGTACATGAAGGTACAGATACAGCTGTGGCAGGCACTATACTAAGAACAGGACAGGATTATTCATGGTGAATACTACATTCAGATACATTCAAATCTTTGCAATGTTAAAGGAAACAAGTTTGCTGAATCATGTCCCTTAAAATATATTGTTCTTTTGTATCGGCCTATTTTATAGCCTTTTCCATGAAAATCTCCCTAAATAAACATTGTAACATTTTCAAGTGGGACTCTTGGTACAAATGTTTTGTGGCACCACATATGACTTTCAGGGATGCTTAGTCATCACAGTTCAGAGGATACTACATTAGTCCATATGGTCCCTCCAACATTACATCCTGGAGCTCATCTGCCCCATGACAGAAAGCTGAGCAGATGTAAGAAAGGGACCAGATCTCTAACAATCATACCCAGGAAAGATGAGCTGTCCCTGATACAAAAATCTATAAATAAATAAGTAAACAAATAAGTAAATAAACAAATCCAACAAACACCAAGTTACACTTTGGTTGATCTCAAAAGCAGAAGTCCATAGCTGAACAAAAAGCTGCAGATTGTGGGTCCAGTGGACAGGCTATGGGTAGATTTGACATTAAAGTTTCATTACACTTCTCATCCAAAGTAAAGTAGAGATTCTACCTACCAATAATATTTTGTTACTCATTTCTTTTCTTTGTTCCTTTGGAAGCTAATTACTGAGTTGTTAGTACATGAAGACTTTAAACTTACAAGAATATTTGATTTTAAATGATCATAAACAGTACAGTTGTATTCACCCACAGAAGCACACACCCATACCCGTCTTGCTTCCATATTTCTTGCCCTTTATCAGAACATATAAATAAGCTTAATTTCTTGCAGAAAAAAAGAAAAACAACAAATACAGTCCTTCCCTTTCTTCACCATTCAGATCTTATTTGCAGATGAACATGACTTTTTAAGTGAAAATTATTTTACTGAAAGCATATGGACATATGGCTGAACATATTTCAAAAAGAAAATCCTAGAGGCACAGAAGCAGGCTGTCCACATATGCCAAAAGATGAACCAGCAGGGAAGACGACTATCCTGGCTGAACAGAAAGCTCTGGCTGGAACTCAGGAAAAAAAGGAATGAGAGTTTATGGCCTCTGGAAGAAGGGGCAGGCAACTCAGGATGACTACAAAGATGTCGTGAAGTTATGCAGGGAGAAGGCCCAAAACCCAGCTAGAACACAATCTGGTTACAGTGGTAAAAGACAATAAAATTGTTTCTATATATACTTTAGCAGTGAAAGAAAGGCTAAGGAGAATCTCCAGCCTTTATTGAATGCGGGAGGAAGCAAAGGAGGAGAAAAAGACTGAGTTAGTCCATGCCTTCCTCTGCCTTAGTCTTTAATAGTATGACCAGTTGATCTCAGGGCACCCAGCCTCCTGAGCTGGAAGACAGTGATTGAGACCAGAGTTTTTTCTTCCCTTTTTAATCTCTTTTTTGAGTTTTCATGATCAACTATATTTGCTTTTAGTGTTCAGTCTTGATGACTTATTTAAAATTCTACTTTCAAACTATTTTCACAAATGTCACAAACAAGTTGGCTCCATTCAAATCTTCTTCAACCACTATTAGGGTCAGTGTTTCCTTTGCTCCATCACTTGATTGCACAGCTGATAAAAAAACACATAAAAAGTAGGGAAAAAATAAAAGGAGGGGTTATCTGGTTTATTGTGAGGAATTCTGATTGCATAGAACTTTGACCTGTTTTTATTTAACTCAGTAGGAGTTTTGCTACTGATTTCAGTGTCTATTGCTCTAGACTTCATTAAAGGGAATTTTTGTGAGATTTTCTTTCTAAACTGCACATTATTTTATTCAGAAGGGAAATCAATCTATCAAGAGCAGTCACTTTTAGAGTAAATACAGAAGTGAGCTATGGAAATGCACATATTTAACCTTTGAAATCTTTCTGAAAAAACATTATGCTATTCTCCCTAGTATTACCATCAAAGGGCTCACTGTAATATGAGTGTTCTCTATTTCTTTTTATTTCCCTGAGAAAAGGAGAAATCAGAACCATTAAAAGGAGCTTGAGTTTTGGTACTAAAGGAACTACAGGATTTCTGAACTTTTGATAAGAGGTCAAACATAAAAATGTATACAATCTTCAGATTAGCACTAGTCAATCATTTCCACATGCAAAATAAGAATCCTTCACACACTTTAATCCAATCTTTTAGATGTGTGCAATAAGTTCACATAAGAAAAGAAAACCATATTTCTCCCTGCATTTATCAATACTGGAATCAAAAGCACTCAGTCACTCATTCTGCTGTTTAAAACAACAAAGCAAAATTTAAATAATTTGTTGCATATAATATAATAATTTATGTGACCTAACTTTATCTGATCTCATTATTGTCTGCACTATGTCTAAAACCACAAATATACAGTTTGTGTATAATACACATGGGTACATGTTTATCTATGCATATACATAAGTAATTTGTCTATGCAGTAATGCCATATACAACTGTTTCCACTTAGTCAGAGATTAACTACCCAGTCCTCTGAATGGACCCATCCCGACTGTGACACCTACTGTAAATTACCAGCTGCCCCACAAACATCAGCTATTAGGCTGCACTGCTTGGTAGAGGAGGTGTGGAGTCTCATCCTCACACAGAAAATACAGTGAAAATCGGGTCCTAGAAGGATTTTTCGTTTTCCCTTCAAGTACTGACACACTTTAGTGTTTAACTGAAACCAAACTTGTACACCAATGAGGTGGCAAAATGTCTGTGAAAAAAAACCTGATTTCTTGTTACTATGTGTTTCATCTTACTCTACCATTAACTAACAAAGAGTGTAGGGAAAATAGAGCCAAACCTTCTCCAGCAGTTCACAGTGAAAGGATTGCAGGCAATCCACCCTTGATATAAGGAAAAGAAATTAAAACTGGGGGGTCAAACATCAGACCAGAGATTGTAACTTACTTGCAAAAACAGCATAATGATAAGAAACTGAGGCAATTGATGAATCAGTTTTGAAGTTCTTTGTCTTGGTGTGTAAGAACTGCTGCAAAGTATGATTTGGAAGTATCTCTTCAGATCCCTCATTTTCTATAAAATAACTAGGTCATTAAATACCACAGGGATCTAATTCCACATTCCTTTAATTTCCAGTAGTTTCTTCTATTTCCAGGAGCCATCTGTCAAATTCAGGGTTATGTGGCAAGACTGGTTCACATAGCAAACAGCTTGGATTGCACAAACATTGCCTCCCTTTCTCTTCAGTGGGATAACAAAAGCATATCTCTATGAAATGAGTAATTTCCTTCCATTCATTTGAACTGATAGACACTAGCTGAACTGCACACTTAATCTTCTAGTATGTGTGTAATACCTTCAAATGAGTTAACCACACACATCTAGATTTAGATTTAGGAGACAGAAAGAGTAGGATGGATGTAGAGTTCCATTCAAAACCCGTGAGCATCCATCTTTGTGACTTACTTTCAAGAGAACCCTCAGAACTCAGTCCTGTACTGCTCTAAATTACTTCATCTACCACTAGCTTCATAGAGATTCAAGAGCACTCAGTGCCTTATGAAACAGAGCTTTAGCTTGTCAACATGTTTAAACTCCAAACGTTTATTTTAATGAATAAAAATAAAATTCCCTTCTATGCTTTCCCCTTTCAATAGCACTTTCCTCCTTTCAGGCCTGATTTAGGAAAGTGCTAAAAACAATGAATACTTACTCCTTTTCTTTTCCTGCCTGCACCAATTATTGCTGAAAGGCTCAGGGTCAAATGGTTCAGAGGATTTCTTCATCACACGGGTGGTCTTTGGGTTACAGTTCTGTAACACAGTACTAACATTGGGCACACAAGTAGAAGTAGAGGGACAGTAGATATTTTCCATATTTTTCTAAATTAGCCTTAGAAGTTCATTTCTACCCAGGAACTCAATTCTCCCTTTATGAAATGTAACATCTATCTCATTATCCTGAAAGCAGGATAATGGCCTTATCCTACATTAGTTATCGAACTTACATGGTGGGATGATACCAATACCAGGACAGAGTCACTCAGCCCCTTACACCACCCAAGATAAAGGCTTAAGAGGACTAAAGTGCTAAAAATTAATTTAGTTATCTTAAACAAGTGAGTCAAAGGTTTGTCTTTTACTGAAGATTTAACTAACTTGGGATGAAAAAAATCTAACTTTGACTAACCATGAAGAAAATATTCTTGGCATACAAAAAGATTCAGGGAGAACTATCATCACCCATCAGTGTCTTTTGCCTTGCAATTGCACTTCCAACACCTTGATACAAATTAGTACCCTATGTTGAGATTAAAGGAATAGAAAGAATTAATTTATTCTTCCAAAAGCGGCAAATGATTTTTCCAACTATGATGACAAGTTACATTCTGTATAGACCAGGTGCCATACCTTGCTGGGGCTTTCCTCCCCTACTTTCTATTCCTGTGCCTTGTGCGGAGTGAATTTTCTTAATACCCTACATTATGACTTATTAGAACCCCCTTTTTTTTGTAATCATTTCAGTTTGGGTCAGTTCTCTACTCTGACCATGTGGCCATTGCAATCTTTACAGTGGAAAAAGGAAAAAGAAAAGAACAAGCAGGGGGAAGGAATGTCTGTTTCATCATCAGAACAGCCTATGTCAACTTAGCTCATATACCAAATTACAGTCTCAAATGGATGATGAGACTGTGCTTTGAATAGATGGTGGATAAAACACTGACTGAAGATAAATGCACGTACAATTATTCTTCATGGCTCAGGTTAATTATTTGATCTTGGATTAGTCATTAAAGTTAGATTTTATGAAGGACTTCAGTACTTAAAATATCTAATTTCTTTTGACTCTTACCAAGCAGTGGCAAAGGCACCCATTAGCACAGATGATGTGATGATGTGATCCGCATCAGGATTAGGAAGGACAGGGCTAGAAAACAGAGCCAGAAGTGAGAGCCTTCCAATTCTACAGCATTACACAAAAGTTTAACACCAGCCACTTCCACTGTCTTCTTGCAGGACAGGACTCTGAGCCTAACTAAACACATGAGGTGATGTGCAATCACTTTTGTTGTAAGAATTTGTGCTCTGTGTTTGGTATTGCCTAGCACTTGTTCTGTTCAGCAGCCATTGGTGTGAGGTGTTTTGGTGTTTAAGATCTTGGAGTTTAAGATCTGATGTTCAAGACTTCGAGGCATTTAATGCTAAATATTCTTTATACAAGGGAGAAAAGTCTGTAATTTTAATAAAGATGTCAGCTACTTTGATGGCACTAATTTTTAAGAACAACATGTTGTGACGTACAACATTATGTTTAAAAAGCCATGTTAATATCGGAATTAGATAATTGTAGAGGCTGAGTGAATGGAGTTCTTGTATTGAAAAAGTTCCCCATCACATCTCTTGCACATTATCAGCAGGAGCAGGGGAGTTCATTGCTTGCAAAAGGCTGGGAACAGTTACAGCATTTGCACTGCCAGAATATTTTATTAGTATTCCTTGTCTTAACAGCCTGGCAACTACAAAACTAGAGACCTGTCATCAATTAGAATGGTAATGATGAGCCAGCCTAAAATAGGCCAGTGAACAGGGTAAATGCCCCTGTGGTTTGCCAATTACCTAAATTATTTGCAGTAGTTTTAGTGCACATCTGCAATGAATACAAATAGAAAGCACATGATGTCTGGAATGTAGCATGTTTAAGATCAGTTTTGGTGTTAGCAGAGGAGGGGAAACAACTGACATGCTTTAACAGAAATATTTCAGAAGAGGACCTCTCATTCACATTTTCTCTCTCCTTCACACGTGCCAAACAGGCTCCATTCTGTCTAGCAGCCCTGTGCTTCCTATCTAGGGTAAACCTGGTGGAGGTAGGTGAGGCTCGGTCAGCCCTGCAGCCAATATTACGTTGTCACTGGCCGATTTCACCAGTCCTTGCCAGTGCCTCACACAGAATGACCAGTAAAATGGGCAAGCAGGACTGACATTGGAGGTGGCATAGAATCATAGAATATGTCAAGTTGGAAGAGAACCATAAGGATCATGAAGTCCAACTCCCTGCTCCACACAGGACTGCCTAAAACTGGAAACCTCAGTTCACCAGGGATTTTGCCTCGAAGAAAATTCTGTTGAACACAGAAGGTGGCAATGAGCAGAAGAAAAGAAGAGAGTTAGGCAGCACCAAACTCCTGAGTTCAATCAAATTACAAAGAATAATTAAAAAGATAGATTGATCTTTTGTTGTACACTTGTTCAAAAGCTTTTTGGAAGCTTTTGTGGGACACTACCATGAGAAATCTTTTACAGAGACTCAGAAAAGGTTATACTCTTGTAACAATGAAATTCTACTCCTTATAGGGAAGACAGCCAGACTACCACTGCTTAGGTGAACATGAAGACCGATTGTTCTTTTTTCTTGTCTTCCATTTACACTTCTGCTTTATGTCTTTCCACACTTCTCCTTTGGTTTATGTCCTTCTCTCTAACTTCTACATTAACTATTTCAGAAATCATTAGGTAATTGCAATGACCTGACTTTCATAATGCTTTTATCTGGCCACATTGATTTTTTTTTTAAATTTAAAATATTGTATGTGTAACTACTAGCATCTCTTGCAAATCCCCCCAAAATCTCAAAATACTTTAATTCATTTCTACAGATACTATAGGAGTGTAGAGTAGAATTTGGCTATTTTATTACTTAGCACATATATTGTTGTCATTCTACTAACATTAAGTGGGCTGTTTCACTTCACAGAATATCCACTATAGATACTAAATTCCACAGTGACTGTTTTATTATGATAATTGATAATCTAGTGTGCTCTGAAGATTAAAGAAAAATGAAATTAAAGCTACAAAATCAAAGGGTAACAACTTTATAATGCCTCTTTAATTTAGTGAAATGCAATTAAAGTCACAGAGAGATGGAATTGACTATGAATACCAAAATGAATGTAATTGACAGAGTAAATGTTACAGAGCAGGGCTGCATAGGAGCAAAAGGAAATATCAATAAACTTCAGTGCCACTGATCTGTGACACTGGGCAGGCACATTGAACAGCAGAAGTCTTGAAGTCCTTGGGGATAGCCAACACTGAAGAAAGCTATAGTAAAGATAAGGTGAATGTTCATGAAATCCCATAGATAGTATTGGAAAGGTCGGATTTTATAGGCATGCAAATATCATTAGAAATGCAACGTGGACTGTAATTACAGGAGAAGCTTGACAGTGCATGAGAAAAAGGCTCCATTGATTGGAATAATTTTAGCTGAACATACTGCAATTTGTAGGACCTTCAGTTCTGGCAGCATGCATTTATAAATAGTTTCTTTCAAGCTGTAATCTGTATAGAAGTTACCTCAAGTTTTCTGATGTTAGCAGGAACATTGTTGTAGAACCTTCCAATTCAGACTTCCGTAAGCCAGTAATTCAATATTTCTGTCCTGACCTACTTATTAAAGTAACATCTTTTCATACATCTTTTCCCCTACCATCTCCTTACTGATTGCATTCTGCGTGGGAGAACTGTACCATTCGTATTCCATACTTTCAAATTACTTTTGTGGACTGCTGGGATCAATAATGGTGTATAAGGCATTTTCAGTGGAGATTACCAGTGCCAATCCAAATTCCCTGCTAGAAATTTACAGGAATTACCTTCTACAGGCCTTGTGGCTATGGTGCTAAATAAGTCAGTCACGGCCTATGTCCCATGTGACATTCATATTTATCACAAAAATGACTGGGAATGAGTTGTGTTACTATTGACTTCATAGAAGTTATACTTCCAAACTTCTATTGTATATACCTAGAAGTAGCATAGAATCATAGAATGCTTTGTGTTGGAGGGTATATTCACTAAACTCATTTTCTGGGGAGAAGAGTCCAGGACCCCTAGCTGTCAACATAATGTATTTTTGAAATTATTAATTCCTAGCCAAAGAACAACTTGTAAAGTTGCATGTATCTAGCATACTGGAGTTTACATAAGTATAATCAGGTTTTACACAGTTAAGTTTTCACAACCCAATTATTTTTAAATTGCATAGTAGAAGCTGAATAAATCTGTGCTGAGGAATTCACCTTAGACATCTACAACACAGATTTCTACATATGAAATAAGCAATTAAGCAACATCTATAACTGGAGAGAAAAATAATAGCTTCTAGAAGACTACTCATTTTATCTAAGGAAGGTGCCTAAAATAAGCTGGATGAATCATGGCCAGTACGTGTCTAAAAAGTTCATATGTAGTTATCTACCTTTTTAATTTTTTATATTAAGTAAAAATAATCCTTTCTTCCTGATCAGGACAGTGGAGGTTATAGTTATATGTTCCCTACAAAATAGGTTGCTTATGAACAATGGAACTAATAAAATGTATTTATGTTTCACTTCAATATCATTTTTATTTTTCCATTAAAAAATTGGAGAGAGAGGCTCTTAGAAATAATTCACTAACTACATCCTGCCTCAAATATAGGGGATCTACATCCATGTTATACTCTGAATAAGTTTCTTTGACTTATTTAAATAAGACTTGCTGGTATTTTCCCCACTAATTGCAGTTCCTGCAGATGTTTCAGTAATTGAGTTCATTTTACAGGAAAGTGGCAGACTCAATGGTGATAGCTGCACCAGTATATTATGCATTCCAGGACTGTTTTTGGTGCTGAAATTCACTAGCACAGAGCGACTCACCTCCATAATACTAGATCATCATGTTCAATAAAACACAGGGCCTGCAAGCTATCTGCTATGAATAACACCTCTTTCGATTTAAATCCTCACCTGTGCCTGAGAATAGTTTGAGACTATAGTAAGGTCTAGGTTCAACATAATGCTAGGTCCTACACTAGCTACACTAAAAATCTGAAGTATACAATTGAGTTAGACAATTTAGACAATCCAGGCTAGTGATGATCTCAATAAATTGTGATTTTCTAGTGGAAATTCTTATGTTGTAAAATGCCTTATTTCTTTTAGCTTTCATGTGCAAATAAAAAACGTTACTTTAGATAGGGAAATAAAAGTCAAAATAGGGAAACTACAACCTAAGGCAAATTCCCTAGATAATTATTTGCAGCACTCTGCTGAAATACATCAAATCAAATGCCTCCACGGTTTTCAGAAGGCAGCTTATTATTGATTTTTATTTTATTTTTTATAATTAATATTGGGAAGCCAGTAGGCACCACCAGTCAGATGAAAGAAAGTGAATACATATTTGATGGGCTGACCCTAACCAGCAGCTGAGAATCTGCACATTGGGTCAATGTAAAAACAGTTTAATAAGTAACGGAGGAGAGAGAAAGAAGAAACAAGTAATGTAAAGACATTCACTTACTACCTCCCAGAAGGCAACCATACTCAACCAGTCTAAGAGCAACCACAATTTTGGAAATGACTACTGTCTCATCTTTGCTGCTACTTAGTATTATTGAACACAACATTATATGGCATGCAACAGCCCTTTTGTCAACTTAGGTCAGTTGTCCTGGCTGTGTTGCCTCTCAAATTCTTGTGCACCCTGAGCCTATTTGCTTGCAGCCAGAGGGAGAGCTAGAGAAAGCCTTGATTCTACAAAAGAACTGTTCAGTATTAACCAGAATATTACCATGACCATTTCAGTCAGAGATCCAAAACACAGCACCATACAGGCTGCTACGAAGAAAGCTAACTGCCCCAACAGCCAGACCCAGTACAATCAGCCATTACCCAAAGTGAACTAGAGTTTTGATCAGTAAAAGAAACAAGTCCCTGGATTATGGGAAAAACATTTAAATATGTGATTTGTTGATGAAAAGAATAAACTTATAAAGGATATTCATGCACTGTCAGAGCCCTGGGCTAGAGGACCATAACTGTTCAAATGATGAATTCCCTATCAACCCCAAACTTGTGCGGTATTTGCTGCTCCAGATGGCTGCAAGTCGATGGGGCCTCTGATGGGATCCATCCAATGTAACTTAAAGAGCTTGCTGATGTCAGAGTGAGACTCCTCCCAATGACTTTCACTGCTCCTGGGAATCTGGAGAGGTACCAGTTGACTGGAAGGTGGCAAATGTTGTCTCAGTCTTCAAGAAGGGTAGCAGGGACAACCCCAGTAACTATGGGTCTCTTAGTCTCACTTCAGTGCCTAGTAAGATTACAGAGAAGATTCTCTGGGAGCTATTGAAAAAACATCTAAAAGACAACACAGTCATTGGTCCCAGCCTCCCATCCAGAATGGGTTTATAAAGGGAAGGTCCTGCCTGACAAAACTTAATTTGCTTTTATGACAATCTTACCCACATAGCTGACCAAGGGAAATCAGTTCATGTAATCTTCCTGGATTTCAGTAAAGCCTTCAATATTGTCTCTCACAGTATCCTCCTAAACAAAAATTCCAGCATACAGCTGGATAAACACATAATGCAATGGGTAAACAATTGGCTGACAAATCAGTTTCAGGGGTCATAGTAAATGGGGTTACATCGAGCTGGCAGTCAGTCCCTATTGGGATTAGATAGGCATCAGTGTCAGGGCCAGTACTTTTTAATATCTTCATAAGTTACCTGGATGCAGTACTTGAAGGTTTACTAAGCAAGTTCACTGATGACATAAAACTGGGGAGGACTGTTGACACTCAAGTGCAGAGAAGCCTTGCACATAGATGCAGGGATTGGAGTTGAACTAGATGATCCTTGTGGTTTCCTTCCAGTTCCAGTCATTCTAGGATTCTATGATACTCTGATACATTGTTGGGACCAATTTTTTCCTAAAGTAACAAAATGTAAATATATAAGGATCAGTCACCTGAAATAATATTTTCTAATTACCCTTTAAAATTTGGGTTCAACTCAGCACTAACATTTCAAGATTCTCTGTATTTCAAGACCTAGAAAAATATACAAATTATTATAATTCTGGTGTCAGTGTCCTCTATAAACTATAGGATTGCAGAAGTAGCCCAATTGCACTATGCTATTTAATGTATAAACAGTAAGTTTATAATTCCCAAGGATGTTAAATGGCACTGGTTAATTGAATAGTGTAGAGTACTGTAGACACAAACTTTCTGATCTGTAAAGTAAGAAGATGTCTAGTCAATTTAAACATTATGTGCAGACCAAATCAGAGATGTGTATTTCAACTCAGTATAATACATCAATTAGATCATAAAATAAAGTTTAACATACTTTGTGGGTGATGTCAAAGTCAAGATAAGAAAAGTATTCACTGTATTAAGCATGTGCACCATCCTATTTAGAGCAAGAGAGAAATAAGACTCAAAGTTTTTACTGAGGGATGTGAAATTCTGACTCCAGTATGCACAAGTTAAGAACTGCCCAGGGCTCAGTTATGGATTTCCTGGCCAGAAGTGTGGTACATAGAAAATACACAGTCACAGCAACTAAGAATTTTGTCTAGGAAATAAAGAAAACAAGAGCATACAGCTGTGATCATTGATCATTGATCCCTTAGTAGTCCAATAAGCTAGTAAAGAGCTTAATAATTTGTGAGCCCTTTGTGAACTGATGACATCTTTACAATATGAGGGAGTAAACTAACTTATGGGCTTCTGTATGTGCTTGTTTGAGATAATGTAAAATCAGTTTTCTAATTTTAGCTAAGTCCCATCTGAGTAACTTCATTTTCTGAAAGTTAGTTCCGTCTAGACGTGATAACATAAAATATCGGTATGCAGAAAGGTCATTGCTTATTACTCTAGGAACCAAGGCCAGCCTTGAGCTGATGTGGTGTCATAAGTCAAAGAGGTGAAAAAAGGTTATACCTGCAGGATAGGACAGGTGAAACAAAACTGACTAGCAGAGTATTCCTTTCCATACATGTCATATTCAGTATAAAACTGAGAGATCACAAAGGTCAATCACTTTTCTTTGATGGCTAGCGTTCAGTGAAGCCCTTGTCTGTCTTTGTGCCCCCATCCCAGCTCAGTGTGTTCATGAATCCAGTTCCTGAGTTTGGCTCCCATCTGCTGCTGAGTCCACTTCAGGACCTTTCCCCGTGCCCCACTCTAGAGTATCTGTGGGGAGAAGAGGGGGGAAATTTTGTATATTTGCATATATT
>WAAB01023477.1:0-19710 GCA_013389865.1 Piaya cayana | reverse complement strand
AAATTATTCTATGACTCTGTGATCATCTCTGNTATTCTATGATTCTGTGATCATCTCTACTTGCCTGCACGACACAAGCTATATCATTCCACCTTATGGCAAGCTGTAGTATTAAAACACAGGTAACTACTATATCTTATGTCACACTTCACTTGACACGGTGTGGGTGTCTGCAAAGAAACGTTCAATAGGATGAACAGTGAAGTGAAGAAACAGCCGCTACCAAAGCCTATAGGAGGCACAGCGGCAAGACTTCCAGCAAACAGGGGTAGGTTATCTGCTGACTTCTTACATGCTATTTTCATGCAAAAAAGCAGTGAAAATAATAATTAAAAGTAAAAATAACTGAATAAAAATACTACTCCAGCAGTGCTACTCTCCACCAGTCAGGATTTCTTCTGTGAATATAAGAGAGACCTCAGATTGTACCAAGTGATTAGCAAAAAAATGTGTTTTCTATAGTGATATCTATATAAAATGCAGGAACTTTGCCTAAAATCAACTGCCTTTTTCTATGTCAAGGAAGTATTTTATGACCACAGAATTACACCATTTGCACGCTTAACTCTACTTTGAGTTCCTGTACCTCACACAGGAATAGTCTTCCTATCAATCACTCAGGGAATACAACACTTGCAGTCATCAGCACTAGGATTCTGTCCCTACAACCTCTTCAATGAGAAAGACCAGTAGGGGTTTCCGCGCTGCAGGTGCTTTTTCTCGCCTTTTATTTGTCGTTGCCTTTTGCTACTTTAAAAGAAAACAATGGATCTGCACATTTTAATGCGTCTGAATAGATACACGTTTAAGATCTAAAAGCACAGATGGCGTTGGAGGGACGCCAACTTGTGAGGCTGATTTTGTAGCTCGAAGCCTTTTTGCGCAGCCGAGCCGCGTTCGGAAACCACCGTTGGTCCTAAGAAGCAAAAGACCCAGAGTATTCACAGGCATACGGAAAGACTTTTGTTTCTGTCTAGGCTGATTTAAGACCTATGTTGTAGTTTGCCAAATTTCCAGCTTGCGGTTGGCACACAGGGACGCATCTGCTCCCACTGAAAGGAAAGGAGGGTAATACATAAAGTGGCTGTTATTTTATTTGCTGCTTCAAAATTCTATCAACTTCATGCTTTTCTGAGGCAGAAAGAGAAACTGTCTGGAGCAAGAGATTTAGAGGAAGGATATCCAAGTTAGTGAAGGGAAAAATAAACATGCAAAATGGCTTTGCTGCTTGACATTCAGTGAACTCAGATGTGTCAAATATGAAACATTTCAGGAGACTGAACTATCTCTATCTCAGAAAAGTTCTCCTTTTGTTCCCTTTCATTTAATTTCCCAGCATATTTACAATAACAAGCTCTTAGCCAGCATCCTCAATACATCCTCAATACGTAACCGCTGTAGGTTCAAATTTTCCTCAGAGCAGATGTAGCACAAGCATTAAAAGATGTGCGAAAGAACTAGGAAATCTCCATGTCTGTTCTGTTACTGCCGCAAATTTTCTAATAAACTACATCTATATAATATGATCTTTCTGTGCTCTCCTTATGCTATCAATGCAATTTTAATTTCATTTTTAGTGCTGGGGGTTCGAAGAAGATTCTTCCAGGTAGAGGACAGAAATGCAGAGACAAAATGTCTCTCTTATAAATCAATCATCTTATTAACTGATAAAGTATTAAAAAAGGTGGGGATGTGGAAGGGTGTTTTCCAGGATGCAGGAAGGGATGTAATTTGGCCCTGGTAACAGGAAAATCTAGGAACTGAATCCCTATTGACCTCCTGAAGGCCACCTGGGTGCCTCTGTCTTACCTGCTGATATAAAACCCTTGTTTCACTTACGGGAATATTGTGATATTAAATGAATCTATATATAACCGAGACAGATAAAAGGAGGTATAGAAAGGTTACAAAGTATGTTAAATTCAGCCTTTAAGCAAAGACTTGGAATATAAATCTCCGTGTCACAGAATCCCCATCAATCCCAAATAAATGACCTTAGTGTTCCAATACTGAAACAGGCTGCCCAGGGAGGTGATCGAGCGCCCGTCCCAGAAGGAGTTTAAAAGACGAGCAGATGAAGTGCTGAGGGATGTTAGTTAGTACGTACTGTTGGACCTGATGATCTCAAAGGTCTTTTCCAACCTAGGGATCCTAGGATTCTATGAATATCATTCTCCTTACTGGAGAATCACAGAACGGTTTGAGTTGGAAGTGACCTTAAAGCCCATCCAGCTCCAACCCTGCTACCATGAGAAGAGACACGTCCCACTGGATCAGGGGTTCCAAGCCCCATCCAACGTGGTCTTGAACACCTCCAGGGATGGGGCAGCCACAGTTTCCCTGTGAAACCTGTTCCAGGGCCTCACCACTCTCATCATGAAGAAATTCCTCCTTATGCCTAGTCTAAATCTGTCCCTCTCCAATTTATACCCATTCCCCCTCGTCCTATCACTCCAAGTCTTTGTAAACAGCCCTCCCCAACTTTCTTGTATCCCCTTCAGGTCCTGCATGATGACCAGAACAATCCACTTAGGCCTCAGAATCTCCAAGATCTTTAAGTGTGGCCCATTTTGGAACCTGCTATAACTACTGACCTTGCCTCGGATTCCATTATTTGAGTTGCTGGTTGCAGTTTTGCCATACTGGAGCCTTCTGAGTTTAAGCAGCATCTTGCAATGAGTCCTCCCTTGACGCCTATTGTACTGCTCTGCCACAATTATTCCAGAGACATTTGTGCCAGTCACTTGTCAATCCCCTGTCCGTCTCTCTGAGAGTAACAGATTGCTGAACCGTACATATGCCACCGTCGGAAAAGTTGCCAGTAATTTCTGTCTCGTGATTTTCAGTCTCTATTTCACCCCTTGGGCACTCTGTGAGGAGGAAAACAGAAGTACTTCTCAATGTTTTCCCACTTTTCTCTACCCATGGTTTTTTATTTCTTGTTGGTGATACGATGACAACTTCCCACTCCTCTAGGCTACTGGATTGGGGTGCACTATGCACACCACTGGCAGCCACCAAAACCTAGATGCTGCTCAACCCTCCCCATGCTGGATAGAGCCAACAGAGATGATAGTTTAAAATCAGCAACTTCTTAGTCTGGCAGTGCGAGTAATCTGAGGTATAAATGCCAGCAGCATTTATATGCTGCTCCTCTGATGGGGCTGCCTGCTTTCTTGGCTCTTTGAAACAAGTTTTTTTCCTTCTGGCTGTCCAATTTCTGCTTGGAACAACATCAAGTTAAGCAACTTTTAGTAGGTTGAGTACGGTTTCTCCCTCTAACTCACAACTGTTCCCTGGGCATCTGCAAGGCAAGGAGTTGTTCTACCACGTTGAAGTAGAAGCTGGGGTTTAAAGGTTTCTTAGACATGCGCATAGGAGGAAGCATTCAGCAGCAGCAGCATGTAGGTTACCATCATTGACCTACAATGTTTTAGAGACTGGATGTGTAATTAGAGACAGATAATTACTACAGGTTCTCTTCCATTTATTTTACATTCCGTTTCTTTCTTCTCTTTGCAAAAATCTTCTTTTTGAGATAACGAGCAATTAGTATTATTTCAGCTTCATGGGTTCTACTTAACCTGGGAAGTAAGAGATTATTTATTTGCTCTTTATTGACAGCTGATGTGCCTGAAATTGTAAATTTTGATGGTGATTTAATAAGTCAGGCCTTAACCTAGAAGCATTGCACTGCAACCGCAAAAAGCTTTCTTTGTTTTAACATTTAGATCTATGATTGCTGCTTGCATGTTCTATTTATTTATGAAAAAGATGAATTTATTCATTTGTATTCAGTATCCATTAGACAGGGATGATGTCCTTCAGGCAGTGATGAATTGTCAACCTAGTAGACCTATTTTTCTTGAATAAAAAGTCTGTTTTAGCAAGTAGCATAGCTGAGGAAGCTGAGGGTGTCTGGAAGGCTGGCAATATCTGAATGCCTTGTTTAGAATCATAGAATCATAGAATAACCAGGTTGGAAGAGACCCATTGGATCATCGAGTCCAACCGTTCCTATCAAACACTAACCCATGTCCCTCAGCACCTCATCCACCCATCCCTTAAACCCCTCCAGGGAAGGTGAATCAACCACCTCCCTGGGCAGCCTCTGACAGTGTCCAATCACCCTTTCCATGAAAAAGTTTTTCCTAATGTCCAGCCTAAATCTCCCCTGGTGGAGCTTGAGGCCATTCCCTCTCATCCTGTCCCCTGCCCCTTGGCAGAAGAGCCTAGCTCCCTCCTCTCCACAACCTCCTTTCAGGTAGTTATAGAGAACAATGAGGTTTAGTGTATGAAAAGGCTACAGAAATCCTCCAGATCACGGTAGGGAGATAAGCGGCTGTTTAACACAACTTAAGAACTGCATGTTTGTCTGCTGATAAACAGAATGTTGGCCAGCTGTGCACTCTCAAAAAAATAGTTTTTGCTGGTAGGTGGGGCAGGCTGGAGGAAACGTGTTGTTGAAACTTAATGATGTGTGTGAGGACCTCAAAAATATAAAGAGAAATAAAGGGTGATCATTGTGCTGGGTACCTTGGTATAGATATTGCACTTGATAATGGTGGGATGTGAGGCATTTGTAGGTTGTAGAATGCATCTATGAGATGAAGATGACAGAGGGGAACCATAGGAGAAGAGATCATTGGCAGCTGTACTACTTGATTACTGCCTCATTGTGAAATGAACATTATGGAGGAACGTTATGGGAGGTGGTTGACTTGCCTTCCCTGGAGGTGTTTAAGGTGTGGGTGGATGAGGTGCTGAGGACATGGGTTAGAGATTGGTGGGAATGGTTGGACTTGATCTGGTGGGTCTCTTCCAACCTGGTGATTCTATGATTCTATGATTTGAATAAACATATTTTACTCATAACAACACCCTCTTATTTTTATCATAAGGACCCAAAGCAGAAAAATATTGTACTAAGATGTGTAGGGATGGGTGTCACTTAACTGAGTGTAGAGCAGAGGAGGAGGAGAACCTGCTGGCCACATTTTTCTTGCTGCACCCCAAGATACCATTTGCCTTCTTGGCCACGAGGGCACATTGATGGTTCATGGTTAACTTGTCCACTGGGACTGCCAGGTCCTTCTTCATAGAGCTGCTTTCCAGCAGGTCATCTCCTAACCTGCACTGGGCACAGGATGCTACACTTGCTTTTGATAAACATTTTTAGGTTTCTCTCCACGTAACTCTCCAGCCTGCAGCATGGCCTTCCAGTGTATCAGCTGCTCCTCCCATTTTAGATCCTCTCCAGCTTGTCAGAAATCATTCTGTCTCCTGAAATACTACAACAGGTTAGAGTTCTCATTTGTAGAAATTTTGGTTGATGGAGGTATGTTAAGACACCTGCAGCTGAGTTAAACTCATCTTTTATACATTCAGTTTCTTTCCTCTCTTTTTTGTTTTTTTGTTTTTCTGGGTTTTTTTCTCCTGTAGCACATCAGGATCCTAAAATAATTTACGCATTAATAAGTTAGGTTTGCATATTCTAGTTGATAGATACTTAGATCCCGATTTGCAGAACAGGCAGAGCTGTGAATTGTTATTGCATTCCTACAGCTGTTTAAATTTACTAACACAGATTATTTCTAGATCGTTTTGTGTCGGAATGAAAACAATGAGATACACAGGTGCATGAAAAAAAATGCAAAACCCACATGCTATGAAATCACTCTGTATTTACTTACAGGTGTAAAAATTCACTGAGGTAAATATTGTAAACGTATATCTTTATATCTCACTTCAAAATAGTGCACTTAGAGCATTACAGAATCACGGAATCACTAGGTTGGAAAAGACCCACAGGATCCCCTAGTTCAACCATTCCTATCTGCCCCTAAGCCATATCCCTGAGTAACACATCTACTCATCTTTAAAACACCTCCAGGGATGGGGACTCAACTACCTCCCTGGGCAGCCTCTGCCAGTGCTCAATAAGCTTTCTGTGAAAAATTTCATTCTGATATCTGTCTGAACCTCCCCTGGTGGAGCTTGAGGCTATTTCCTCTCATCCTGTCCCCTGTCACTTGGGAGAAGAGCGCAGCTCCATCCTCTCCACAACCTCCTTTCAGGTAGTTATAGAGAGCAATGAGGTCTCCCCTCAGCCTCCTCTTCTCCAGGATAAATACCCCCAGCTCTCTCAGCCGTTCCTCATCAGGCCTGTTCTCCAGCCCCTTCACCAGCTTCGTTGCTCTTNGTTAACCCTCATCCCGTTGGTCTCAGCCCATGGATCCAGCCTGTTCAGATCCCTTTGGAGCCTCCCGACCCTCCAACAGATCCACACTTCCACCCAGCTTAGTGTCATCTGCAAACTTGCTAAGGGTGCACTCGATGCCTTCATCCAGGTCATTGATGAAGACATTGAACAGGGCTGGACCCAGCACTGAGCCCTGGGGAACCCCACTTGTCACTGGCCTCCAGCTGGAGTTCACTCCATTTCCCACCACTCTCTGGGCCTTCCAGCCAACCAGTTTTCCACCCAGGAGTGTGTGTGCCTGTCCATATTAAAAATCTATAAAATACATTTAAACTATATATTAACTTTAGATTTTTATCTTCTACTTTTTGCTACTTTTGCTTGAAAACAGACATCCAAACAGCAGCCATGGCTTTGAAAATCATGGCATGGAACATGGAAACTATGAAGAAATATTTAGCATATTTTGGGATTTTTTGCAGTAAAGGCAAAATGAAACAAAAACTGCTGTCACCAGATCTTACAATAAAAGTCTCTTTTTCTGTATCTCATGACGTGACGTGACATTCTTTTTGGGGAATACGTCAGCTTCCAGAGACCTTCACCCACACGTAGGTCATTTGTCTTTTGAGCAGATGTGAGATAATTGCAAGAGGTGTGAGAGCCGACGTCGCTGGGGCAGGGGGTGAATTCTGCTCTCACACCAACGCAAACTCTCACCGAGTCATATTTACATAAGTGGGAAAACAGAATTTGGCCTGGTGGCTTCAGAGGTGAACAAAAGGGCTGGGTTTGGGGTGGTGTTTATATTGCTCAGTTGTATCTGAGCCTAATGGAATATTAGCGTAATTAAACTACCACGTATCGACAGCTTGAATTTCATGCTGACTTCCATATTGTGACAGGGACTGGGAATTTGCTTCAGGTGTTCTTGTCTTTTCCCAATGGCCTGAACAGATGGAAACGGGAGGGGGAGCTGTGGGAACAGGGAAAAGAAAGGGAATAATTACTTTGCTTTTTTAAAAAAAGAAGAGCAACTCCAATTTGTTTTAAACTTACCTACTTTCACCTAAAAGGCTACTTTCTTTAACCTAACAGAAAGGGGGGCTAAGAAGGCAGAGGGTTTTCAGGAATAAATATCCTGGATGGAGAGGAAAAAGGGGTAATTCAGGTGAAAGACACTGTTGGCATATGAAGAGCTGAGTGTAAATAACAGAGAGGAATAAACACAGGCTGAAAAGCTGGAGGTTTCTAACTCATCAAAGTGATAATATTGTGGCTCCCAATAGGAGACAGTAAAATTTTAAGCACCGTTAAGACAGAAATTGGCATGTTACCAGAAGTTTTGGTGATTGAACCAGCAGTGAATGTGATTCAGAGCTCCAGAAACTTTCTCCTGTGCTTCTGTGGGTTTGAGGAAGGAAAAATAAGCCTTGACTGGTGTTGTAGGGAGCCCTCTGGGAGGCCTCCTGTTTCTATAAGCAGGAGCAGGTTCACAAGAGGAACCAACAAATACCCAAAGATTTTAACGCGATATTCATGGAGGGGAAACTTCTGTTCTCAATTTGTGTTCTGCATCTGGCAGAGGAGAAAGCAGGGACCTGTCTGTGCCTTGCACATGTGCTGTAATTGCTCTGTCTGCTGGCTGCTGGGAAAAGAGCAGCATTGCTACAGCAAATGCCTGAAACAGCCTTGTTCAGTTGTCTGTCTGCAAAGGAAGATGCTGAGCTGTGAATCCTCAGAGGAGTTAGTACATCTTTCTGCCTCAGAGTTAGCTACCCAAGCGTTCTAGAAGAGCAGAGTCTAAGCATTTGCCCAATTAATTATCCAACTTTGATAGGAATGGTTGGACTCGATGATCCGGTGGGTCTCTTCCAACCTGGTGATTCTATGATTCTATGATAATTATTCCTTGCTGTTACTACTGCCCAGCTCGCACGGCTCCCTTGGCCACAGAATCACAGAATCACCAGGCTGGAAGAGACCCACTGGATCATCGAGTCCAACCATTCCCATCAAACACTAAACCATGTCCCTCAGGTCTTTCCTCTGCGTGTAATATGCCCATGTTTAAAGCATTAACCATGATTTTCAAAGGTCCCTGTGGGAACAGCTTTGGCTACCTAAGGTTTTACACTTGTCCCAGCTATAATGATCAACACCTCTCAGCTCCTGGAGAGGGGAATTAGTAGCCCCAGTGGGTGCTACACAGAAGATGGAGATAGAGGTGGGTTTCAGTCTTGAATTCACTTTTACACTATTCATCAGAGCAGCAATGAGCTGTAATCCTCCCAAGAAAATCTGCTTCAGAGAAGCAACAGATACTGTAAAGACTTGAATAATTTCATACCTAGTGAGAGAGAAAGAAAATATGAGGCTCAACATAAGGAAAAAATTCTTCACGGAAAGGGTCATTAGGCACTGGAACAGGCTGCCCAGGGAGGGGGTTGATTCACCTTCCCTGGAGGGGTTTAAGGGATGGGTGGATGAGGTGCTGAGGGACATGGTTTAGAGATTGGTGGGAATGGTTGGACTCGATGATCTGGTGGGTCTCTTCCAACCTGATGATTCTATGATTCTGTGATATTTGTTATTAAGCAAATTTAGAAATGGCTTTAGAGAAATCATACAGTGAATATATCAGGTAGTGTCAAACTACACATACCACTAAAATTATAGTTCTAATATCAAAACCAATGTAAAATACATTCAGTGATCAGTGTTGGAAACATTTTCTTTATGATGCTAAAGTTGTGACTATGACAACAAAATGTTTTAATGTCAAACTGAAACCCCTTTTTTCTTTCTTATTTAGATCTGTCTTACAGTGCTATTATTGTGTAGGATAGTATTTTATTCTATACACTTCAAATAAAAAAAGCTGCACCTGTGAAAGATGGGATTGTACTGAATAGTAGTGGAGCGGTAATTGAAGATATTATTTCTGCTGCCTCATGCAATGTGATCTGCTTTTGTTTAATTCACACCGTAGCTAAATAATTTCCTCCTAACAATAAAAACCTTACAAAGTCTTCTTATTCTTGTTGCACCGTGTCATTCATCAATAATTGTGTGACAGAGTTAAGAGAGATTTTCAGCTGAAATCCCCTGCTGTCACTGATAGATAGGGTCATTCTAACCGTTTCTTGTGAGTGAAATGAATAATCTTAATGTTTAAATAGGAGGTATGGAGTAGCTGCATGGTTGATCTGGGCTTTATCTAAATTAGAGCCAAGAAGAGCAATACATGAAAACCAAAACAAACCTGCCTCAACCTCTGTGCACCATCTGAGTGGTTTTCATACATTATGACTTTCTTAAGGAAAAAAATATCATGTTTTTTGTTTTAATTCATAGGACAGAAACAGCGGCAGGAGTGCCAGCTAACAGAGCTTGTCTGGAAGAGGGGAGTTTATAGAAAGGCTGGAACCTGCCTTCTCTCTACTTCTCTGGAAGAGGGGAGTTTATAGAAAGGCTGGAACCTGCCCTCTCTCTAGGCTGAGTTTGACAATTAACGTTAATAAAACCACTGTGGGGAGGGGGAGAGTGTGATGGCTGCACAACAGTGATTGCATGGGCTGTCCAAGAGGCTGGATGACAGAGCTGGAGAGGCCCTGGTGCTCTTACACATTTTTATAGATTAAACAGAATCTTCTACAACAGACTCACGAATATTTCCTCTTTGTGAAAATGAAGTATTTGGGTTCCATGCAGCATAGGTCAGACTGATCCAGTGGGAGGTGTCCCTGCCCATGGCAGAGGGGGTTGGAATTAGATGATCTTTATGGTCCCTTCCAACTCAAACCATTCTATGATTCTATAATTCTGATTCTATGCTGAGAGGTAGGTCATGCTGTTATTTAAAAAAAAACTCATCTAATACTTCTGTGTCTTGCAGAGATTTTGTGGGAACAAACCCAGTAAGAACTACTAAGGTGCTTACCACTACTTTAAAGGAGAAATATAGTTATCTAAATGAGAAACAACTAAAAAAAATCTCTCAGAAAGGGGGAAATCTATCCTGAAATTAAGAACTGACGAGAATTTTTGTTACAGTGCATTTTACTAATTTAATGCCTAGAAGTTATGAATTTATGTTGATTTGGGCCATTCTAAATCCTACAGTTAAGCCCTAGTTGTAAGAGATAATTGGTCAATGAACCCAGATAACCTGTATTTATTATATTTTTTAAATTAGTAATGACAGGACCCATCTGAAGATGGGATGAAACTGTTGTGTAGAAAAAAGTTATAATGGAAGTCGTGAAAGTGTTCAATGTCTTTTTTTAGAATTATATTAGAAAATGTCTGCTTGCAAAAGTACCATTACTCCTCGATAAGGAACCCCCTGATAATGAATCAAATTCCATTGAAGTGATTTCTGACTGTAATTCGTTAAGAGCTGTTTACGAATTTTCTTATCACATGGTTTTCCTTGTGACCAAAGTTTCTCCGAGATAAACTTACAAATGAGCCCATCTAGCAAGAGTAAAAAAATTGCTCAAGACTCTAATGGGCCACAAATTGGATTGCTGAACAATCCTCTGATCTGTTGTCTCTGTTCTTCTTTCTCTGTAACGAAGACTAAGGAAAAAAAAGCTACGAGCTGCTGTCGGTTGTGATTATGCCTGACTCAGATAAAATGTCCTGACCTGTGAGAGGCAGGTCAAATGTCAGAGGAGGCTTACGGGAAACAGTAGAAGGTTGAAGCCTTCTAAATAATCTTTGCAAGTATTTACCCCTTTTGTAGAAAATAGCTGTAAACTTCTAAACCAGAAAAAAAATCACAGAAAATGTCAAAGTCTGTCTACAGTGACCCCATTCTTTACTCATCTCTTGTCAGGCAAGTTGATGAGTTGAGTGACTTAATAATTATTTCTTCGTCACAGATGACACATATTGATGTCTCTTCAACAGATAGTTTTTTATATTTTATGTCCGGATTAGACCAGCTTAAGCCGTGATGTTTGATGTTTTCTCTGTGTATAGATTCATGATGAAACTTGAACCAACGTATTTTAATTTGACTGAATTTACTAACCTACTCAGTTCAACTCAGTAAAATCTGTTGTGTGGGCAACAAATGAATAGAACCCTGAAGTTTGCAGGAATATTGCAATGCAAAAATTTAGTACTTCTCAGGACTATCTTGACACTGTGTTTATAGGTTGTGATGGTAGTTATACTATCCACTATCTTATTTTTCATGAGCTGGAGGAGTGACTTGAACTAGGCACTTGCTCAGGAAAGAGATGGTCAGCCAAGTCGTGATCAACAAGTGAGGAATGAACCATCAAACCTACAGTTTTGTGAATACAGCTTGAATTTTTTTGTTCAAATTGACACATAGAATCATAGAATCATAGAATAACCAGGTTGGAAGAGACCCACCATATCATCGAGTCCAACCATTCCCATCAAATATATTGGGGGCTTTTAGGAGAAAACCAAAATTTGTATTCAGAATATGAATGTAGGAAAGCGACGCTGCCTGTCTTCAGAAAGCTATTGAGAGGCCCAATGCCAGAAAGGTCCTACGCATCAAACCCCCCTCGTGAATTTCTACAGCAACAGGGCCAAAACAGAAGTGGATTCTGCAGCTTCTGTGAACAAAACATTCCATGTTTGCTGTACACATGTCAAAGCCACACAAAGGGATAGTTAACCTGGACAAACAGCTTTCTTCTANCAGAACTGGATTCTGCAGCTTCTGTGAACAAAACATTCCATGTTTGTTGCACACATGGCAAAGCCGCACAAAGGGATAGTTAACCTGGACAAACAGCTTTCTTCTATAGTTACAGGAGTAATTTCTGTTTACTTGTGTCAGTGTTTTTTCATATGCAGGTGAATTTGGAAATCATATTTTAAAGTCCTCCAAAAGACTTTCAAAGTCAATTTCATGTATGATGCCTTCAATTTCAGTATAAAAACCCCCTGCATTTAGAAAGTAAATAGGGCTGAAACAGTGTATGAAATGAAGGAAGTTAAACTTGGGGAATAGAGAGCATGATCAGCACTTAGAAACTCTACAACCTGAAGTAGTTTTCTTTTATGCCTTGGTCGAAGGGGCTCAGAGTCAGCGATATGTGTCAAGGAGCAGGAACAAGGATATTCAGTCCAGTCTGTAGTGCCCTTTAACTTGTACATTAGTATTACTACTGGGCTTATTTATAAAGCATTAAAAACATATTGAATGGCTTTACAGGCAAGCACATTGCTGGCTTGTAAGCACTGCAGAATCTTGTGGATTTACAGGATGAGTTCTCCTGGAAAAGCTGGTTGCTCATGATTTGCATGGGCATAATTTTCACTGGGTAAAAGAACAGACTGAATGGCTTTCTAAACCAGAGTGAATGGAATAATAGAATCATAGAATCATAAAATCATAGAATCATAGAATCACCAGGTTGGAAGAGACCCACCGGATCATTGAGTCCAACCATTCCTACCAATCTCTAAACCATGTCCCTCAGCACCTCGTCCACCCGCTGGTCACAGGCAGTGTTCCCCAGGGCTCAGTAGTAGAGCCAGTTGTGCTTAAAATCTTTATCAACGATCTGGACGAGGGGATCAAATGCACCCTCAGTAAGTTTGCAGACGACACCAAACCGTGTGAGAGTGTTGATCTGCTTGAGCGTAGGGAGGCTCTACAGAAGGATCTGGACAGGTTGGATCCATGGACCTCTCATTTCAAGAAAGACATTTAGTTGCTTGGGTGGATGAGGTGCTGAGGAACATGGTTTAGTGTTTGATAGGAATGGTTGGACTCAATGATCCGGTGGGTCTCTTCCAACCTGGTGATTCTATGATTCTCTGATCACATGCAAAGGGCAGCAATGAAGCTGGTGAAGATTCTAGAGCACAAGTCTTATAAGGAGCAGCTGTGGGAACTAAGACTGTTCAGGCTAGAGAAAAGCATGCTGAGGGGAGGTCTTATCACTCTTTGCATCTACCTGAACGGATGTTGTAGTGAGGTGGGTGTCGATCACTTCTTCCAAGCAACAGTTGGTAGGATGAGAAGAANTTCTATGATTCTATGATCACATGCAAAAGGCAGCAATGAAGATGGTGAAGAGTCTAGAGCACGAGTCTTATGAGGAGCGGCTGTGGGAACTAAGACTGTTCAGGTTAGAGAAAAGCCTGCTGAGGGGAGACCTTATCACTCTTTGCAACTACCTGAAAGGAGGTTGTAGTGAGGTGGGTGTTTGTCACTTCTTCCAAGCAACAATTGGTACAATGAGAGGAAATGGCCTCAAGTTTCACAAGGGGAGGTTCAGATTGGACATCAGGAAAAATTTCCTTATTGAAAGAGTGGCGAAACATCGGAACAAGCTGCCTGTGGAAGTGGTTGAGTCATCACCCATGGAGATATTTACAAGATGTGTCAACGTGATGCTTAGATTCTGTGATTCTGTGAATTATCACTCTCCCACTTCTTCCATGACTTCTGTAGCCAACACAAAACTCCTTTCCTTGGACATGCTAGAGGAGAGGAAACCTTGGTTGAACCTCCCTACCCTTTCTCTATTCCTCTCTTTCTTCTTTACTGAAAGATTCCACTGGCGGTATGTTTCCAGCTCAACATTAAATGATGTTTGGTTGTAACGTTATCAATTTGTATTAGCCTGACTCCACTGAAAACTGAGAAGTAAACTATATGATATTTCGAGCTCCTGAGGAGAACAGACCATATATTGTAGATAAACAATTGTCAGTTGAATACTCTCCCAGAATATTAAGATATAAACCAGTTACTGTTGAGTCATACCAAACTTGTGTGAATCTTACTCCTACTGAAAATACATTTGGAGTGACCTTATGGTCCTTCTTAAAATGCACAAAAATGGGAATGTCTTTTATTCTTTTAAAAAAGCGTGTTAAAAAAAATCTTCAATTTTATGTGAACGTAATCTGAGTAGACATTAATATATGTAAATTGTAATACTTCCTTGCAGTATTTTCCCCTTAGCTCTAACCAGCCAGGACGCCTCTGCGACAGATATTTCTCAATTATTATTTCCTCGTTGGCCTTTTATCTTTCTCATCTTTCATGTTGTAGGTGATACCTTCTAGATGAAAACAGTGCATTAATGCTTAAAATGCAGAAGTCAGGTTGGTGTAGAAATATTATAAACACTTTTCATTCTCTGTAAAGATGCTCTTTGGAGCTGCATAATTTGCATGCTGTGGTTTGATGTCGGTTCAGAAGAGAACAATATGATAATGAGTTTCAGTAGAGTTAGAGGGCTTGTTGTATTGCAATTATTGCTAGGATTATACCAATTCCAGGGATAAACAGGTGAGTTCTGGCTCCATTTCAATTACGTGGTGTGTTCCAGATATGAGACATTTGGATCAGGTCAGTGGGACAGCTGTCCCAGGTGAGATAACAGGATTTAAACAATGCTCTCTGTACAAACCCCCAAAGTTTACAATGTAAAACTACTGGTTTGGTAGCTGTCTGCCCTTTAATCACCTTGAATATAAACATGAACCCAATGGTGCATTTACTGTATTGCTGAATTCCTTCCAATAATTCCCTGCTAGAGCTATTCCAGTCACAGAAAGAAGCTTGTGATCAGTAAACAGAAGCTTTCACTTTATGCATCAATCCTTTCTTCATAAATATGGAGATTTTCAGCCTTACAGTAATAACGCTCATAATCCTTTTCTTCTTTAGTGGATGGCAGAAGACATTTCATAGAATCATAGAATCACCAGGTTGGAAAAGACCCACAAGATCATCAAGTCCAACCATTCCCATCAATCACTAACCCATGTCCCTCAGCACCTCATCCACTCATCCCTTAAACCCCTCCAGGGAAGGTGACTCAACCTCCTCTCTGGGCACCCTCTGCCAGTGCCCAATGAACCTTTCTGTGAAAATTTTTTTCCTAATGTTCAACCTAAACCTCTCCTGGCTGAGCTTGATGTGTCTCACAAGAAAATATAATGGTTGATGCTTTTTTAGCCATTCTCTAAGCACTGCACAAGCAGCAAGAAAGGCAGGATCTGTCTCCTGCTTAGGTGTGGAGTCAGGAATGCTCCAATCTCATCCCCTGGTCAAAATACCATGTACAAGCTACATCTATCTGTAAGAAATAACTCATTTCATAGGAGATGGTTTGCATGTTGAAGTATATATGAAGTAATTTTTTCATACTCTCAATTGACACTCACTTATGCTGACGTTACAAACTGCAATCTGATAAAATCAACTGCTGACCTTGGATGCCTTTTAAATCTCCGGATTGGACCCTTCACACAAGAGATCAATTGGAGAAAGTAATTTATACACTTTAAAAATCACTGCTCATGATGCATAAAGAAAAGAATGACACTCTGATAGCTGAAATTTGATGACAAAATACGTGGAACTCTCACACAGAGCTGAAAGTTCTTTGCTTAACACACAGAAGTCAGAGTATAAGAAGCTGTAACACCTTCTGCGCCTACACCAGCAGCTAAGAAGTTTGTTTTGAATATCTATGTTAAATTGGTTTCAAATAACGGTATGAAAATTTCTATTTACTGGTTTGCACGTGTTCTTATTATTAGAGATATTGTGACTCGGTAAGTGTAACATTTCCTTGAAACGGTTTTTAAATAGACTTCATCTCTTCTATCACTTTTATCATAGAATCATAGAATCATAGAATCATAGAATCATAGAACAACCAGGTTGGAAGAGACCCTCCGGATCATCGAGTCCAACCATTCCTATCAAACAACCACTCCTATCTGTGCCTCAGTGCTTATTTATTAACCTAATAAATAATAAATAGATAATTTGTATGTACTTCAAATGAAACTTTAATGTTATCTATAGTGCACATGTATTAAAGGAGGCACAATTTCTTTGTCATCATGTTAATTATGGTATAGTAAAGGAAGGCAAACAAAATCCATTCATGAGAAAAAAATAATTGAAGTGCTATTTTTAATAGACATCTCGCAAAGAGATGGATTGTGGTAAATTTGTGGGACATTCAAGTGGTCGGTGTTGCAAGTTTTGTGTACGTAGCTTGAATATTGACTTCTGAAATGCAGGTCCTGCTGGTTTGAGCCAGTCCCACTAAAATTAGAGAAACTAGAGATGAAGTCTCAATAGAAAAATAGTCTGACTATAGAAATATATTATAATGAGGAAGAGAAACTAAAAGCCTTGACCAGGCTTTGAAATGTTAAGCAATCTTAGTGAGGAACAGTCAGAAGCTCGGCTTTTAAAGTGTCACTTACTGTTCTCTTCACTATAAAACTTTTTATCCAATAGAACACTCAAGTGTCTTCTCAAAGAGAAAAAGAATCCCACGCAAAAATCAAAATCCAAAAGGCTTTGTAGAATATTGAGAGGTTTGAATATCTACAGTGGGTTTGAGGAGTTGTTAAACAAAGAAAAATCCAAGTATTATTTCCTTGTTATTTTTGAAGTCACTTTTAGTCTTTAGTGCTACACTTTGTGATTTCTGATCGATTATTCTTCCTAGTAATAAGTAAAAATCTAGTGACCTGAAAGCTCTCCAGATATAAACCCCAAGAACCTGTTATTGATAAGTAATAGTTTTCAGCTACTACCGAATTAGGCTGCAATTTAACCTTTCCTGTCTTAGTTAATCAATGAAACCCTTTCTGGTTTAAAGGAAATATTCCAAACTATAAATGGAAAATAAGATAGTACGATGTAAAGGTGCACAATGTATTTCTGAAATGCTGTGTAATAAATATGAACAGTAAATAACACGTGAGTTTGCAAAAACGACTCAATCTGATCACATGACCAATTTTCAAACAAAATCCTGTGTCAGTTCTGTTATGAGCATTTGATAGAATCAGATCTGTATTAAGAAGGATCAAGATGTGTAATGTCATTGTCTAGTTAGTCATCAATAGAATCATAGAATCATAGAACAACCAGGTTGGAAGAGACCCAGCCGATCATCAAGTTCAACCATTCCTATCAAACACTAAACCATGTCCCTCAGCACCTATTCCACCCTTCCATTAAACACCTCCAGGGAAGGTGATTCAACCACCCCATGACCATTTCTGTGAAAAAATAATAGCATNAGTGACAGGGGACAGGACAAGAGGGAATGGCCTCCAACTCTGCCAGGGGAGGTTTAGGGAAAAAGATTTTTCACAGAAAGGGTCATTGAGGACTGGCAGAGTCTGCCCAGGGAGGTGGCTGAGTCCCCTTCCCTTGAGATGTTTAAGGTGCAGATGGATGAGGTGCTGAGGGACATGGGTTAGTGTTTGATAGGAATGGTTGGACTTGATGATCCAGTGGATCTTTTCAAACCTTATGATTCTACGATCCCTCCGAAAACCAGAAGAAAATCGCACTGACCGTTTCCCATGCAGCTTTCAAACTGCAGTCCAGAGCCATTTCATACCTTTTTCACAGGGTCATTACTGGCATGACAATATCTTCTCTTTGTTTTTCGAATCTGTCATCCCCTGGCTGAAGGGCTTGACTCTGAGAGTGAGTGCTGATAAGGGTGTGGAAGCGGCTGGGAAATTCTAAGCAGCATGAAGGGATCTGTTTTAAGCCTGAAGCAGCTGCATAGTCTCACTTACACCTGCCTGCAAACCAGGGGATTTGGTGAGTCACCCCACCACAAAGGCTTCCTTACTCTCGTGTTTTCATGTGGGCTGATAATTCTGATGGCAGAGGCTAGTTATCAGGTTCTCCATACCAGCACCTGCACACAGGATGGCCTGATATTTCTTTAGTTGTTTCCTTAGAAATAACTTATTGTTTAAGGAAGAAAAAGTCCCCTAAAAGGGACCTGAAGGGGGCTACAAGAAAGCTGGGGAGGGACTTTTACAAAGACTTGTAGTGACAGGACTGCAGGTAATGGGTATTAATTGGACAGGGGCAGATTTATACTAGACGTAAGGAGGAATTTCTTCACAGTGAGGGTGGGGAGGCCCTGGAACAGGTTTCCCAGGGAAGCTGTGGCTGCCCCATCCCTGGAGGGGTTCAAGACCAGGTTGGATGGGGCTTGGAGTCCCTGATCCAGTGGGAAGTGTCGCTACCCATGGCAGGGGGGCTGGAACTTTAAGGTCCTTTCCTACCTAAACTATTCCACAATTCTATAATTCCATAAAATTTTTGTGTCTGATTTCCTGGACACCTTTGGTTCCTTTTCCTGTCATCAATAACACAACAAATTGGAACTGTGATGACAGCCACAGGGGATAGTATTGAATGTTTTCTGCATTGTAGTGGGGTGTAATTCTGTTTCTTGTACTTAGGATTGTCTTGTTGGATTGCATAGATATCTCCTGGGTTTAGATAGAATCACAGAATAGAATCATAGAATAGTTTGGATTAAAAGGGACCTTAAAGATCATCCAGTTCCAACCCCCCTGCAATGGGCAGGGACACCTCCCACTGGATCAGGCTGCCAGATCCTTGTGTTTTCAAACTTTCAGTTCAGATTTTCTTTTTGGTTTCATTCAGAAAAAAGAAACCAAAGGAGGGATCAGGGAGGGACTTATTTCTCTTGCAGGATTTAAACAAATGGTGAAAAGATTTCTTATCAGTGGACTGGGGACGGACATGGTTTAGTGTTTGATGGGAATGGTTGGACTTGATGATCCAGTGGGTCTCTTCCAACCTGGTTATTCTATGATTCTATGATTTTTTTTTCCCCCAAAATTGTATATTTTAGTAACTTTAATACTAAAATAGCTGATAGTCATAAGCTAAATTTGAATGGGGGATTTCCACAGTGTGATAAGCTTTTATATTCTTCCACTGAGGTTCATTCGATTTGGCACGTGCATATGTGTTACTCAAATTATACAGCACGCTTTGTATCCATTTGACTGTGGTACTTTGTAATTTGTGTGTTTTAATCAAATCAGCTACATGGTCAATTCCTTAGTCTCCTGAATGCTTCCAGTAAGGCTCAAATCAATTAAACTTTCTAAATATTTATTTTGAGGCAATGTAAAGATGACTAAAAGAGTATTCTCCAATTGTTGACACTCTTACAGAAAAAAAGCAGTTGTTAGAGGATCAGAAGTCAGGATCTCCGTATTTTTTTTGCATATCTTAGTATTTCTTTATATTTTAAGATGATCTTAATTATAGAATAATTGATCGTATAATTGATCTTAATTATAGAATAATTTGGGTTGGAAGGGACCTCAAAGATCATCTAATTCTACTCCTGCCTGCCATGGGCAGGGACATCTCCCACTGGATCAGGTGCCCAAGCCCCATCCAACCTGGCCTTGAANAAAAAAAAATTGTTAGAAACCACCTGTGAGATCAGCCAGTCTGAGAGAAGAAAATTTTTTTGCTTAGTACACTATGGGTTCAAAGGGTGACATAGAATCATAGAATCATAGAATCACCAGGTTGGAAAAGACCCACTGGATCATCAAGTCCAACCATTCCTATCAAATAATAAATTATGCCCCTCAGCACTATTGTTATAATAAACAGAGAAAAAACATGAAGACTATAGCGAGGTTGTTTAACTGATATATAT
>WAAB01023474.1:81735-163339 GCA_013389865.1 Piaya cayana | reverse complement strand
TGTGAAAAATTTTGTGAAAAACATGGTTGAGTGGTTGGGCTATGACCAATGGATGCTTGTTACTAGGGCAGAATTGACCAATCAATGTTTGGCATGACAATTAGCTTGAGGTATAAAGGCAGCCAGTTAACTCAAAATAAACGACTTCATCTCAGATCATATTGATTGTTGTTGTGTCATCCAATTTCTTCCATTGCTACACGTTCAATCCTGCAAATTAGTTCTGCTGACTTTGCTGGAGCCTGCATATCAATTATATTACATGTGCAGCCCTCTCTATGATCAACTGTGCTGTTATCAGGCAATCTGAAGTCTTACTTCAAATGTCACTTAGCTTTTGCAAAATTTGCTAACTCTATACTAAGGTCTGAACCTTGGCTGGTTGTGTGTGTGTGTGCCTGAAACTGTGCTGTTCAGCATCCAGCAAGTGGCAGGTAGCCTGACTTCTCCTCTAATTGCTCAGCTTTCATGACACAAACTGCCACACAGTGCAACATGCAGTTCTCATTGCCGCTTCCAGATCTTCCATGTGAGTGCAGCTCAGCAGCAGAACTGACAGGGGAGGCATGAAATAATGAAAGACATTATGGTTGCTTCTATGGGATATTTATACAGTGGGTGAGAGGCAAAATAAAATTAACCAAAAAAGAAAAAATCAAGGAATGGTTAGATGTTTGACTTCAATGGGCATATCAGAGAGTATTTTTGACATACATTATACTTTTTCCTCCTATTGCAGTTCATGTCTTACAGCAATGGAAGCACAAGCTTCTGAGGATGTTCAAGTGTTTTTCCCCTGCTCTTGAACAGTCTAGAAAGAAACACATATTGTTTGCTATGTTTTTGAGGGTGAGGTATTACTTGACTGTCAGTTGTCCCAGGAATGCTGCTTTCCCAAGGCTGCAGAATGCTTGGTGAACAAGGTTTCTTCAGTTCTGCAAATCTGTTTTTCTGTTTACCTATTTTTCCTGTTGGAATTATTTCCCCTGAGACTTTAAAACTAATTTGACAAGTTAGCCTGTAATTTAACATGTTAAAACCTGGAAATGTATCCACAATTTTGATACAGAATCTGTGTTGGTTCCTCATAGTTCTATTTTCTTTGCCAAATTGTTTTAATACCCTAGATTTAGGACAGGCTTCTCAGCTGGTGTTGATGGGAAAGCTGCAGTAGGGCTCTTAAGGCATGTCTACACAGATGGGCACAGGCAGCTGTGATCTTCTCTGTCTGCTCTGTGAGCCAGCTAAATACAAGCCAGCTCTGCTCTGGAAGTTGTAGAGCTGCATTAGTGAGATACTCTGCCCAAGCATTTATCTACTGCCTCTTTGGCAGAGTTTCCAGGTACGAGCTGGCTGTTTTCTGTCCTTCCTGGAAGGTGAACACGAGTGCTCGTGCTTGGCTCCACTTTTCATCTGAGAAGGCATATCCCTGTCTGCTGCTCAGACCTTAACTCCTATATACATTTCAGTTCCAGTTCATTCAATGAATTTTACTTACATCTGTTCAGTTACTATTTTGTTCCCTCAGATCTTTTATCCCTGCTTTCAGTTGTTGTACTCACAGGCTGGATTGAGGGTGGCCCAAGAACACTCTTGCACTCCTAGTGTGCTGTAGTTTACATCATCTGTGAGTGCATGACTGTCACCGGCATGCATCCCTGCTGAGGTGGGATACAGTTGCATGTACCTGTACATGAAGGGATTAAATCCTGGTTCATACAGAGCATTCAACTGCCTTGACTCTTAGTGGAGAGGCTCAAGGGCTGCTCTTTTGTGTACTATAAAGCAAAACCAAAAGTGAGTGGTGTTAGGTTTTGCTGTAAGCCCCCTGCTGCGATTGTCTCCTTTAGTATACAGTAGTCTGCCTATGGAGGGGTGGTGAGATGACCCTAGGTTCATCTTCATCATCCTCCTCAGGTGGATTTGTCCGCTTTAAAATTCACCATCATTTCATAAACCTTTCCAAGGACTGGCTTGAAAACACCAATGCAGGAAGATATGCTAACTCCAATATCTGAAGCCTTTGAATACCACGCTGTACACAGCTGATGCTGTCATGTACAAGGCTGCTTTTCCTCCCCAAAAGTCTCAGCAGGAGACAGGTACTGCCTGTGTCCTCTGTGAAGTAGGAGGCTCAAAGTGTCTCCTGTGGGTGGTGGTGTGAGATGTTCACCAGGCCTGCAAAGCCAAGTTGCAAGAATATGTAGGAAAACTGAATAGGACATGGTGCTATAAGGTAGCGCCACCTCTGACTTCCTGAACTGTCAGTCTTTGGGGCAGAGGGACAATGAGGGGCACAGATTCTACTTGCTGTTTTGGAAGGTGTGAACACACTTTTTAAAAGAACTGACAAAGCAGGTGATGACTGTGGGAAAGATTTCAAATATCCAGATTGGAGAGAGGAGCAAGTTCTTTATTTTGTCCTGGGTGAATGCAGGCACCTCTGATAGAGACAGATGGTGTTGCCAGAGGAATAAAAGTGTACACTGAAGGAAATTAATGAAAAACTAAAAAAGTATTCTGTTGACATAGTTAGGTTAAATAAACATGGGTGTATCTGGAGACAAGGTGATAAGTCAAAGTCTAAACCAGCTGTCTAATGACTAATACATAAAGCAAGTGTTAAAACAGCAATGGTGAAGAAAGCATATGCATTCAAACCATATGAAAGTAGTAAAGAATGGAAGATTCAGCAAAGTTTACAGATTTTATAATTTTATTATATTTCTAAGCTAGATAGCTTTTTCAGAGTCTCTCAGGAAGGCAACCTCAGCAGCAGGAAAAGCAGCATTTTTTGGCATCACAGACCCATGGGAAGAAGATCACAGAACCACAAGGTTAGAAAAGACCCACTGGAACATTGGGTTCAACCATTCCTATCAATCACTAAACTATGCCTCTCAGCACATCATCCACCCATTCTTTAAACACCTCCACGGAAGGTGATGCAACCACCTCCCTGGGCCATCTGTTCCAGTGCCCAATGACTCATTCCATGAAAATTTTTTTCCTGATGTCAAGCCTGAACCTCCCCTAGTGGAACCTGAGGCCATTCCCTCTTGTTCTGTCCTCTTTCACTTTGGAGAAGATGACCAGTCTCCCCAGGTTACTGGCCACACTGTCTGGAAAAGAGAAAAAAAAATATTAGCATTTTTCCACACAAAGTGTGTATTTTTAACTGAGAGAGCTATACCAAATGAGTTATCTGTGTTAAAAGAGGCTTGTGGCTTCAGCATAAAGGGATTCCCCACAGAGCAGCATTGGGATTTTCTGTTTCACCTCCCTGGCTATGTGAGCTTGCCTCTCTGCATCTCAGATCCTTTCTCCTCTAAAATTGAGGAAATTAACTCCAGTTTTTGTTTCTAAAAATTGATTATGATGAGATTTCTGAGAATTGTATTTAGTGTTTTCATTGTTTCTACCAATAAACTGAACTGGAGTTTTTTTTAAGGTTGTTGCTCACCAACCAACACAATCTGCTGAACCAGGAATTAAAAAAAAACCACTAAAGAAAAAGAATTAAACTGAGTCTCAATCTCTGCAATAATTAAGTAATGTTAAGCAGATTACAAAGAAAAAGAATTAACAAAAAGACCTAAGTCGTCTTTCCATTTGAAAAATCCCCAGCTGACCAAACCTTCTTAATTTCACTGGGGGCAGAATCAGGTTGGAAGTGCAATTTGGAAACACAAACGTGGCCAAAGAGATGAAAATCAGCACAACTCTATTGAGAACAGCATGATGTCTGTTTTGTGCTAGATGAAGATCCAATTTACTTTGTATGTCGAGTATGATTAAAAATGGTGACAGTACATTTAGCGTCATTTTATACTTACTGTTGCAGAGGCTAAAGATAAGCAACAAAACCTTATGGAATACGCATACGACAGAAGCATCTCTATTTACAGTCTTTTCTTGTTTTCCACATCTTTGTGTGTCTGCCATCTGCTGATGTGCTTTCTCTAATTTAGATAATAAGGTCCCTGGGATATCGACATAACTTTGAATATCTTCCCCCTCAAGTATGGTGGCTGTGATAATCATAGCTAATTAAAAGAAACAGAACATTGACAAAAGCTTTCTTCCCAATGATCCGGTATTTCTGTTTTGATTAGGTAGATAGGTGCAAATCTTAGACTGAGATACTTTCTGCTTAAGTGTAGCCTGTGGTACATGGTACTTTTGGGAACTCTCACAAAGGGCATGTCAACATGCTCACATGACTGTAATACTCTCAGCTGAAGCATTTAGTGCTGTACAGCAGAAAATGCTGCTGAGGGAAACAAAGGAAGTAGCATTCATTGCTGATACACAGAATTTGGTGCTGCTGCTGCTGTTTTTGCTATTATGTTCCAGATGTTCAAAATGAAGCTTTCAATTGCCAGCTCTGGGAAAATATTCAAAGGAGCAAAGAGCAGCTAGTTCTGTAACTCCCACTGAGAATCAGTGTGCGTGAAAATGTAGATAGAATTACATAGAGTAATAATGGGCTCCTGACTTTTGAATTGTAGTGGGGTGTGAAAGTCAGAATGGCACAAATGAAGTTCTGCTTAAAGGATGAGGACCACTCATGGGTACTTTTCTCCAGCTGGTTTGGGTAGAATTTTGTATGCAGCATATAAAGGCAAATGATGAAGTATTGGCTTAGAAGAGATCAGAATGGGGGAATCCTGTAGGTTGTTTAGTCTTTGCTAAGAGGAAGCCGTACATTAAATTATCTTCATGCAATTCAGCATCAGATTTCTGAGTACAGAATTAGTGAAAATGTACAGTTTACTGGGAACTGGTGTTGGAAACTGAAGCCAGGCAGATAGGCACTCTAGAAATGTTTACTTTTCTCTAACAACATTGTTTTTTATTTGCCTCCATGTGAGCTGGAAAATATGTATTTTCTTTGCATTGTTTAAATCTGAATAAAAAGAAAGCAAGAGTTTCATAAGGGATGATTTATGCAGAGAAAGAGAGCCTCCAGGTGAACATTAGATCTAGTGAAGTGTGTCCTATGTTACCTAATCATCCATATCCATCTACTTTCTTCAGCAAACTGTCCTTCTGCTTCCTTGGGATGTTAGATTTAAATCACCAGGTGATACAGGTGGGCATTTTGGCTGTAGTTTTCTCCCTCCTTTGTGATATCATCTTCTCATGTGCATTGCAACAGAAAATCAACACAAAAGACAAAATAGTCAGCTCTGCTTTTATTCTCATTCGGTCCACTACAGAACTGCGGTGCTAGAGAAACCAGAGTGATATCATATCCTAGAGAGAAAGAAATCTCATTTTGTCAACTGGCATAGCTTTATAAAATTTACAATGTTTTATGAGAATACTGTTAAGTTATTTTTTTTTTTTTACCATGCAGATTCTTAACCACTCATTTGAAGCTATCTGTATCCCCAAGTCCCTGATTCCAACACTTTGGTGAAAGCCTTTTGCATCTGTCCTCTACTAGTCTCCTTCAACAATTGTCTGTGGGTTTTTGTTTTCTGCCAGACAGTTTGCTGCAATTTTTCAGGCTGACAGCCTTTGTGCATGTTCAGAAAGATTTGCTTTCAAATATGAAGAAGCCAAGTCTTTACTTACTGAATTTGCGCATGGAAAAATTACAAGCACTTATACATACACAATTGCAAGCAAGCATTTGCTTTTGAAATGATGTCCTTTTGTGGCATTTTCTCATATGCTCATTAAGCACCCCAGTGTGCCAAGGAGTAGAAAAAGGGATTTAAGATGCTTTAAGAAAAGAGAATGTTATTGTTCTGTTGTTATTCATTCGTACTTGTTAGTGTGTAGAGATCTCATTCAGCCCCACTGGAATCACTACCATACAAACAAGTCACAACAGACAACTCTTGCCAGGCTAAAGAAATCATGGGCAATGGTCCAGAGAAAGGGTCAGCAGAGAAATAAAATTACTTGGCTGAAATTACCCACAATTTACCGTGATCTGGTGCAGAGGGAAATCACAGAATCACTAGGTTGGAAAAGACTCCTTGGATCATTGCATCCAACCATTCCTATTGATCATTAAACCATGACCCTCAGCACCTCGTCCACCCATTCTTTAAACACCTCCAGGGAAGGTGACGCAACCACCTCCCTGGGCAGCCTGTTCCAGTGCCCAATAACCCTTTCTGTGAANTTCCTCTTCTCTGGACTCACTCCAGAGCATCAACATCCTTCTTGTAGCGAGACTGAACACAGTATTTGAGGTGCCGTCTCACCAGTGCTGAGTACAAAGGGAGAATAACCTCCCTGAACCTGCTGGCCACGCCATTTCTGATACAAGCCAAGGTGCCACCTGGGCACACTGCTGGCTCATGTTCAGTCTCTGTCAACCAACACCCCCAGGTCCTTCTCCTCCGGGCAATGTGTGCCTTTGCCTGTGCCATGGCTTTGTATAATGCTGTAAGCCTCTCCCATTGTTTTAGTGCAATTCTGTATTCCCTTGCACTCATTAAGTGGTTAGTTGTGGGGGGCATTATTTGCAGAAATCAACTTGTGTTCTGTATGTACCTCTTATTACTTAATTTTGTTATTTTAAAGGGCAGTTGTTAACTCCTAGTCAACCTGGTTCATATTTAGTAAGTGAGTTCTTTGCAAAAGATTTTTGCATTAGTAGATTTTTTGTGATTATATCAAACTAGATCCCTGTTATAAAACCATGTGCTTTGTGAGACGAAATTGCACCAGTGTACAAAAAAATGTTTCCACATTGGGGATCACAGTTCTCCTTCATCATCCAGATTGCAGAAGATTGCTATCTCCACTGCATCATATCAACACCTGAAAATTTGTTGCAGAATGGGTGATGAGATAGGAAAAATGTGTTTTCCCACTTATTTCTTATTATTCCCTGAGCCCATTTTCCTCTGTATCTCTTTTTGTAGAGAGTGTGGGAATCATGGTGGTAACCTTTGGATGGCCATACTAAACATTTAAGTTTGAGGGGTGGGTGCATGTATGTGTTTGAATACATATTAGGAATAGCAGTACGAAGGAAATTCTTGGTCTTTTCTCAAAGTTTACTGAAAATCCAAGCAGGACAAGATATTTCTGTGCTCACTTCAATAAAATTCATATGTTAAGGTGTATCCCTAAAATATAGAACTAAATCACTTGCTAGTGGAGAACTGGTATTTATTTTGTGTGGAAATCAAACACTTGAAAATTGTGAAAGCCTGGAACCACAGAAGCATAAAGTTATCAAATTCCCTTTGCTATCCAAGGAAGGCTGCTATGTGAATATTTTTAAGTACCAATCTGCTAACGATACTGAGTTACATCTCACGTTATTCTTCAGTTTATAAACCAAGTATAATAAGCAACACAACCCTGGGAGAGAATATTGCCTATCACTTTCCTAATAAATGACCCCTGAAGTAACACAGATACTGAATGCACACCACCGTTACCACCTCTCCTCCTCACCCTCCCAAACACAAACCCACAAGCTATGTTCTCAAACCGTGGAGCAGAGGAAGATGAGTGTATTACAGGGCTCTCTGGGTGCCATAGATAACAGAAATGCTGATGCTACATCAGTACTTTCTAATAGTCAGCAGCTCTGCTCGGCTCCTATTCGGAAGAGCACTCCTCTGTAACATGTACTGAGTATATCAAATTTGTTATGACCTCTGACAAAGCAAAGCAGGAGAAAGTTTTTTGTTTGTGTATTTGTACATGCATAATGGTATTTGTGCACAAATACAGCAGCAAACTGTTGAATTTCCTGCTCTGTTAAAGTTACAATGTAATGAAACATAAATGCGAGGAGATGATTGTATTCAGTTAGGTATCTTGCCTGCAATAGTTATGATTGGAATTACATATACATTTAGCAAGTAAAACTTGTTAAAGTGTCTTTATTACCAGAGGAACATGAGTATCGACACATTAACTGTGCCTAGTATAATGCTACCCTGAATCAGTATTGATACTTCAAAGCTAAGTAGCATAAAAGCTAACTGTACTTAAGTAGCTGATTTTTGACTGCTTGACAAATCTAAAAAAATAAGGTGGGATTTTTTTTGAGGTTTATCCCCTCCACCCTCAACAAATCAAATTAATAGAAAAGCTGGTGTTCTTTATAATTTTCAAACAAAAGGGCATTTTGAAAATATGAGAATGTAATGTTTTAATCTTTCTCAAAAATGCATTTTTTTTTTCCAACTGGAAATTTCACCCAGTTGCACTTGGATTTGTAACTATCTAATCACATCAACTTGTCAGGTCAGATCAGATAAACTATGTGCTTTATGAATCAGGTATGTGGATGAAAAACTTCACTAAATCTTGAAGAAAACAAATTGAACTCCAACAATTTTACCCCTAACCTTCTGCTTCTGGCTAGTGCTTCTGATCTGAGCCATTGCAACAGTTTATTTAGTTTTTCTATCACTTGTTTCTAGAACAAAATGTTCTCTTTTTTTTCTGAGTAAAGGGAGAGATAGTAATTTCATTATGTATGTTGAATGTTTTATATGCTCTCCTAGACTTGCTGACATAATGATGTCTTGTGGCAATACTTTTCCTAGATTAGTATAGTAGCATGTAAAAAATTATGTCCTTTTAGTAGATTTTCTTGTTTCTGTAAGCAATGCTTTAGAGATTTAAAAAATCTTATTTGATTTACCTATAACTATTTTTGTTCCTGTGGTGCCAATTGTGAGAGTATATTCATTATTTACACACAGACACTAGAGCTAAAAATGACAACTGTGAAGTGTTGACAAAAGCAAAAAATTGCTTTCTCTCTATTTGTACTTTCTGAGACAAATGAGGCCATATTAATAAGTTTTGACTTAATCTCAGTATAATGTATATTTATATAAGTGTTCCCTGAGCCTTGCACAGGAGCTGCTGTATTAATCATTACAACAAATTCCTTTGCCTTGATAAATTCACTTATATGGTAGTTTGGTGATATTACAGGATCTGTCTACACAGAAGGGTACTTGGTTTTGTTCAAGGAGAGATTAAAGGTTCTCTTGGTTCATGAGTAAAGTTTCGCTGTATGTTACTTCTGAAGGCAAAGGCCAGCTACTGTCTATTACTTTCCACTGAATTTCTTTAAAATTACCTAGAACCATGAAAGCTTTGACTTTCTTTCTTCTTGGTCACATTGGATCCAGGATATGTGTTATCACATCTCACTGTGTCAGGTGAGCTGCTCTGTCTTTTGTCTTGGAGCATCTAACTATAACAAACACTGAAGTCAAAACTGAGCGGATGCAGCCCTGAACTTTCTCTGTTGGTCCATGGGCAGGGCCCAGCTATAAGTGCAGCACAACTCAAGTACAAAGAGTCAGATCAGGGGACCAGCTGCTGAAACAGAATTAAATTCAAAGTCAGGAATGAAGCTTGATGGGAGATTAATAATTTGTCTTGGAAACAGCAGAGAGGGTAAAAATACCGTCAGAAATTTTGTTTGGTAATTATGGCATCTGAGAGGAGGTCTCTGAAAAAAACATTGTATGTTGGGCCTTATGCATCAAGGAGTTGAATATTAGCTGTCTAACGCAGCCCCTGAGGTGAGTATCATGGTCCCCATGGATGGCTGGTTTCCCTAGGATCTGCTGGCACTGATTGATCGAGCTGTCATGCCCCTTATGTATCAGAGCTGGGGGAGGCCCTTGAGGAAAAGCTTTAATGGAGCTTGTCATCAAAGAAAAATGTTGTGCTTCTCACTTCAGTGGCCCTGCTGACACCATCAATGTGGCACCTGCACTCATCCCGTCTAAGATCATGGCAGGCCTGATCTTTGCTGGGGTTTCGCAAAGCTCCTGTTCACTGGATGCACCTCTTCTGCACAATTAAAGACAGCAAAGAGACTCCAGCTCCTTAGAAGGATGAAACCTAACAGCTCGAGACTACTTCAGCTAGGTACAAAAATCATGCATATGTCAGAGTCAAATAAAGATAATCTTGCTTGCAGGGTGAAAAGACTAAGGCATAAAATATTTACTTTACTTAGGATTGATTGCAGTTGTTAATTTGTTTTTGTTAATGTACATTTTCATAATTTATAATTTGTCTGCATCCATGGAGCAGATCAGTGCTTATTCATGTCTGTAGGTTGGACATCAGAGGGGGAGTGCAGGCAGAAGGGTTGATAGGACATAGGTTTGTGTCTGACCCCAAGGAGTGAGGGCAGTGTCTGACCCCAGGAGTGAAGGCAGAGTAGTCCAGTCAGAACATAGATGGTGAAGGAATTTGCAGGAGCCACAACAATGGCAACTCTTGCACAGGTCAGCAGAGGAGAGGAGGTGATGAGGACTGCAAAGATAGCATGAGCATTTTTGTCATGGTTTCTACCTCCTTCTTGTAATCTTGCAAGCTCAGGGGATGAGGAGTGATTGGATTGCATGTTCTAGAGTTGTGACAGATATGTCAAGAAATACAGGCAAAAAATATCCAAAACCTGTATTGCAAACAAAACCAAAAACAAACCTGTGAAGAATTTACATGGTCTCAGAAAGCAAAAGAAATCTGGATGAGCAAAAGTTGGGGTTTTTGTGGTTTTGTTCTTTGGTTCCCTCTTCCCTCCCTCCTCCCCCCATTATTTCATGATGCCATTTGTAAGTGCTTGAAATAAAAAGAGATTTTCTTTCCCCAGTCATCTCGAGACTGGGTGCTGCAGAGGTACCTGGTTCTGTGGAGGTGCCTGTAGGTAACGGGCACTATCAGCCCCTCAGACCACAGAATCAGGGCTGAGGTTCCTTTGCACACAGGATGTTGCTGGGTTCAGCTGCTCATAGCTCTGAAATGACTGGGGAAGCCTTGATACACCTTCCTGGCACCTTTTGTGGCAGCCTGAAGCATTTTACTTTTATGTGTTGCTCCATTTTGAATTGGCGAAATTAATATGATGACCTCAACCACCTCATGTGGCAGGAACCTGAAGAAGAGAAGGGCAAGGGGTTGTCTCAGAGAGTTCTTCAGAAACAGGGAAGAGCCTTTCTTTTTGCAGTGAAGGAAGGTGTTATGGGAATAGCTATATGAAAGGAAATGGAGTTTCATATCATGTGGACAGAGGCAGAGGAATCCACATTAAGGTCTGTGTTTCAACTTGTGAGGGATGTCACTGACAGTTTGTGTTTCTATGTAGAAGAAAAGAATTACAGGTGCTACTGAAAATCAGACAAGTAGCAGCAGCAAGAAGGATTAGTGGTAGGTAATTGTTTCTCTTTGCCCAACATGATGAGAAGATATTTATAGTTACTGTGAAAAAATAACACCTTCATAAAAGCTAAAGGTTGTTTTTAAGATTACTTTACTTAAACTTTTCTCCTTATTCCTCTTGTTTAGCCTGGAGAAGAGGAGGCTGAGGGGAGACCTCATTGCTCTTTATAACTACCTGAAAGGAGGTTATAGAGANATGATTCTTGACTATGACACTTAGGAAAGGTTTGAGTGCTGTATTCATTTGAGAATCAGTGTAGTTGCAGTTTCCTTTCATATTGCCAAAGCCATTATGAAAATAAATGGGTTTTTTATATGTAAGCACACAGAAATCTCATCCTCCACAGTGAAACTAGACAACTTGCTAATCAGCAAAACTTCTCAGAAAGGCGATGATTTTGTGTATATATTTTTTTTTTTGGTCTGAAAGGGAAAATTTTCCCTCCTGAAATAATCTTCAATAAAAATTTCTCACAACCAAGCTGTTGAGTAAACTCAAAAGTATGAGGCAAACTAGTGGTGAAACTAGACTTCAAGTTTTTTTTCTAGTATAGCTTTAACTGCTGTTTAATAACTTCTGTATTCATTACCTTTCCCTTCAGAGTGAATTCTTTAACATGCTATAGTGTAATTGGATGTCCCCTTCAACTTTCTAAAAAAAGTTTCAACATTAAAACTTAGCACAAGGGTATCAGGGGATCTATCTTGCTGTCAGTTTTTCAAAGCAACTCCATTTTGAAGTCAGTGTTGAACATGAAATGGCCTAGAGCTACTAAGTTCTTACTTGATAAGTGTTACAGTAAATGGGTTCTGATTATTGCACTTTCTCTTTTTCCTGAGTGCATTAGTCCATTAGCTCCTTCTAGTTAATGGTTTTCCCATGAATGTGTGTTTTTCCACCAAAACCATATCAGTTTAGAAGAGGGAGTGGAATGTAATCTGACAGCAGTCCCTCTTGCACAGCAGCTGGTACTTCTGCAGCGGATATGGACCACTGAGACAAGAGTTCCTAAAGAGGTAGCTCATCACACTTGGCCTTTTAGGGTATACATTCAAGGGACTTTATTAGTGCTGCTTGATTGACTTTGAAAGAAATCAGCTGGTTTACTGTGTCTATGCTGTTTAATTTTTTTAGATACTTCTGGTCTGGATATAGTTTGTGATGAAGTTTGTATGGTTTGTTTGTGAAGGCTGATAGTAATGCAACAAGGATTCATTCAGTCCAGGAGACTTCCAGGGAAGATGTGTTTATATATAATATAATCATATTAGCCTTAGTGAAACAACCTGTGCGAGCGTGTACGCATTTGTAGAGTTGCCAAACAGTTTTAGCAAACGCCACTGAGTTTTGAATTACAGCTTGGGCAGTATAAAGATGAAGATAATCCTTAATATTTTGGCCAACCTCAGGAACTGGGTCTAGCTTTAATGTCTAAAACCTGCTAATTATGAGCACTTGTTAGCAAAAGGTGAATGTATTTCCCAAGATCAGGTATGGAACAGTTCCACTGAAGTTATTCAGTAAGTTCTAGACCAGGAAGTCCCTGAGGTGAAAATAGCTGGACACCAGAAATGTATTCAGGGAAAGCAATATAGTGCAAATTTCCCCTATTCTCTCTTTTTTGAAGGCATTGGTTTATAACTGCTGTTAGAGAAAGGTAAATTCAGTCTCACCATTCTTTTTTTTTTTAAAGAGATCTACTCCTTCTACTGCATTTTTTAACTTTTTCCCTGCTGTGCCTCCACATGCCCCAACTGAAGAAAGTGACATGTAGGGCAAAGTTGCTCTTAGCAATATTTTGTTTTTGTGCAGGTACTAGGAGTTAGTTTTTAAGTGTAATGAATTAAAGAAGGGGAGCTGAGTTCAATCTCCACAGATGAAACTGATGCACATGGTCTCAATCACATACAATTACATCATAACCCTGATGTAAGAGCAAGACATTATAAAGAGAAAAAGAAAGAGAAGGATCAAGCTTTAAAGTGTATTTGGTTCTTCTATTCTGATGCAACACTACAGGAAACAATCCTCAAATGAACTGCATATGCTCACCTTGCTGGAGCTTATGGGTATCAGTGGTCTTGGACCTCAAATAAACTGATCTGGGCAGCAAGTCGTACTTTGAGTTAGTTGGAAAAATTGCAAATAACTATTTTTTAAATAAAAAAGCTTAATTTTGAGGATGCTTTTATTATGAAGTGCTCTCAGGCCCAAGAGAAATTTCAGATCACACATGTGAAAAGGACAGCTTAAAATTACTGTGTCTTGAGTTACTGCTTAAGATGCAGACAGTCAAAATTGAAGTCAGTGTTATTGTTGATGTGAAGTAGGAATATGGCCGGTGTCTTTTTCACCTAGTAGAGAGGTCTCACTCTTTGTTGTAAACGGTCATATTTTTTCAAAGTAAATGCATTTTGCATTATATTTTGAATCAAGACAACTTGGCTTCTGCTCTTCCCATTTTCAGTGAAATGTCTTGCTTTCTGACTGGCTGTAGCTAACCATGACATTCATTAGAGATTAGTAAATCTGGAAAGGTACTTCTATCAGCTTATTTTGTATGAAAACTGCATTGGCAGACTTCATAACTTATCCCTGACACCTGAATGATTACTTTGATTTTTTCAAAATAGTGATTGACATAGCAAGCCAGCAGCTTTGATGTTTGTATATTCATTCCTGTGTTCACCAGTGCAACCTGTTTCTGTTTATTTATCTGTTAATTTTAAGTTCATATTAAGTTCTTTCAATTCCTTTCAACAAGAATATCTTTTTTTCTCAGTCCGCTTTTCAGTGACAATAACAATTTTTTTTTCATCTTTCACTGTATTTCTGTGTGCTACTGTATTCAGGTAATTATGAGAATCTCTTTGCCCTTGACACTTGTTTTACAAAGGATACACAAGAAGTAACCAGAGCCAGCTCTTTTTTCTGATGTAAATTGGGAGAGCTTTACTGCCAGTAGAGTTATGCCCAGTTTTAAAATCTCATGGCATGATATAAATGTTTTTGCCCTCTAAACTAATATATTTTAAAGCATTTTTCTGCATTCTAATCCTTGCTGTAGAAAGATAATGCATCCAAGTGTTGCCTAATCAGCTAATCACCTGCTCAGCTTCCCACATTTCTGCTTTTAACCTCTTCTTCATGACTGATGAAGGTAGGTTTAGTCTGGAAGATAAGGACCTGCTACTATGATATATATGGGGAAAACATATTTTCAAAAATCCAAGCAGATTGGGACATACATGTGTTCCTCTATGTAAAAGTATCAGATGAGGAAGAATAATTGTGTGAGTGCAAACTTGAGTAAGTAATTAAATACACAAAAAATATTGAAGTAGTCTCTTGATTTGACATTAAGTTGAGATTAGTTAAAAAATAAAAGCTGCTTCTTTACCATCATAAACAAAGAATTAAACACATTCCCTTATCCTCTTGCCAAGGTGCTGCTTTGTCTTATCTTTTAATTAAACTTGAACTTTAAAATACATGTGTCTAGCATACCAGTTTATTAAACAAAATATCAATAAGCACACAGTATTTTCAACAATTAGCATTCTGTATAGAGGTTTCTAGGTTTTTTCCCTTCCTTACAGAATGACTATATTAAAGATCCGTTTTATTGCAATTCAGTGTTTAAAGTAAGTCATTGATTAGTAAGAAATAGAAATTAAAGCCTTGCATTGAATTTTTTAGTTTCCACTAGCTTTATTTTCTACTACAAACCCACACCAAAGCACTTTAGTTTTGTGTTAAACACAGATATTGTTTCCACAAAATGAAACCCACAATAATTCTTATCAATTCTCTAATTCTGAACAATACATGATAGGGAACTCATAAAGTTTTCATTCTCTCAGAAGACCGAATGTGATCTAGTACATTTTCTCTAACTCCCAAAAATTTTTTGAAACTTTTTAGCACACCGAGTCTCACTGGGGAGCTAAAGGTAAAATCCTAACTGCAGTGAAGCCATTGGGAGTTTTGCCATTTATTGAATGCCAGTTTTCATAGGATTTCTCAGATGGGACTGAATGAAGTCACATATCACACTCATTAATATGCAAGCACATATTTTCTAGATGTAATTATTCATTCAAGGAATGGAAGTAAAACTCATGACTTAGATGACCAAGTCCACTGCACTAGAACCCAGGTCTAAGTACTGAATGTCAAAGCATGACATTTCTGATTACAATGACTAAAATCCATATAATTTAGGCATTTCCCAGTCCAGCAAAGGACTTAATTTTATCTTAAAATAAAAAACGGTGATAGGATCACTGATTTTCTTGAAATTAAATGTATATGTTGCAAGGTTAAACCTCAAGTACTTATTAATAATTGAGAAATTGTGAAGCAATCACAATTAGTCCCCCAATAACTTGATGGACAAAGAAAGAATTGAGTATATAAAAAAATTTGAATTGGCATACAAACATCTTTATTGCCAACGGAAAACAGTATGTATTCAGAACTGCAGTGACCTGAAATGATTTCACCACCTTGAAAATATTAACAATAAAGACCACACTTTTCCTCAAATATACTTGATGACTGCTTTTTTGTTTCTATTTGATACAGCACCATGTTGCAGTTTAGGGCACAGCAACAATACAGTGGAGCTGTAATGCTATAATGCTTTACAACCTAGAGTAAACATAGTATATTAATACAGAATGATGTGGTAAGCAATAAAGCTAAGCCACGCATCTAAGAAGGTATTTATAATGGAAGCAAAGATGACTGTGTCCAGAAACTCTGTGCAAACATTAGGAAGGCAGTTAATTGGCAAAATGAATTGGAATTAATTATGCATGAATCTTGTGGCAAGTACAGCAGCACTCAACTCACTGAGAAATTGTGGTTTGAAACAAAGGATACCATCCTGACATCCACTGTGCCCTGAATGTGCTTATGGCCACTTTTCAGAGGACTGCAAGGTGCAAGGCTAGCTTTATACAGTACACTGTAATTAACAGAAATATCTGTGATTTCTGAATCACTGATAATGTGTTCAAGAATTGTTGTAAACTCATGTACTTCCTGACATGCAAGTAAGGACAGTGCACTATCTTTAGAAAGAGAAAGGATATAAGACTCAAAAAATGAGATTCCCAGGTAAGGTTTAGAATAAAATAACTAATCGATCTGCAAGCAGGAGATAAAAAATCATAAAAATTTGATGCTTTCAAAAAAAGATTCTGTCAAATCAGTTTAGGTAACTACCATGGTATCTAGAAGAACAGAAAACAATAATAGTAAGAAATCTGAATTTTGGTGTCACTTTCTGACATTGTTCAACTTGACACTCTCATAAGCAAGTTAAAGAAATAAGATCTGTGATACATGGGATAGATCCAAAATTTCTCACTTTAAAAAGTGTGCAGTATTGAGCTTCCCCTAGGATATCAATTTTTAAGAAAGGGGCAACTAAACAGCATAACAGGCCACCAAGAATGATGAAAAGTTTAGAAAGAAAAGTTACAGGGAAATCTAGAAGATTCACTAAACAGGAAGATGTTAGAAAGTGAAAAAGAATTATATGAGAAAGAGCCAAGGGTAAACAAAATGATGTTTAATGAAAATGCTACAAAACAAACTATAAACATCACTTTGTTCATACAGTATACACAGAGAATTATAAAATAAGGAAGACGGGGGTCTGAAGTGTCAGAAACTGAGTATTTAAAATTCCTGGAAGCCAAGAAGTTGGAAAAGTAGATTTGATAGCTATATAAAAGTAGAGCTGGAAAATTATTGCATAACAACCTTAATGTTGAATTACTTCAGAAAATATTCAAACAGAAAAAAGATAGAGTTGAAGAGTTGAATACATTGTGTACTACTCAACCAATATATATAAAAATGCTGCTATGAAAAGTTTTATAAGTATTTGTTTCAAAAAATGACACCAGTTAATAATTCCATTTTTCACTACTGTTTGTACACATCTTCAGTGTTATCAATAGCTTAAACAGGAGAGTGTGGACACTGGATGAAAATGGACAGGATTGAGTGTGGGTCTTTACTCAGATCCTACCTAAGTATAGAACTTATTGAAGCCAAAGGGAGCTTTTCTGATTAAAAAATGGTTTTTTTTTAAATTTGAATCAAGAGATAGATGAAGAAGCACTTGATGATTTAGGTCTCTATTGAAAGAAATAGTGTTTTGGAATTCTATTTATGAAGTCAGTGGATAAAGAAGTCTTTTAAAAACTTTAAATAAGAAGGAAAATAGACCATTTCTGGGTTGTTTTTAACATCCCACCATACCACTGATATCCTATCACCTCAGTCTTACAGCTAGAGAGTCAGTAGCTTTGTCATTTCTGGTCACAGGATCTTACTTAAGGAATTACTATCTTCTTCACACAGTCCTACTGGCCTGAAAGTCACCACCATGGATGGATTTTTAGGAGAATTTAATTTAGCAGCAATTTGGAAATTATTGAGGTAGATCACAAAATGAAAATAAATGCTTTGTAATAGCATTTAATCATCAGTTGATTAACAAAGTGATTTAAAGTGATTCAACAGGATTTGTTTTAAACAAAACAGCAACTTAACAAAATAGTTGAGAATGGCAAAGTTCACACTAAACTTACTACAAGGCTAAATCAAATCCTGCTCACACAGATATGCACACAGAGATATATGGATATCCAAACATACAGAGGTTAACCTATGGCAAAAAATTTCCTCCTCTTGAGATTAATGAAATGCTCACTTTCAATGCATCAGCATTTTCAATGGGTGTTTGTAGATTTGTGAGGAGTCTATCTTCACCCTTCTCCTAGTCTGCATTAGCAGGTAACCCTGAGAGATATCTCAGGTCAGGGGAAGATGGTCATAGCCTGTTGTGGTCCAGGAGAGCTTGTATGGTCTCACCTAGGATCACTGCTTATAGCATCACATATTATTCACTTTGGTCAGTTTTTTGGCTATGACTCACCTTGAGTAATTCTGGCATTTTCAACAGCTGCAAATGTCTAGCATTTTCTAGATAGTATAGTTCTAGTATAGTCCTGTTCAAGTTACAACCCACCAGCTGTACCAGGCTCTCAGGAGATGACTGATCATCAGTCCCTTTCCCAGGCACAGGAATTCCAGGTATGTTAAGGGAGTGCCTCAACATGTGGACTAACTTCATTTTTACAAAGGGTAAAGACACAAAGATTTCTTTCTCAAAACATGCCGGTCTTACCCTGAATCCACAGGTAAGGGTCCAAGGTGGGTGTTGAACTACCACAGTCACTCACCTGGATGAGCATCCTATCCTTGAAGCATCTTTCAATGTTAAGTATGGCACTGGTGCTTAGGTGACATTGAAGGCAACATGTAAAGCAAATGCTGATTTTGAATTTTTGTTGACCAAATATCACAACAGACCTTTAATGTCCCAAAAGTGCTTTGCCTTCAGAATAGAGCATGAAAGTTTAGTGAAACACTGAGGAAAAAGGAAAAGTTTTGTAGATACAATTAAGATATTACAATGTTTAGAACATAATTTTCTATCTGATCTTTTCTACTCAGACTGCCTTGCTTATTTTGTTGAAAAGAAATGTCTTCAGTCCCATTTTCAAGATAACATTTTGCAATACTTCAATTACGACGATTATGCTGAAATGAATTCGTAGTTCAAGGAAATGTATTATCTCTTTTTTCCAGGGTTGGATTACCTTTCCTGGGAAAAGAACGAATAGCTGCAAATGTAATGTCTGTTAATCATGATAATGTATAAATTCAACAACTTGCCAGGATTGCATTTATTATTTTGCTCTGTAGCCATGGTCCATTCCTCTCTTAGCTTTCCCTTGCATGTCTATCTCTTCGGCCAGCTTAAAAAACAAAAATCATAACCTGTTCATGTAAACAGTGACACACGTCTGAAGTCTTGACAAGACCTTAATGATTTGTTGTGTGAGAAATGAGTAAATAGAAAATGTTTAACCATGTTTTATACAATAGTACCATTGTGTCCCTGGAAGCATTTGAGCCTTCTACTCAGTAGGACAGACACACCATATAAAATATACATCAACTTTTTTAATGTCACTGACCCTACGGCCACCTTCCTCTTGCGCTTCATCAATAATTCTTGGAGGATATTTGGCCTAAAATGCACAGTGTTTTAAATCCTTCTCCTTGCACTCCTTGTCTTTCAAAATATGGCTGTAGGAGAAGGTGGTAAAGCAGCAGACAGTCGCTCTCTAACTGTAATGCTCAGCCTGAAGCAAATCTAATTTTGGTTGCACCTGGTGCATGAAAACATATTTTTTTTTTAGAGGAGATGGAGGAAAATCACCTTTCCTCTTGCAGAAATAATTCTAATTAAATATTAATTAGGCCAGAGAGTGTGCCCACAGTAATCAAAATTAATGGCTAAAGGACTCATGAGCAAAAATTTCAGCTTGGGTCATGCTGAATATTTGGAGGTATTCAATGGAGTCAAAACTGGAGCTAAATTCATTAAGGTAATGTGCTCTTTCTCATGCTTATTTTTCTATGTACTGTTGATACCTCTGTATTGTTATTGATGTAGGACATTAAAAAAAGAGAATGGCTTCAGTATGGGCTACAGAGGAGCTTATCCCCTTGCAATTTCCTAGCTAGGGTATCTCATGGTTGTTAGTTCAAAATCAGTGGATATGTCTCTTTCATTAATTTATTTGCCTTTGGAGTCTATGTGGAATCTTCATATTCCCAACAAACTAGTTACAGTGGAAACATGCAAAAAGCATGGCTCTGAGAACAGTCTATGAACAGCTTGAAAAAAATAGGGGCAGAAACCAGCACACAATGAGGTAGTAAAAAATAATACAAAGCATTAGACCTGGCACTATCATCATCCAAGAAAGGGAGAAGAAAATAAGCATACATTAAAAATAAATAATAAAAAAAATCTTCTAGTGGAGTTGAATTTTCCAACCTTCTTCCTTGCCTGGGGGCAACACTAAAAAAATGAAAGATGTTACATATTTAGTATAGTGGCCAGATATAACTTCTTCACCAAAACAAGATCTCAATTCTGGGCCAAGGGAAAAAAAACAAGTCTGCAGAAAGTTCTTAGAGCTGGATGAGCCAAGGTAAAGCTGAATGCATCTAAAGCATTCTTGTTGGAAGGCTTTTGTTGTTATTGTTGTTAATAGTAGTTTGAGATTGGCTTGACTTGAAAGACTGAAGTAAGAAATTGGCTTTAGAACGGATTCAATGGGTGTCACAAATTTTAAGTAAGTTCAGATATGAAAGAAAGTAAATGATTATACCTCAAATAGTGGGGAAAAAGAACTATAGTCTTGGTGAGATATGATAAATCATCTCTATACATTAAATATAACTTCTAACAGATGTCACCAGTCCATGAGATTTAATTATTTATGAGATCTATTTGGTGAATGCTTTGTTTCTAAACCGTGTTTCTGTATCACTTGCTCTTTTCCACAGTTTCTTAGCACCTTCAGAACTGTTTAAAATCCTGTTAATGTTTTGCTTTTGAAGGTGCTTGATTTGTCCTTTTGCTGTCACTATAACCTACTGTTAAAGCCAGTTTCTGGCTAAGGGGCCTGAGACTAAAGAGAGAGGTCTCAGTGCTGGTTTCAGGATTTGCATTTGACCAGGCATGTAAACTGCCTGTGTTTATAGTGGAGGTGAAGAAAAGAAGTGCTGGTCCAATATTGAGTTAATGTCGTGCATCTGAGAGTGTCAGCAGCAGTGGGCAGATATAAATCCTCCTGTAGTAGGATGATCCCAGTAAAAATGAATATAATGATTGATCAAACCTCTAGTCTTGTCACTAATTTTTTTTTTTTTTTTTCATTCAGAAATAAACTATCAACCTTTTACCACCACACTTATCTGCATGGAGATTTATGGCACTGTTTTCCAAGAGGAAAACAAAAAAGTATGCTAGCATGACAGGAAAAAAATAATTAATCTACTATGCCATAAGTAAGTGACTTTCCCAATAGACTAGCTCTCCTTATGTGCCATTACAAGTACCCGCTGCCTGGGGCCAGGTAGATCACAACTTGTAAAAGGGAGTCACAGTGATTTTGTGCTATACCTCTCACTCTGCTTCAAAGTCCGTTGAGTCTAAAGGGGGACTTTCTGAAGACTTCAGTGGTATTTCGAACACATTTTTCCACATGCTGTAAGTAGAATAGGTGTATGTAGATGCTCATGAATATCCATACCCTAAAGATATACTAGCAGAAATTTCCTTCAGGCTGTAATGCTAGAATATATTATATTGATTTTAGGTTCTTTACACAGCCAAATGCAGAAAATTGGTGAGGTCTCGGGGGTTCGTTCCTCCAATTTTCACAAATTTTTGTAGATCTATCATGGTCTGCAAACTGCAATTTACTGATTATATCAAGGAAACTGAAGTGCTAATCCCAGGTGAGCCACTGACTGTGTAATGAGAGGCTTCTAAAGTCTTTCAAAGTTACTTAAACAGGTGTTGTGAGGGATAAGAACATCAGACTAAAGCAGGAAAAAAATGATATTGCAGCAGCTTTGCTTCCACAGCCATTTGTGTTTGGCAGATTTCCTTGTGCCATCTAAGTTAACATGTAGCTTTAAATAATATTTCTTGGTTTTAAAATCAATCTCTTGCTCCCACAAAATTCCCCAGAAACAAAGCCAAAATGTGCAACTGCACAGATCAAAAAATAACAATAGCAGTGGCAGAGCAGTTAGCAGCCTCTCTTTTGAAAATCCTAACTGAGGCACTAACCTTTGTGTTTGCTTTTAGGTGACAGACAAATATCTACTAGGAACTAGATGGAGGTCATCCACACATTTCATATGGGTCACTGAATAACGATCACAGGGTATCAACTTTTGTTTTGAATCTGTAATGCAGGGGTGAAAAGTACTGTATTTCATTATTAATCCCACATGCACTCCAGGTCTCTGCTTTCATTTCTTCACTGTATTGGTTCTATGAACCCTTAAGAACCTGGTTACTTTTAGAGCTGAACAGGCTCCTTTTACTGACCTTCAAAATGGATTTTGAACCTTAAAAATTGTCTGTTCAGACTTGTGAAAGGAATGCATCTGTAAGAGGAATTTATGATGTCTGAAAAATACTTTTCAGGGAGAAAAGGAAACAAGTGTATAAGAAAGAGAATAAGCCTTATTCTTTGTTACATGATAAGAAGCCATAGAGTAATGAAAGCAAGTAAATAAAACCACTGTGAAAATAAGAAAAGTAATGATAGAGGTTTTTTTCCAAACAGATGGTTGGTTTTTATTCCAAGAGATACATTAAATGTTTTACCATTATCTAAATACATCTTTCTTCTCCATTTTATGACAAGAGAGGGAGGAACAAAAAAAGGAGAAAGGAAACAAACAGCTATTTGAAAACACAATGATGGAATATGCCATTTCAAAGAGTCAACAAAATGCCCAGGATTGGATACTGCTCTGTGATATGCACTCCAAAGTATTTTGTATCTGGCAGGCTTTATTCTCAAGTGACAGTCCAGTGGACAAGGAAATCAGGCTCCAGTAACTGAATTCTCATGTAATCCTTATATGGGCTTTTAAAGATAGATGCTGTGACAAAAATAAAAGCATCAGTTTATAACTATACAACTAGAGTTTACTGATGCCATTTTGTAATTAGGCTGGATTAGTTTTCAGTTCACAAAACCCCACCTATCCTTATGCTGCCTTCGAATAATAATACACTTACAGATCTCACTGGTGATGTTATAATATAAGACAATGTACTTATTGTAACTAATGGGATTTTTTTCCAAGAGAATGTCTGTCCAAATTTTAAGTTTCCCAGTAGGAAATCTGAAATAGAAAGCCACCCCTGGGACAACCATCTCTTGGTTGGCTGAAACCACTTACTAAAATTCACACATATTTAACTGGGTTTTTTTGAGGTAACCAGAAGATCTTTCATATTCATGCTTGAGAGCCATGTTTGGAACCATACTTTTCTGTTTGACCATGAGATTAAATCTGTCTTCATTAAATCTGGTATTTTAATATCTTCCTGCCATAACAGATAGCCAGATGAGCTGCTTCATCACATTTACTAACCAATTTTATAAAGACAGCGGAATAGAATTGATTTCTTAAACAGGAATTTATTCATGTTGTGAAATGTACTTTTGGTCTTGCTTTTTAAAGCCCATGTTGTTACTGCCTGTCATGTTGCAAAGTACTTGAGGTGCTCAGAAGCCTTGAGAGCTGAGCCTCCAATGAGTTTCAAGGCATCCATAGAAGTCACCTGACTGAAGCTTTCTATGTGCATCAAGGCATCAAACAAAATGACTCTTGCTTTGTTGCCACACTTCTTCCCAGGGATAATGGATCTCTATAGCTCCAAAATGGAGTCTCGCAGGAGGAACTGAACTATGCTCAATTACCCATGGTCATTTGGGTGATGGTGAGGCAAAGCTCATTCTACATCCAGTGGCCTGGGCTTGCCTCAGAGTTTTGTACTGACTTCAGTGTGCTGCCAGAATTCAGTGCGCTGCCAGAATTCAGTGCATGCTTTTTAATGTTAGTTAATGCACATCTTGAGCCAGCTTCCCTCTGCACAGAGGTCAGTGTGCACATACCAGTACCTGGAACATCACAATGAGTTAACCTATTGCAAAAACTACTGCCCTAACCAGCTCTTGTGGCCATTAGAACTGCACTGTTCTTGTTATTGATTCTTAATCCTCATCCAAAATCTGTTATTTAAAAAAAAAATTCTAGAGACTTTTGACATAAGATAATCAGAAACAAATAGCCCTTTTCTAAGGTCTCTGCTTAGAAGAGAGAACATACCCCTCTCTATTTTATAAAATATGGATATACCATATTTGATTAGAGTAAATTAATTTTATAGAATTTAATAACTGTGTCAATGACTCAAATATAAAATTCTTTTTACCCATGGAGAAAAGTAGTTACAATATAACAATAACAATAAAAGCAAAACAGAAGTGATACCACCTCCACCAATAACAACAGAAAATAAACTGGTAATAACCTTTTCCTAAATCACATTAAAGATCACAAATTTATTTTTAACATTTTGTGCTCATTTTTATATTTAGTCTTATTCAAAACCATAAATTTAAATTGCCCGCCTATTGCCTATACGCAGCAATGTACTTTATCAAGGGCATATGTTTGTTTTTCCACTCCTTGACATTTTTATTTAAAGAGCAGGTTTTACTATTAGTCTGTAAACAAAGCTGAGCAATTTGTCTACCTCACATACCTCAGTAATCAGTCTAGTGCTGGACCAGCACAGGATTTTCTGGTTTGCAGAATCACCTTGGGATATTATCAATCAACCATGATCAATCAATCTTGAGGGAATACTTTCAATTTTCAAACTCACTTTGTTCCTGTCTTCCACCAGTGTTCACAGCAAAGCACTTTCAACAAAGGTCTTTTAGCAGAATAAACTGAAAGAAGAATGCTTTGTTTCTTCAGATCTTCCTAATCAGTGCAGTACAGTGTATTCATTAATAGCTGTTGACTTTCAAAGATAAAAAGCATAAAACATCTTTTATTTTTGTCAATCTGTTATTATGATTAAAGCTTCAATACCTTCTGAAAGACATCTTAGCTTACAAGTTTTCTTTAAAGTTTAGAAGATAAGAATATTTAACTTGAAAAAATATTTACTAAGACCAGACTGGCTCTCAGTGTGTTTTGGCTATATTTCTTCTTCTCCTTTATAGTTTACAGCAGAATGACTAAAATTCTGCACTTCTCAGCACACTCATTAGTTTTATATACAACTACAGTCCATTCTCTTCTTCCCATGTTTTGCAGAACAGTGACTTATAGCTCAGCTCATGCCCTGGTGCTTGACAGCACGTGTTTGTGACCACTTGTAAGCACAGAGGTTTGCATCCTTTCCCTCCCTAGGAGCCTGATACAAATCCAAGTCTGGCCATGTTAGTGGCTGTCACGTGTAGGAGGGAGTAAGTGCTTACAGCTCTAAATAGGTGTGATACATACGGCACAAAGCAATAATTAGCTTTTCTTGGAATCTCACTGCCTCTGTTGGGCTACTCTGATATATTTCCACAAGACTTCATTGCATTTAGATTTCAGAACTTTATCTTTTTTACTGTATAAATAACTTGAAAGTTGTATAGTCTTTTATCAGGTCATGTCCGCTGGTTTCTTTGAAACTGGAACAAAGCATTCATGAGGCATCAAAAGTGGTTTCTTACAGGTTTCTTACCAGGATACGCTGCATGTCTCCAAGAGAGGAGTAGATGGAAGGGAAAGTGCCAGCCCCTCCTCCCGATTCCTCTGCTGTTTCCTCCTGTTTCTTGTGCTGTGCCTCTGTTATGGAAAGAAAGGGAGGGGCAAAAGGGGGACTACTACTGGAAGCCTGCCCTGTGCCAGGAAACCTCTTTGGGGTTCTCAGGGGAATGCAGGCTCCCGACACAGAGACAGCAGCATGCAGGGTCTGTGTTGGTGCCTGGGGTAGCACACATCAAATGAAGTCAGGAGGAGAGGCTGAAGTGAGGCAAAATGTGTGCAGCATAATGGTTAGGGTGTTTTCCTGGGAGGAGAATGACACAAAGTTCTCATTTCCATCTATTTTTAATCCAGTAATGGTCTCATGTCAAATGCATGTGCATCTCAGGGAATGGGGTCTGAAATCACATCCCCCTTAATTGCTATCCCTCTCACTCCATGAGTTTTGCACTTCTTGGATTCATAACGGCCTGTCAGCAATGAGGATTGCTGAGAACAACCACCTTCTTCCCCCTTCCCTCTTTCTCCTTCTTGTTTCTCCCTCCACCTGTGAAAGTGCTGGTTAGAATAGTTTCTAGAGGCATGGTTGAGGAGAAGAAATAGGGATATGGTTATCCCCCTCAAAGATATGTCTCTCATCTCCTTATCAGGAGTTATGGTAGGTATGTTATTGTTGTGCAGAAGTGCACCTATATGTGCATGAGGAGGAGATGGAGGGAAAAAATATGCTGCTGCTGAGTTTCTCTCCTTTTGCCAGCTCTCCTTCATTTAATACCTGCACTGAAAAGCTTTGAGCAGAGTACATATGAAGTGTGCTATTTTAGTGGATTGTCCCTCATGTCTTTGATTTGTAAGCCATATTTTATTTGAAGGCTTTTCCTTTATTTCATTCACAGGAATTGGCTGAAAAGATCTTTGCTGACAAATACCAAAGCAGTGTTGCTCCTAATTAAACTTTCTTCAGAATTCAAGCTGGAGAAGTGTAACCATAAAGACTAATAACAAAGCTGAGGAAAGAAAAATTACCCTACTGAACTATGCCTCACAAATGAAACAGAAGTTGTGGCTGTGCCTGCAAGATTATGTTTATGCTTATTAAAACATGATGTTGTACCAAATGGCACTCAAGGAGGCTTTTGGGAAGTCTCTGATTTAAACATAAAATCATAGAATCACAGAACAGATCATCTATCCATTCTCCCTTAGTGGTAGGTTGCTTAAAGTCCCATCGAGGCTGGCCTTAAACAGTTCCAGGAACGGGGCGTCACCCAGTACACTGGACAACCTGTTCCATTGCCTCACCATCTTCATTGGAAAACATTTCTTCTGTATATCCAGTTGAGTCTACCTTCTCTCAGTTTTAAAATGCTTCCAGTATACATCTGCTGCTTTGTTTTATTGTAATGTTTGAGTGAGTATTGGGTTCATTGTACAGCTTAATGCATGGTAGGAAGCCAGTTCCTTCTGATTGGACTGAGAAGTTTGTTCTGAGATGACACTCTTTGGAAATTTCATCAAGCAATTTGTCAATAGTAGGGCATGTTGGTGATGAAGAAGCTTTGTTGTAATGTGAGCTCTGGATTGCTGAGCAAATTTTATGATAGAAGCATGAAGGTTTATGATGGACCTAGAAACAATTGGATAGGTTTTCAGTCAGGTTATGATAAGGGCTGTGTGAACATTTCAGAGAAGTAATGAGATGGCAAGATATCTAGAAACAAGGAGATGAGAGGTGAAGATTTCATCTGTCTCCCTCAGTACAAGAACCCAACTTAAGTCTGGATACTGTAGACAATCTTGTGTGTACTTATCTTTCCAGGAGAGAATTCTGAATAATGAAGCTGGGAGTATTTTTGCCGAAGTCTGTTTCATTTTTCATTACCTTCCTGTCTGAGATGGAAGGTTCTGTGTGCAAATAACTGTGTTACACTTGTGTGGTGCCTTCCGAAGCAAAGGACCTTACATATATATAAGAACTGCATGAACAATGACTTTCAACAAACACTTGGAACAACACAAAGCATACCTGAAATATATTTTCAGTGAAGATTTTCTGACTCTAAAAGAAATAAAGCCAGGATTGCAGTGTATAGTAAATGATCTGTATATTGAATGATGATAATACCTCATAAATACATAGTTTGCTACGCATTGTTTGCACTATGTGTGATATCTAGAATTTATTGGACAGTAGCAGGGGCTGTGAAAGAGAGTTACTGTGGTCTTAAGTTGAATCTAACTATTAATGTATTTTTAGTGTCTCAGATTGCATCCCTGCAGGGACCATAAGCATGACAGTGACTGTGATGGTTACATTCTATCAACGAGTTAGGTACATGCCCTGAAGAGAATAAAAAGCTTTTCACTTTCTGTCATGAGTAGAGAAATGATTTTACATGGACCAGTAAAGATAGCAACAGTTGCCATAGGGCTTACAGTAATTTATGCAGGCATTTCCCAGTTGCTTAAGTTGGACTGTCAGATGGAAGACAATGTCTAAAAACAATTCTAGCTCAACTTCTAAGAAGAGAAGTCCTGAAACTTTTTAGTCAATAAAAAATGCACAGATACAGAAACAGACAAGGTAACTGCTGCAGGAGCAGCAACAATGCAGTAAAGGTGCTCACTGAAATATACTGATTTTATCATTTTTAGTCAGTGAAATAGATTGCTTCATTGTATCAGCATATTGAATAGTACTCTGTTCCAAGATTCATCATTAAGTAAAATAAAATATCCTTCTATTTCAGAAGCTTCTTACATTGTCAAAAATATAGTGGCTTGTGTACTAGAAGGGAAAAAAGTTACAGCTTTGATTTTCCCATGATCAGAGACATTTATATATTGCGTAAGAACTGCCTAGTGGCAGTTTCTAAGTTTTTCAAAGATGATAAGGATACAGATGACAGAGAGTCACTTTCAGTGTCTGGAGAATAGTCATATTTCTTCCACAATCTGCTTCCTTGTCCAGGCTTAAAACTAGAATAGTCTGATTTTGTATGACCTGAAATATATTAAATAATGCATTCATTGAAGGGTCAGTTACAATAAAAAAAAGATGAAAAAACCCATCAAAGTTAATTCTTAATCTATCAAAAAAGATCTCATGGCAAAGCAGAAAAGAAGAAATAGGTTTCTCACTGATATACATCAGCTTAAATGACTCGACCTCATGATTTTGCCTTAACTGAAGAAAATTACCTTTACTTGATTCAGCCACTTTCTTTGAAAAATGAAAGGAAACTGCAAGCATTTTCAATGATCAACAAGCTGGATGTGGTGTTCTTCGGTAAGAATTATTGTTTACTCAAAGACTTAGTACAGAATGTGTCTCTGCTTCAGAAGTACTAGTAGTCTAAAGGTCTATCTTCAAATCTTAGTTCTTGCAATCCTTTTAAAACTCACAGAATTTATTAAGTCCTTCTCTACCTTGTAATGAGCAGTGGGAAAAAATTTCTTCCTTGTCTAAACACAGTACAGTTCACCTAACCTTCCAAGTACTGATTTTCCAGAAGAAAAACTTAAAATTAAAGTTTTTCAATTGTACATTAAGGATTTTGTAAGAAATTTCAAAAGAAATTTCTCTTCTTCATCCTATTATGTTCCTGTAGACTTTACTTTCAAAGGATTCTCATCCCTCTTTTGGTGAATATGTGTTGGCAGTGGCAAAATCTTTACAAAAGTGAGCCCTGGATGAGTTTCAATATTTTTTTTTTTTTTTCCAGGACCTAGATGACATTTGCAGAGCCTGTGGTATAGTAAATACAGAATTTCTCCTGGTCTTCTCTCTAAAGTGCTACAGCATTGAAAATCAAAACAATACTTTGTAAACTCAATTGAGGTGACAATCCTTGAGTTACCTACATACTGCTTACTCAGAAGAGCTGACTTACCAATTATTTATTCTGACCCCAAGTGCCTGGAAGCATTCACCTAGGGCTTTTCCAGAGTGAAAAGCAGCTTTCCTCTCTATACACTTCTGTGCATGTCTCAGACTCACAATGTGCAGGAAGCAGTCCACAAATTCTCAAAGGATGGCACTTTACCACAAATGCAAAAAATTAATGATAAATTTTAGCTTTGCTGGTTTTCTACTGGTTAATGCATAGATGGCAACTGTTCATTAGGTCTCCCTTACTGAAGAGTCACATTAGATTTACTGCAGCAAAGGTGTCAGATGCATCAGACTCTTATGAAAGGGAGTTTCTGTTAAAAAAATAAAATAAAAAAAAATCAGTCCATCAAGTACCAGAATTTCCCTTGTGCACATTTTTTTCAAAATCCATGTTTCTCTTCTATGGTTTTATTTTAACAAATGCTAGTATTTTCTGAACAGCTCTGCTTTGTTTCTCTCTGACATACATGTTTTGCATTCCCAGGCAGATGTGTTGAACATTTATTTAAATAACATTTTATTCTCTTTGAAACCTAGGAGGAATGCCATCTAAGACATTACCTTACACCTCCTGTTTCCCCTGCTTCAGTCTTATTCTACTATAGCAGCTAAAGCAGATCTTTTGCAAGGATTTTGGAGGATGTCCGAAAGGCTTCTATTTCTGTTTCAGTGATTACCATTAATTGGACTAAAATCTTAGCCCCAGTGGCTACATCTGTGCTGCTAAGAGATGTAAAGCCAAGGACCACTTTTTTATCTGTCAGATTAAATGACAAGAAAAATGTCCAAACTCCAAGGCACTTGACCTTGTGTCTACATTGGGCTCCATGTGGCAGGAAGGAAAAATTATTATTTTTTTGGCATTTCCTTTCAGTTTAAAGTGTTCGAAAAATGTGGGGACTTTGTAGCAGCCTCTCAGAGTGATGTTATTACAGCAGGAACCTGCAATTATGCTGCGTGTGTTTGGCTGTTGTGTGAAGGCAGCTGGGGAGTCTGAAGATATAAAACCAAGCAGGGCAGTGTTAGGATAGTGCTGAGCTCAAATTTCACCCTGGTTGACACAAGGAGTATTTTAAGGAACATTGTAGCTGTCCAGAGATGTTGGAGATATTTTCAAAAAGCATCTACTTTGGTGAAAAATCCTACCAGTCTGGCAGAAGCAAAACCACTACTCATCATACACTGAGGACAGACTGACAAATACACCAAAACAATGTAAGTCCTTAGTCAGTGCAAGGCTCAAAGGGATACTAAACAGCAAAGAGGAAGAAATTGTAGGAATCAGAAGATATGTCCTGGATGTATTTCTTTTTTTCGTCTGCAGCCTAACTAGAGGACTCTCCCCTTGCAAATTTCCAAGGCTTTAGAGAGAGAGTTTTATCTATTCAGCAAGCACCATTAATAGGTGCAGTTGAATCTTATGCATTTCTTCCTTCTGCCTTTGGCAATATAGAGCCTTTCTTAATAAACTGATGTCTTTAATCTTCACCTGTAGACGATCTCCAGTATGAGCTCTGAGGCCGTAACTCTGACGATTCTTCATGGGTATTAGTCACATTTGATTTTAGTAGGAGACACAAACCATAATCAGAGACAGGGAGAAATTGAAAACATTTGGATTGCCTCTCTACAAGTTGGAATTACATTTTCTTTTGACTTCATGAACTTGAAAACCTAATGCCACTGTATTTTTCCAGCCTTCTGAAAGTAAATTCTCACTTCTCTCACATGTGTGCACCTCAGTTAATCTCAAGGACTCAACTCAGTCAGTTGCAGGAATTTGTACAGGGATAATTCTGCTTGCTTCCTCTCTTTGGCAGTTTAGTACTACAGAAAAATCTGATCCATAGCCCTCAGCTATTGGTTGTTCTGAGACAAAAAGATGAAGAACAGGAATTACACTAATTACATTCTTTTCACAGGACTTTATTTGCAGTCCTTTTAAATAACAACAGACGTTTCTGCATTCAAGTTGGCGAGACTGATCTCTGTGTCTTACAGTTCACTAATGAAAAACAAGAGGAATTATATTGATTACAGTGCAGTTAAATCAATATAAGCAAAATTTAAATTAGGTCCACTTTAGGCGAGGTATAGGGCTACAACCAGTCAGACATTTATGTAGTACAACAGCATTCCATGTAAGGCAAAATAAAAAAATGGAAAAAGATCTCTGTCCCAATTTATGTAAGCAATTCCTCAGAAATTAGCATTCAAGAAATTCCTTTTAGCATGAAATAATTCAGATACTACATTGGAGTGAGCAAGAAATTATACGTGAAGTTAAGTCAAGTCAAGTACATGATATCACACGTGGGAACTCAAGAATATTTGTTATATTAGTTCAGATAAATGTAGTTTAAAAGGAGCAATGAAATGTATAAGAAGAAACATACTTGAAATGAAACAGAGACTTTTACTGTTATCTTTTCCCCTTGCCACCACTCACTTTTCCAGGTCAGTGAATTCTCATCATCCCTTGCTAGCAGGTGGAAATTTGATTAACATCTGGAAGGAAGACAATCTGGAAGGTGTTTCCTTCTATCTGATACTGCTAATGAGACTCCTGGACTCAGCCAGAGTGCTAGGGACAGCATGTATGTGGTAGAAGTGGTAGAAGTCTCAGTTATTTTCACTATAGATTTTTCTACCATCCTCTGAGCTCCAGCTTGTAGTACGTTCTGTGTAGGAATAGGCCTTCTAAGATATTTGCCATGCATTTTTAAATAAAGGGTCAAATTATGGAAGAACTGCTTGTTTTCATGAGTATTTTAGGGACTAGAAATAAAAAACTGTGCCCCTGAGTATGGAACAGGGAGAAATTTCTTCCTGTTTTATGAAAGAGATGTAGCTTTTGTGACACAAGAATATATTTGAAATTCTTTTGGTTTTAGGAAATCTTTCACATCAGAGTGAAAATCTGACTCTCTTGAAATGAAAGATTTAATTTTTATCATATAAATAATACTTGATATTTTATATAATACTGGATAATAATGTATAAAAACTGCCTCATACTTTATTTTTTCATTAATTCCTCAATAAGCAGAAAAATGCAAAATTTCCTGAACCATTGTTTTAAAAATACTTTCCCTATATCTCTCTGTAGCCTTTCGTGTGTGTTCAGAGGTTAGGAATTAAAGCTGTTTTCTGCAGGATGTTTTCAAATCCCTGTGTAATGTAGTCTGTCACTGTGCTCTGCAGCATTCAGTCACTGACACATGCAGGAGAGCAGAAGGGCTTTTTGTGAGATACTTCTTTTTCTGCTTTTCCATGTCTCTACTATGTTCACCTTTTCCATTAACTCACCCTGATGGTCCCATTAAACTCAATACCAAAGCTACCTTTGATTTCAAAAGAATCAGGGTCTAGCTAATGATTAACACAGTGTGATCAACCTAATGCTGTGGAGCAATACGGTGGTAAATGTACAGACTAGAAATAAACTGCTTTTCAGTAGGCTGACATTATACACTCTCACTTCTATGTTATCAATAAAAACTCATTAAGAAGGGAGAGAATTTGTCAGCTCTTCTTCTTTTGTTACCACTGCACTATTTGCTGTCAGTAGCAGTCTGTCTGCCAGCTGAATAAATGCTGAAAAATGAGACCCAATGAAATTGTGAAGTCAAATGCAGATTTTTGGCCACACCAGTTGTATTAATATCAACAGAGACCACATAGTTGAATATCCATTATACTTGACTATAATATAAGCCTCAGGAACTATTTCTGTGTTCCTATTTTTATGGCTATCATAATTAAAAAAGGAATACCACTAGCTAGTTTTGGATTAGGCTAGGGAATTTCATGCAAGAACTGAAGCAAGAGAGACCTATCCGTTCAACAGGAGGCTGAAAATGAATCATACAATCATTAAGGTTGGAAAAGACCTCTAAAATCATCAATCCCACCTGTCAGCTCAACACCACCAAGCCTACTAAACCATGTCCTGAAACACCACATCTACACATTTTTTGTACACCTCCAGGGATGGTGACTCCACTACTTCCCTGGGCAGCCTGTTCTTATGCTTCATCACACTTTCAATAAAGAATTATTTTCTAATATCCAATCTAAAAAGACAAAGGTTTTATACCTAACTCAACCATGGCTCCTTGTGAGGTCTTAGAGAACACTTACAAATCTCTGCAGTCCCCAGATTTTATACCTAAACAAATGCTTCTGCTTGTAATTTGTTCTGAGGTATGCGAGACTACATGGTGTAAGACATCTGGATAGCACAGGACATCCTACTGTGGTTAATTATCAATATACCATGTGAAATTTGGTGGCAGTATTCAGAAACAAAGGCAGAAAGAAAGTAATAGAACTACAAGAAGAAACAGACAAAGTAGTTGGGGATAAAAAATTCAATGTGTCTTAGAATCATAGAATAGTTATGGTTGGAAGGGATCTTAAAGATCACCTAGTTCCAACTCCCTTGCCATGAGCAGGGACATCCCACTAGATCAGGCTGCCCAAGGCCCCATCCAACCTGGCCTTGAACACCTCCAGGGATGGGGCATCCACAACTTCCCTGGACAACCTGTGCCAGTGCCTCTCCACTCTCATGGTAAAGAAATTCTTCCTAATGTCTTGTCTAAATCTGCCGCTCTCCAGTTTATACCCATTCCCCATCATCCTATCACCACAAGCCTTTATAAACAGTCCCTCTCCAGCTTTCCCACAGGCCACTTTGAGGTACCGGAAGGTTGCTATAAGATTTCCTATGAACCTTCTCCAGGCTGAACAACACCAGCTCTCTCAGCCTGTTCTCATATGGGAGGTGCTACAGCCCTCTGATCATCTTTGTATCCCTCCTCTGGACCTGTTCCAGTAGTCCCATACCCTTCTTATGCTGAGGATTCCAGAACTGGACACGATACTCCAGATGAGGTCTCACAAGAGAGGAACAGAGGGGCAGAATCACCTCCCTCAACCTNTGAAGATATTAAACAGCACTGGTGCCAGTACAGACTCCTCAGGGACACCACTAGTTACAGTTCTCAGTCTGGACTTTGAGCCATTGACTACTACTCTTTGAATACGACCATCCAACCAGTTACTTATCCACCATACTGTCCACCCACCAAATCCATATATCTCTAAATTAGAGAGGAAGATGTTGTGGGGGACTGTGTCAAAGGCTTTACAGAAGTCTGGATAGGTCACATCTGTTGGTTTACCTGTGTCCACTGCTGTGGTCACCCTATCATAGTAAGCCACTAAATTGATTATACAGGATTTGCTCCTGGTGAAGCCGTACTGGCTACCATTAATCACCTCCATGCCCTCCGTGTGCTTTAGCATAGCTTCTAGGAGGATCTGTTCCATGATCTTCCCAGGAACAGAGGTGAGGTTGACAGGTCAGTAGTTCCCAGGGTTGTCTTTTCTACACTTTTAAAAAATAGGCACAATGTTACCCTTCTTCCAGTCACCAGGGACTTCTCCTGATTGCCATGACTTTTCAGATATCATGGAGAGTGGCTTGGCAACCACACTTGCCAAATGCCTCAGGACTCTGAGATGCATCTCATCAGGTCCCATAGACTTATATATGTTCAGGTACCTCAGGTGGTCATGAGCCTGATCCTCCTCTACTGTGGGAGGAGGTTTACACCCGAGTCAGCAGCTTACTGTCCTATGACCCAGGAGGGCTGAGGAGAGTGGTGATCTGTGAAGACTGAGGCAAAAATGTTGTTAAGTACCTCAGCCTTCTCCTCGTCTGTTGATACGAGATCAGCATTTCCAGCCATCAACGAGAGCACATTTTCTTTGACCTTCCTCTTTTGATTGATGTACCTGTAGAAACCCTTCTTGTTAGTCTTTATTTCCCTTGCCAAGTTTAGCTCCAGCTGTGTCTTGACCCTCCTGACTTAACCTCTACCTGACCAGGCATTGTCCCTATACACCTTCCAGGTTACCCATACCTGTTTGCACTGCCTGTGCAGTTCCCTCTTCCTCTTTAGTTTAACCAGCAGGTCTCAACTCAGCCATGCTGGTCTCTTCCCTTTCCTGCCTGATTTTCTACATATGGGGACTGAGCACTCTTGCACTTTATGAACAGCATCCTTAAATATTTGCCAGTTCTGTTCCACTCCCTTGTACCTGAGGACCATGTCTCAGTGGGTCCTACTGAGCAATTCCTTGAAGAGTTGGAAGTCTGCTTTTCTGAAATGTAGGGTCCTGACTATACTCCTTGCCTGTTCCATATCCCTCTGGACCTTGAACTCCACCAGTGCATGATCACTGCAGCCCAGGCTGCCTCCAATCCTAACGTCACTGATGAGTTTGCTTGTATTGGTGACCATCAGGTCCAATATTGCATCTCTTCAGATGGGGGTCTCTATCAGTTGAACTAAGTAGTTATCCTTAAGTCCTTGAATTGGATGAGAGCTTGCGAGTGTGAAATCTTCTGTAGCTGGAGGAAGAAGACTTCATTGACTGGCCCTTCCTGATCAGGTGGTCCGAAGCCAGAAAACAAAACAAACCACCAGACCTGTAGGCTTGGTAGAGTCATTGAAATCAGAAAGAAAACTATATAGTTCAGAAAGCATGTTAACAAACTGTTTAAAACGACATTCCTGTGATAGTGTTATCATTACTTATGTAACCCCTCCAAGAGATTTTTGCTAGTATGGATTTTTTTCACTGACATCTAAACCAAATGATATTAATGATCAATATAAGGTTTCTTTGTTTGTTGACAATGTTATTACTGTATTATCCTCTGAATAGGAAGAAACTATTCCATAATGGGATAGTTTCTAGCCAGTTGCTTAACTTGACAGAAGAGCGTATCCACCTAGGGCCAGTTTCCCAGGTTATATCTAGCCAGGAAGGAGTGTGAGGAGAAAGTCTTGCTGATTTAGTAGGAGTTATTCTGAATCTAGTGTTCAAGATTGAAGGCAGCATAGAGGTAGATGGTCTGGTGCCTCTCTGGGATCAAATCCTGTGAAACAGACTCAGAGATGCTTGGAAGGGAGAAGAACTAATAACAGATCAGATGCAGATGTTTTTACATAGCAAGCCCCCAAATCTTGTACTTGGGAACAGTCTGCAAATGCAGGTATCTAAGAAAGGAAATACTCTTCCATCTTTACAGGCAAGTGAATGGCAATAGTCTGTTTTGGAAGTGGAAAAGTGATTCCTTCCTTTCTATTACATGAAAAAGTCCCCCTGACTTATCTGCAGTGGAATCTAGTGTTATTAATAGTTGGAGTGATCCATTATGAGGTAACTTGTTCAAGACTTTTTTTCTGTCAGGACAAAAGCATGAGGTAGGGAGGACAGACTTTCAGATGATACCTGGATCTTTTCGTTTTAGGCCTAATGAGGAACTGTTCAATGCAAATCTCAAGACCAAAGAAGTAGCAATGGAGAAATCATTAACTTACACAATGTTGTTCTGTCTATCTAGGTGCTATAAAAATGGTAATGACTACAGCCCATTAACTCTGAGTTTTATTTTGGGGAAATTCTCTAAACCATTGAATTCTGATTTCAACATTCTTGGTGATGTATTTAAAATCTCAATGGAAAAAAAATCTGGAGGACTGCAAGGAATTATCTGTAGTCCCTTGAAAGAAACCTGGCTTGTCATGAGCAAGGACAGTAGATTTTCTTGTCTCCATTGTTTGTATTAGTGATATTTTCATCATTAATGATATTATAAATGCACAGTTATATAGGTTTATAAATTTGATTAACCAGAACCTAGCAAACATCGCTTGTTTTAAAACTAAAAATTGTATCAATATTGTATGTTCTTTGCAGCACTTCAAGCAATCAACTCTTCAAACTTTGAAATTTATCTTCTGAAAGACATCTTTCTGCATTTCTATCTAATTTATTTAACATCTCTTTAGAGTGCTTTCTGTACCTCTTCTACCCTCTGAAGTGGTATCCAACATATTCATCTGTGCTGATAACATTCTTCCCTGGAATCTTGAAAAAAGTAAGATACATTGATTTCTTTTCTCCTAAAATAAATTATACAGTAATTCAAGGTGATGCATAATTTGGCCCTGTCAATATGAATAGCATGTTCTTAGCTCTATTAATGATTAGATAATTTATTTATAATGGGATAATATATTCCTGCAGGAGCAGGAAACTGTTTTGAAAACCTGTCAAATATTTAGGTTTGGCAGAAAGTTATATATTGAAAAGTCAGGACAATACTATATGAACATGAACTACTACATAGCAATAATTTGCTGTTCAATCAATTAAACATTCACTTTGTTTAACTAGGTGTCAAACAGCTTAAATATTTGCAAATATACACAGCATGGGTTTTTATGAATTCATTGAGATTTAGTAGGCCACACAGGTTCTGACATTGTGATTTTCCAAACAGTGTGGATTCATCGAATTCTTGAGTGATGTATACATTCACAGAAGTCACAAGTAAGCCTGTGACAATGGTACACATGAAGAAATGATCACTGATCTGTATTTCATGCCCAAAGGAAATAGCAATGTTTCAGATCCNAATTATAATATAGAATTCCTTTTTAATTTTTTTGTCCTCTTAATTTTTATAGTGGTTCATCCAATGGGCATGACTCTAGGGGTTTTGATACTTCCAGCTGAATTACCTTCACTGGGGAAGAAATGATGGGTGNCATTGAGATTTAGTAGGCCACACAGGTTCTGACATTGTGATTTTCCAAACAGTGTGGATTCATCGAATTCTTGAGTGATGTATACATTCACAGAAGTCACAAGTAAGCCTGTGACAATGGTACACATGAAGAAATGATCACTGATCTGTATTTCATGCCCAAAGGAAATAGCAATGTTTCAGATCCATACCATCTATTAAACTACTGAACAATATGCTCATTACAGCATTAGGTACAGTGAGAGATTTTAGTCAAACCATCCTTCTTTGTAGAACTTCTAGGGCAGTTTATTAAAAATAACCACCAATATCAAATTAAGTCCACTTTTACCTGCTCACTCTCATTTTCTTATTTCTTATTTCCTTGTCAAAAGCATTCCTTTGTGCCATTNTCAGGGATCATCTGGCCCAGCCTTTTGGGTAACATATAGTTTAAATGAAATGATCCAGAACCCTGATGAGCGGAGCCTTAAAAGTGTCCAGTGTAGAGGAATTTACCACTTCCCATGGAGATTATTTCAATGTCAATTGTTCTCATGGTGAGAAATGATCTTTTGAAATCCAATTGGATTATCTCCAGGAAAAACTTATATCCATTACTGCTTGTCTTTTCCATGTGACTCCTCATAAAAGGGTAGTCTCCATCCTCTTGGTAGACACTCTTTATGTACTGATGCAGAGTAATAAGTTCTCCTCTAAGCCTTCTCTTCTCAAGGCTGTGTAGTGATGAGGGGGAATGGCTTTAAATTGAGAGGGGGTAGATGTAGATTAGACATTAGGAAGAAACTCTTCATGATGAGGGTGGTGAGGCACTGCAACAGGTTGCCCAAAACAGTTGTAGAGATCCCATCCTTCAAACCTTTAAGACCAAGCTGGGCAAAGCTTCAAGCAACCTGATCTAGTGGGAGGTATCCCTGCGCATGGCAGAGGGGATTGGAACTAGATGATCTTTAAGGTCCCTTCCAACTCAAACCATTCTATGATTCCATAATAATTGTTTTAAGAGCAACTTTACTTGTAGTTTTGAGGGTCTCCTGTGGCAATAAATAATTTTCTAATTAAATGTCTTGAGGAACCCCATAAAAATAGAGTAAAATAGTTATATTTTGAAATTTAACTTCTATTTGGGGAAAAATCCTTAAACTTACAATTGTATGTTAAAATTTAATGAGGAAATTTCATCCAACCATCTAATTTATTATAATACATTTAATGCAAATTTTTGTCACAAAATAGTATGGTGAACCCTTAGGGAGAATAAGTATGTAATCCTCAAAAAATATTGTGATTCAGAAAGAATTTGGCAGGAAAATGAACTTTGTTATGGTCACCACCTGTTTTTTTCATTACCTGCTTCCCTCAAGTTATGTAAATAGTCAAAGAAAGTGGAAAAGCCTTACAGAAGCTTTCTTTTTAAACAATACTGAGGGCATTGAGATTGGCTGTGAAGTACAAGAAGCCTAGTAAGGCACTGTGCAAAAATGAACTGCAATATTTCTAAGATGCCTGTTTTACATTTTTGAAAATCATGGCTTTGTAATTAAAATATGCCCTGATAGAAGAAATTTATTTTTTTAGTTCCCTGCATTATATGACTGGCCTCAACAAGAGCTTATGAAATCCATTTTCTATCTGTGTATTGATATAAAGACTTTGGTATTTGCATAATTTAAAAAAATTATTCATTTTGATTGGTTTCAGCTGTAGATAAAGATGTTGAAGGTATAACCTTTACAGTGCCCTTTTGTAGTTATACATTATCTGTAAAGTTCAATGGAAATTATGACATTGTCATTGTCTTCTTTGCCTTTAACAAAATTGTAATTTTTGTCATCAACCAGTTGTCATCATCCACAAACTATCTATGTTAAAATCCCATCATAAGAGGTAGAGTTCACGCTTACCATAATAGGAAATCTTTGTTTCCACAGCTTATATGACATTGCATCATCATGTCATGGCTTAAAGAATGTGGTAAAAACAAGACAAAAACCATTTTGAAAGAATGTACCCCACAAAAATCAACTGTCTTTGTCACTCTCCCCTAGCCAAGATCCTCAGATCAGCACAGACACATAATTTAAAGAAATATGAACTTGCTCTCAGAGAACTTCTCAGACCATTGAAGTTAATTAAGCATGGCCAAACACCTCTGTTACAAGATGTTGATGATGGGTAAAACAAAGAAGAGGGAAGGATACATGCAGTGAGCTAGAAAAATTATTTGCATATTTCATATTTATAATGTGTAGATAAACCATCCATCATTCATTTGGCACCAGACTTTGCATGTAATCTATTTTCTATGGAAGAGTGACACCAAAGTTCTACTAACTTTAATTGCAAGATACAAAGCATTGACAGATAGGGATTTATCAAGTGTATAAAAAAGTCTTTGAGGTATCCTGAGAGAATTGCTTACTTTGGAAACGAAATCAGGGAAAAACGTTCCAGTCTAATATTTTTTTTTTTGTGATCCACCCTTGCCAACACAGGAATTTCATAGAATATTCTGAATTTATCTGCTGCAATTTTTACTTTAATTTTTAGTTAGAATAGAGTGCAACAACTTTAATTCATTGTAGTATTTAAATACAATCATTTTCCTGCTAGGTTCCTTTAATGGAAAACACTAGTGGAAAGTCTCCAGGAAAGACAGCAGCAGCAGAAAAAAATGAACATTTAAACTCTGATGGATATGATTAGGAAAGAAGTTTATCTACTGTCTGGAAAAATGCTTTGCCCATCACTTGCAGCTAAACCATTATTTCCAGGAGTAGTGAAAAGACAGAGAGAGAAAGTGACAACACTGGGCAGTGACAGTATCTTCTGAGCTATACTGATGGCATGGGGATGCTCCTGAATGCACTAGACTGGAAACAGATGTATCCTCATGCACTCAGCTGGCAGCTAAACTCTGCAAGTGCCCTTTAGTAGGCTAAATACTCTTCTGTAAAGGACAACATTTTTGTTATGCATGTGCCAATTTTCCTGCAGTGTCATGGTTGCCCATTCTTACTACATTAATAATGCATAATTCCATGACAGTAAAATTGCACAGTGAATGAAGAGAATTTGCTGATTTTTCAAAATACAGTGTCTATATAACTATGATAAAAGGTTCTTCAGTGAAAGGAATAGTGCTACAAAATTAGGCAAACAGAGACAATTAGGACAAGGTACTAGAGCAGAAGAAAAGGGATTTCCAGATAAATGTGTTTAATAAAGTACATTTAATTGTGGTTTTTAATAAAAATAACATGCGGTCAAATGTAACCTGGAGAGGTCATAGAAAGATAGAAAAACATGAGCTACCTGGCAGCTTGAATTTCCAGTGTGGAAGCTACACATCTCAGTTTGGTGTCATCTGCAGACTTGCTGAGAGTGCACTCAGTCTTGCAGTCTGTATCATTGATGAAGGTATTAAACAGCACTGCTCCCAGTATGGGGAGCAATAGTGACTTGAGTTTACTAAATGCCTCTGAGAATGTTTTCCTTTTCACTACAGTCTGCAGTTTGCAGGTGTGCAGTAATGCTAAGGGCTTGAGGAGATGAACAACAATGGACATGGGTTGAAGAAATGTTTGTTATACACCATCTGTATGAGTTAGTACTTCTCAAGAAAGAGGAATGTTTCTTATATTTTAAGTAAATATCAGGGAAATTTAAATGTGAATGTTAATTTTCTAGCTAACCTATAAATCTCTAATGCATGTAATAAGCATTCTATATGTTTTAGTTGTTTTAAATATGGATCTGTATTCAAGGAATTGAAATTACAGTAACTGACTGATTGAAGTGTAACACAGCCTGAATTTTGAATCTAGTATTGCATATATTGGGCATGGTTTAGTGTTTGATAGGAATGGTTGGACTTGATGATCCAGTGGGTCTCTTCCAACCTGGTTGTTCTATGATTCTATGATATATATATATATATGTATATACACTAAATATTGACATTGAACTCTTCATAATGATTCCACAGCATTTGGAGATTAAAAAAACCCATACAAACCAAAAACGAAGAAAATCCTCCTCAACAAAATGTGAGTATAAAATGAAAGGATATTATTTGCATGAAACAATGATGTGGGATTTCCCAAATGCATCATTTGTTGTGACTTACTCAGCTTTAGTTTATATATAGTTTAGTTTACCAGGTGTGTTAAGGACAGAAGAGCCAGCCATACTTTGTAATACAGAGAGTGACTGAAGTGCAAAATCATGAAACCCAGCACTGGTGTAAATGTCACTTGAATACTTTTTTATGCCGCTTCATGTGAACAAGCAAATAGAAAAAAAGATATTTGCATGGGAAAATCTTTTTGTAAGAAAGCTGACGATTCTTCTTAAATAAGATGTTTGTATGTTCTGTTGGTAATGGTCTTATAAGCTTTATGCCAAGTCAAATCATATGGCCATGACATACACACTGGACTTTGGGAATGTTGTTATGGAGAAGATGGAGTCCATGATGAGCAGAGAGTTATGATAGATGGAGGAATCCTAGTAGCCTAATCAAGGAAAAGGGGACACCTTCAAATACAGCATTAGGTTTAGTTCTGCTTGCACAGTATTTCCTCTTGGGGCAAAAAAGGGTGAACTAGGGTCTTTGAAACTAAGTTTCAAAAGCAACATACACTGTTGGACAAGGTGTTACAGATCAAATATTAAAAAGGAAAAACTTTGCAAGCAGTCATCATACCTTCTGGGTTAATCAGACATTATCTACTGGTTGTGTGGAGTCCTGGGCTGTGCAGGCACAAGTTTGCCAGATTCCAGTTTTTGGCTTTGCATACATTCTTTGAACAGGGAAGTTTCTTTCATCCTTTGCCTTCTCGGTTTGTACCAGAGTAAACTGCTATAAACAAATGTTCTCTGGACAGGGAGGCTTTCTCCAGACTCGTTTGATATTCCTGTGGTTTTGCATCAGGGAAAAAGGAACAGCACACAATGTGTATGGTATTGATCCAAAAGACTTTCTGAATATTCTGTGCCCACAGTGCTTGCCATATCTCTTTGCATAATAAGCTTTGAAGTTAAAATGTTTCCAAGCTCTCACATCTGTCACGTTGCACACTGGTCTTCCAAGACCAGAGTAAAGACTTTTTTTTAAATCACTTGCCACGCATTTGGAGCTCACAACTAAACTTAAGCATCAGAAGTATGAGATCTGCAGTCACCAAATGGCAAAATCTTTGAACATTTAATTTTACTTCATGATAATTTGGGAGTGTTAAGAACTGTCATGGGGAAAGAAATTGTTGTACACTAGAAAAAGCATGTAAAATAAGGCCAAATGCTTAAATGATTTTTCGATTAAATCAAAACAAACATTTTCCTATTACATGCCACTTTGCAATTTAGTTGAGCTTTTAAAACATACTGTAACATGTTTAAATCAAAGCAATACTGTATGTTTTATTTTTCAGAATGCTCAGTTTTATAGAAGCAGTGCACAGAAAATGAGTTGGTTTGCTCGTATTTGGGAGGAAATGAAGCCACGCAGGCTGGAATAACACACAAATCCGTGCACTGAGTAGGATTGGTTTGCTTTGACACATCTTTAAAGTATAGTGCTATCTGAGAAAGGAAAGTGGGGAACAAGTAGGGATAGGTCAAGAAAAAGTAGAAGATAGTAGACCAAGACTTTCAGACTCAAACAACAAGAAGGTAATGTTGCTACAACATCTAGCACCAGAGAAACTCATACACAAACAAGCAGTCTTTTTCTGAGTTGCACATCAAGATCAGATATTTTTATTTTGAAGAAGAGAGTATGTGATGCTTTTTAGTGCTTGATAAAAATGATTAAAAGCAGAAACTACCACCAAGCACAGATTCTGCTTTAAATCCAGATACACATTTCCAGATTCAGAGTATTTATATACTGAACTGAGGCAGCTATGAGCATGTTTTAGCATAAATAATTTGATAATGAGTAAGAATGAGAAAGACAGTGACTGTGGGTCTTTGCAAGACCAGAGAAGATTTACAACCTTCCCAAAAATTTGGTGCGAAGTCTTGGCCTTCAGAGTTCAACTGAGTTTATCCTGTTAACTTTGGGAGGGCTTACATCTTTATTTTCCTGGACACTAAACTCCAACCCCTGAAACAAGCAAATATTTCCTGCTTTAAAATGTGAAATAAAATGAAAGGAATTAGAGACTTGAACATGACTGGAACACATTGCAAAAATGATTCATATGACATGTTTACTGTATTCAGGAGGGAAGGATTTTGTTACTTTTTGAATCTTATCATGATTATTGCTGTGTAAAGAGAAAGAGTGAATAGAAAGCTACCTGTTCCCACATCACAACACTAATGTTTTGTGCTCTGTTGCTTTGAAATTACTATGATACTGTTCCTGTGATCCTTCAGATAATTGAAATTGTGTCTTTCCATAATGTCTTTGAATGGCACAGGTTTTCGTGAGCCCTGACAAACACATTTGAATTGAAGATAATTAGACAAATCTGTGATTTTTGAACACTACAGACGTTGCTTCCTTAGTAGGTAGTAGTTCTGAATACAAGAGGAAAAAAAAGATATCTAAAAGTACATTTATTTTAAATATGCAATAATATGCTTGGACTATCAAAAAGATTTCTGTTTTCAAAGCATATTTACTCAGCCGGGGCCTATAGCATGATGTCAGGAGACCTGAAAGGTCTGTTTCCACTTGTTCTGCTTTGCCATCTCTCTTTTTACTGCAGTCCCCAGAAGGGTGGTTTGATTTTGGTAACCAGGCTGCCCTCAAATCAGCCAGAGCCAGCAGACTGCCTTTCAGTAAAAATTCAGATTGCTTCTCTCTGTGCTCAGCAGGGCTGAGTGCCCTTGGGATGTGGTGAATACATTTGTATTTGTTTTACTCTATTGAAGAGCACTGAAATAATTCTGAGCCAATGCTCTGTCTTTTCCAAAAATATCAGTGCCCAAAAAAGCTGACAAGAGAAGTAAAGGATGGAAGGAAGCATTCTCAAATCCATGTGTTTCATAGTGGTACTCAAACTCATACATATCTTATGACCCTTGTCCCTGTAGAGATCATAGTCAAGAAGAAAAATCACAGTTTTGAGGCATAATTAGCTTGCCACACAGTAGCAGGGGCTGTTTTATTGCCAGTTTTAAAGCAACTCTGTAAATTGGTCTGGCATGATGAATGATGAGGTGCTGAACCTTTATTCATGTGACTTTCAGCAGTACTTTTCTCCCACTGTGGTCTACTAGTACCTACTACCATCCTATCAGTTCCTGTTAGAGGAAGATAGCAGGCTACTGATCACAGTGCCTGCAAGAGATAGAGTTAATGGTTTTATCATGGGTTTTTCTGAGTTTGGTATTGCAGCAACTCCTTGTAGCTGAAAGTGTAGCAGTGTTAGCACTAGTGGCATCCCTCTCTTACAGACTAAAGATGTCCTGTAGCAGGCTAAGCAAGGCAGGGGCAGCTGTCACCATTGCTTTCTCCATTCCATTCTCTATGAATGGCCACTTGGGAGCTAAGGGCTAGAAGTATGCTCCTCCTGAGATACCTGTTTCTCAGTGGTGTCAACATAAGGACCTGTCAGTAAAAGCAGAATTCCAAATGGCAGCAACAACCTACTTCATATGCAATTCTAGCATCAGGTGAGATCGTGACTGTGTCTCTACAAAAATCAGCATCACAGACTGACACTCATCATCTTGTAGGTGCCTGCCTACATCAGCTGCCATCAGCTCTTTTCAAATGTTGTTGAAAGAAATAAGTACTTTTAAGATAAGATTAACCTGACTTATTTTAGACATCTTTTTGAGGATGAAATTGAACCAGAAAGTGCTTTCACACAAATGGAAATTAATTTGTATTCTTCTGAGACTTAGATACAGCTTTTTGCAATTTATAAAAAATCTACAAGAAAATGGTTTGCAGTTTTCTTGTATAAGCTGTTAGATGTTGTAGACTCCAGCAGCTACCTATTTTAAAGGCAAGCAACCTAAAAAAATCTTTTCTGTGACTTCTTTTTCAGTGTTTTTAATGATAGTCATAGTAGCCATAAAGCATGCTGAAATGTTGAATCTGTTTCTATCAGGTATAATGAATGGTCTATTGAAAGTATTTGGGACTACTGCTTTAAAATTTTTTTCAAAATTTCAGAATACAAACCCTGGTTCTCAGATCTTCCTAAAAATTGTTTATAAGTATGCCATGTCTCTGCCTGTCTTTTATCAGCTGACTCAGGGAATGATAAACTTATTTCAGTAGACAGACATCTTGACCTATGAAATTGTAATTAGATTTTGCGGTTATTGCTCTCTACTTCACAGACTTGGCACAGTCAACTTAGACAGGGAGATGAAAAAAAGACAGAAGAAAAAATCTAAACTTTTTTTTAAACTTACAAACATTTGTGCTTGAGTAACTTTACCTAAGTCAGTACTAATGCCGTTGCTTAGACTTATATTATGCCTTCTAATAATTTTAAATAAATATTTGTTATATCTAACTGTTGGCAAAGGTTCACTGAGAGGCTGCAATGGGCATACAGAAGATTAAATTCCTTGAATTACCACCAGCATTGCCCAAATTAGATCTTAGAGCAGAAAGATGCCTACTCCATCTGACATTAAAATACTGAAGACAATTCTTCAGCTTTATGAGTCATCTGGGAGGCAGAGACCTGAATTTCGCTTGTGCAACCTTTCCCTCCATTCTTATTCCCTTGTCTTTAATTGTTTTATATCAAGTGTGAAAACTTGAGGAGGAAAGTTAGAGAAAACTCTTTCATCTTTTGAAAGTTATGTTGCCTTACCCAAATAATGGATGTAGGTCACAGGTAGTCTGCAAATTTCATCCATAAATCTGTTTGAAGAGAGTATTTTTTACTGTAGAGTACATAGAAATTTGAGTCCAGATTACTTTAATTAGGAGTCCAAACTCTGCAGATTGTTGCAGCAATGCAAGTAATGACTACTACTTATGAAAAACCTTGATTAATTTTACCTAAGTTATAATAATGCATTTCTCTGCACTGAATGTAAAAGTGGACTGCTAATCTTCCCGCCATGAGAAGGGAAAAGCTTAGGGAAATAGTCTCCTCAAAAAAGTAATCACATTTAAGCAAAAGGAGCAAGATGTCAGAAAGATTGTCTGTAAATTATCAGAAATACGAATAATAATAATAATAATGAATGAGTTAGGTGTACCGTAGTCCAGACAGAGAGAGTTAACAATTGCCCTGAAAAAACAGTTAAAATCCAAACAACTGCATACCATGTTAGCATCAACAGTGGTTTATCATCAGGATGGTATAAAATGCTAGTTCTTGATGAGTTTGCTGCTGAAGTATCTTCCTGTATAACTGCATCCCTTTATCATAGTTGTTAGGGGTAAAATTCCATCTCACCTGTTCTAAGCTGTTCATCACTTCCTAAACACTTTTAATTGTAATGGAATGAAAATGTATTTTGTAGGATCCAATATCAAAGTGACTTCTTGAGGTCAGAGTGAAGCCCATGCTATTAAGAATGAAAGGAAAGTGTACCACTTCACAGGTTTCTACTGACTGTAAGTGCCTGGAGTGGGTTTACAACACCTTGGAAAACAGCACTTCATGAAGAACTTCTGAGATAACATAGCTTTTGTGTTTATTGTGATTAAGGTTTAATATGCCTACTAGCTGTTTCAGTCTTTTTTCACATTCCCTTATGTTTTATTTTTGCTTATCTTTTCTCCTATTTGGTTTCAGATGGATTCTTCTTTTGTGCTGATCACAACCAGCAATCAAAATTCTCGCTGGCCTCCATTTTACTTCTGTGAATTCATTGTCCTTCGGTTCTATATGTACAAATCCACTGTCTTCAAAATAAAGCTGCAGTCACATCTGGGTAACCTTATCAGGAATGTAAAAGCAGTGATCACTACTTATTGAAATGTACTGTGCCCGTATTATTATTTTTTAAAATTTTTAAATGGTATGGCTTCACACAGATCACTCACTGAAAACATGGTAACTGCCTCCTTGAAGACTCTTGGCACATGCTTTTTGAGGTTCAGTCCAAGATTTTTCTGGTCTCCATCTGAGGAAATATTGTGAGTTTGCTCAACGTTGCTCCTTGTTTGTGCTGTTTATTTCTGAGGTCTCTATCACTATGCCCACACAGATTTCTGTAAGAACAAGTCACATTTTAAACCCCTGTTTTGCATGTGCCTTGTAGAACTCTTCTTGCATATGTGTGCCCACATATGCAAGGGCTCCTAAATCTTTAACTCCAAACCAACTCCTTAATGTTAACATGAATCTCTAAATGTTCCAGTGTTCTGCAATTTCAGCTTACTGTACTAGGCCTTGATGAAGCTAATAGACAGTAGAAAACAGAAGATATCAAAATGTCTGTCATTTTGATGAGTATTTCCGAGTGCAAATTACAAGAAACCCTGCAAGCATTTAGGCCAGTCTGACAATAAATGAATGTACTGTGCCCGATCATAGTTGTTAGGGGTAAAGTTCCTTTTTATATTTTAAGAGTTAAAGAAGAATGTTATGATCAGTGTTCTCAATACCAAGTGTATAACAAAAACAGTGGCTGATGTAGGAATAAAATTTTATGGCCTGTAAGATGCAGAGGGACAAATGATATGATCATAGTTATTCTTTCTGATCTTCAGCTCTATTATCTCAATATATTAACTAAGTCCTGCATAATAGAGTGGGTTTACACACAATCTATTAATTTAAATGAAGACACATTACTGTATGTTTGATATCCAGAGGCCTTGGCCATGGAGCAGGCTTCTACTGACCTACTTTATCAATTCAGAATAAGAAGACAAATTCAACTCACACAGACAGAATTTCAGCAAGTATAAATTAGAGTAGTACCACTCATTTTTATGAATGTGTGTCAGTTAACAGTGCTTGAGGACCATCATCACAATGGATGTGAGGAAAAAGAAGATGAAAATAAGTACTTTTACAAAGCAGATCTCTAGAAGCCTTCCAGTACAGAGGTGCTTTGTACCACAGAATCACACAATCAAGGAATGGTTTGGGTTGGAAGGGACTTTAAGGGTCATCTAATTCAAATCCCTGTGCCACGGGCAGGGACACCTCCCACAAGACCAAGCTGCTCAAGGCCCCATCCAACCTGACCTTGGACACTTCAAGGGAGGGGGCATCCACTGTTTCCCCAGGTAACCTGTTCCAGTGCCTCACCACCCACACTGTGAAGAATTTCTTTCTAATGTCTGGACTAAATCTTCCCCCTTCCAATTAAAAGCCTTTCCCCTTTGTCCTATCACTACATGCTTTTGTAAATGTAGTGGTCCCCACCTCCCCCCAGCTTTCTTGTAGATACTGAAATGTAGCTATAAGGTCCCCTTGGAGCCTTCTCTTCTGCAGAAGATACTCTGCCTGCCCTCATAGCAGATGTGCTCCAGCTCCTCTGGATCTGTTCCAACAGTTCCATATCCTTCTTATGTTAGGGATTCCAGAACTGGGTACAGTACCCCAGGTTGGGTCTCACAAAAGTGGAGTAGAGGGGGAAAATCACCTCACTTGACCTGCTGGTCTGACCAGCCTGGAGAGAACAACCAACCTTAGTCCAGAGCCCCCATGTATGTTGGTGACAGCCTAGACAAGGAGGAACACTTGCAGGGAAGGTCAGAGGTACAGTTTCTTGTTTTTATTTCTGACCTGTTGTGTCTGTTGCAGCTTTGTACAAATTAAGGAGGTCCTTATGTTGCTCTAACATGACATGAGAAGACCATTCATGCATGGATCTTTTGTAGCAGGATAAGAGTTGCACAAGCAAAGCCCTTGAGCCACTCTTGCACTCTGGTCACTGATTCTGTCGAGCTCACCACTTCTAAGTTCATTAATACACTCAGCGGTCCCATCTAGGGATGATTTCTCAGAAAAAAAAGTCAGAAAAATTTAATTCTGTGAGGTATTTATAGAATTTAAAGGTATACAACAATATATTACATATATACATTTATATAAATATACATACATATATTTACATATATTTATATACATTATGTACATTTATATAATGTAGTTACAGTAAGAATTGAAAGTAAGTGCGACTGAGATTATTCACTTTGAAAACATTATATCTTTCAGAAAACAAATCAAATGTGATCCCTTATCATCAATGCTGCAAGCCAAATATTAAGTTGTTGATCATATCTATTCTTATTGTTATGAAGGCGGTGTCACACTAACAATACACTGCTAAAAATGAAGATTAAAGCTTGAGGTTGGTTCACATGTATTTGTTAAGTAAGTCTTCATGTGAAAACATTTTGGAAATTAGCTTTCCTACGCAGACATTAATTGGGAGACTGAAGTACTCAGGTGTTCATGAATCCCAAGGCATTAGAACCTACTGTCCTGAAAAAAAACCCCTACATTCCTCTTGTACTGTTAGCTGCATGGATGGTATGGATGGTTGTACAGTTTCAGTCACAGCTGTTCTTTGTTGTACAGGCAGCTAACAAAAGCCTGGGATGCTTTCCACTGAGACAGACACTAAGTGAACTGAAACAATCCTTAGCAAGGGTGGTACACAGATAGTAGTTCTTGCCTGTGCAGTCCTAATGTGTTTGGTTTTATTTTCCACTATTAACTACTGAATTGTGCATCTCCTTTTTTTTTTTTTTTTGAATTTTCATGTGAAGAACTCTGAAGAAACTTGAATAGCAGTAAGCCCCACAGGAGGCCCAGTTGAATTATTTCAATTGCCAATCCAAAGATGAGTCTTGGTTATTTCTGAAAATTTTAGTCACTAGTTAATTGACCTCTTGGATAATTAGAAGCCTCAGCAAAGAAGGAAATATCTGGACTGCAATGTGATTATAGACCTACTGAGACTTTAACCTGTCTCATTGTATTCTATTCAGACTCTATTTCAGACACAAAGTACATTGAAAAAAGATGCTTTGTCTCAGCATTGAAACACTCTAAGACAAAACTCAAGTGCAAAAGGGAAAGTTCTTGACCACTCATGCTCTACTAACTGGCTAGGATCTTGTGCTTTATTTACAACTTCCCTTATTACATTAAGTCCAGAATCTAGCTTATCTACGATTCTTCCTTCTCTAGGCAAGAGCTGGTTGTATATATTCTTTGTACATAGCAGTCCTACTTAGTACCAGCACCGCTTTGCTGTGAAATTCTATATTGATTTTGGGATTTTTCTCTGTGCTTCTTAAGGCATGAATTGATCATGATTAATTGTCTCTGATGTCTGGTCTCTGCAGTTTTACAGTTTTTCATGAGCCCATGAATTATCAGCTGTGAGGTACATGCTGTTTACAAAGAGATGTACACTGATGTGGGTGGGAAGATTTTTAACTGGTCTTTCCACTAGTGTATGTGGAGATCCTGAGTTCCCTTTTGAACTGCCTGATCTTTCATAGCTCTTTAATCAAACCAGGAAGAATAATTGCTTCCCTTTTTACTTTTATCTGTTTTTAAACACAGACTGATACATACAATTATATCCCAGAAGATTCCTCATCTCTGCGTTAAGAACAAAGCATAAATATAATTTTCTTCTATTTGTTACACAAACTTATAAAATTTAGAGTTCAGAGACAATTTTTTTCCAGAATATTTTGACATTAGTATGTCAAAAATTGGTAGTTTGATGGACTGAAATATTTTGTGAAGACTTGTCATTTCCTTCAACACTTGGTGGACATGCTGTCAGTGATGCTTCTTTGTAGGGTCTTTGTTGGTTTTCTATTTGCCTCCTCTGTTTCCAGCCAGTCTGCCTCCCAGGGACACAGGGCAACTCTACCCAATCTTCCCTATTTACCATGTCCATAACTCTGAACTCTGCTCATTGGGAGGTCCTTATGCCCAAATGGCTCATTAGGTAGGCTTCCTGATTGCCTTGGTCCTTAAGTCTTGCAAGCTAGGCCCTGTCTCTGTGGTCAGACTGGCTCCTCTATTCTCAAAATTTATTGAGGCTAGCCAGGCACATGAGTTTTCTGGCTGGAAGAACTTGGGGCCTTCCATCTGCTGCTGTCGCTTGTGAACAGATTGCTTGGATGCTGATTCGTTAGAAGGCAGAGAAGCTGGCTGACCCTAAAGAAATCTGTGAGATTCTAAGATTATGAGAAGAAAAGGCCAGGAGGAAAGAATTTCCAACAGTTTTCTTCTGTGGGAAATCTTTTTCATTTTATTTTTTAATTGAGAAACAATTTTTATCAATACACCTAGCATCAGACTTCTCTACAGATGATTACTGTCAGCTGTCTTGTTGACTGCTTTTACTCTGTTGCCAACTACAAGGAGAATTTCTTTTGAAGCTCTTCAGTGATTCCTATGTAAATGAGAACTACATGTAGGAGCTTGATATGAAACTTGTTAAAAAAAAAAGAATCATGTTAATTTTGTTTGTTGAAAAATTCAGAAGGCAGCCATAGTCTAAAATACAGTCAGTATGCCAAGCTGAAAATTTCTAGGATTAGTATCTTTTAAAATTGTTCTTAAAATATTTATACTGTCCAGTGATATTGACTTGAAATCTGCTAGCATAAGGATAGGGAAGTTTAATTTCCCTCCATTTCACCTTCCTTTCTTACTGGACAATGGTTACAGTAGCAATTCAGATATTTTATTATTAAAAACATAGAAGAAATATTTGGAAATCTCTTGAAGATGAAAGGAAGCTTGATGAAAAAGAAAACAAAATCAAAAAAGAAAGAAGATAGATTGGAGTAGAAGTTTACTTATGTGGGGTTGTTTTCCTCAGAGGAAGAGGAATAAAAAAATAAAGATATTCAAGAATAAGATAGGAAAAATGAAAATTTCTGCAAAAGCTGTTACATAAACATTAGAAGGAATGATAACACACCCATGAAATGAAAAGGGTGAGTATGTATGGATACTCAGGTGGGAGAAATTCAGAGTAGTTATTAATCCTCAGTTTTCAATATACAAGACAGTTAAAGAGTTTATAAAAGATTGTGTTACTGTAAATATACATTGACCTGCCAATACAAATGTAGTGGAGTTGGGGGATACATGTGTGTGTGAATAAGAAATATAGCAGCTTTGAAAAAATCTGGAATGTAGTATTTCCCTATCATAAAGCAGAGAAAATGAATTTGTTGCTTCTCTTTAAGAAAGCTGACATAGAACATCACTAATCAATTTCTCATTCATCTGTCCAAAATGGAATTTACTCTACCATCTACTAGTAGAATCAGTGCTCCTGGTGTGATCCCAGTGTAAATTAGTATAGCTGCATTGACTTAATTCAAGCTACATTGATTTACACTAGATAAGAATTAGTTCTGCAGAGCAAATATTTGGTAGAAAATATGTTATCTCTATAGATGAGTGAATCCGTGAAAAAAAAGAAGATATGTACCCACATAAATGCTTTGTCACTTGCCATGTTTGTGTGAATACCAGTGTTAGCCATTAGGCTTACATCAGGCACTCGTTCATTAATTTGTAAACAGATGTCTAGTAGAAGACCTACTTGGTTGATCCAATGTTTTTGTAAGGGCTTGAGAGGGAGCAAGAGAAAAATCTATTTCTTGATGTACTGTTCTTTCATTTTTCTTAACAGCAAAATTATTCTCCCTTTCCTCTGAACTAAATTACACGCCACTGACAAAGACAGGATACAAGGCTTCCAAAGCATCGTATTTCTGCATTGCTGTTGTGCATGTAGCAATGACCTTTGCCATAATAATTCAAATTTACCTGATCCTGGAGTCTAAAATGCTCTCCTTGTTCACTGGGGAGGAGATAATTTAGAAAACTGTCAAGTATTAGTGAAGGCTCATGGTGAATGAGGGATATTACTTAGGAAAATCTAAATGAGCTGAGAGACCACTTTAGTTCCTATCAGTGGATTAGATGTGAGGAGGAGAGGTAAGACATTAAATAAATGTGATCACATTGGACGCTTATATCAAAGATATAAACAGAAATTATGGTGAATGAAAAATAAAATACATTGTGAAGGTGCTGATACCTGAGATAGGTTAACTTGTTTGCCTGGCAGGGGTTACCTACAGAAGCAGCGGTAGATGATGTTTATGTCATTATGAATTGTTTCCATTCTTGACAACCTGTTGGCCTTTGAGTTCAGGTTATAGAGGTCTCCCATAATGATAATTATTCTGCTTCAGGCATACCAGATGCATTTGTTGACTGCATAACAGCATCTTATTTCCATTAATTTATCTTCCAACTCTGTACAGTCACCTTAATGGAGAATGGGAAACTTATCTTGAAGATCCTATTTGTTTAGACTCTTATAAGAAAAAAATGTACAGATCTGACTTGCATTGTATTAGCATCAAAGTGTAGTAGAGGAAGGGTCAAATTTTAATTATTCCATTGTCAGCATTCAAGTGGGTAATCTCAGATGCTTAGTTCTGTTTACAATGTACTCAGATGTGTCTTTTAGAAATATAAAAAAAAATCATTTTTTCCAAGAGTGAACACTTCTCAGATGAAATTGCAGTTAATTGAAGCTGTGATTGCTTTAGATGGATGTCATTACAATGCTTAGAAAGTAGTTTTGATTTAAATTGGCTCTTGAAAGAAATTCTGCAATCTTTTTAATGCTACATTTTAAAAACGTCAAAGACAGTAGATTTAATTAGGACAGAAGAATTTAAAAGGATTCTAAGAATTTACAAACCTTATTGAAACATGGAAGTCCTGAATGAGAGAAGGAAATTTAGGACAGTTACCAGTGGTTTGAATGCTATACAAGTAAGTTATAAGTAAACATATCCATTATACAATGTTTTGACACATGTTTTTGTCAGTGAGTAAGCTTTTTTCCCCACCCCATACTTGGGACTAAAGATACTGCTAATGATACTGTCATCTCCAGATGTAATTAAGAATTTCTGTAAGATGATTGTTATTCTTTAAAATGGTGTTACTTCCACAATGCTCCTCCAGCTACCACGTGCTTATGTGGTGCTCAATGTTTGACTGACAACTCAAAAGAAAATGGAGTACATATACATGTGTCTTAGGTTTGTACTTCTTCAGTGGCTGTCAAGGAGTTGTTAAAGCAAAGAAATAGTGTGTTTCTGATAAATTAAAAAAATATAGAATTACAGTTATACTAGCAAAGCCTGTTCTTAGAGCTTTGTATTGTGGAACAGCTTATGTATGTTTATGTATCATTGTGCCTGTTGCTTTAGGTCTTTTTCAAAATGCAGCAGTGGTCTACAACAGAACACAGCTCTACAGAAAAAGCAGTGATGACTGCTTGATCGGACTGTGGCTTCTGCAAGAACATTCCTTCCAGGGGCACAGCAGGAGCAAAAACGTGTCATCTTTGTGACTGCTAATCCAGCTGCTGCATGAAACCTGGCCACTGCAGTCAGTGCACAGAGGGATTTCTTTGGGGTTTAAGTTTAATCAATCATGCTTTGTGTTGCCATACAATGTGCCAGCAGCCTGACTGAAATAACCAGACAAGCATACATGCATCTATTCATACCATTTCCCATACTTTTGTGAAGGTAGGAAATAAAGCAGTCTTGAAGTTTTGTTATGCCTACTTTTGGTACAAGCTCAAAATCAACAGAAAGTTGCTTATTTTTAAGAGAACACAGACTAAGAGAAAAATAACCTCACCAGTGTCCTTCACATATCCTTAACGTAATCAAAATAGGTCTTGGTGCTCCTGTACTAAAAGAGGTAATTAATATATTGCTAAGAGTGAAGCAGCATATGCTTACCTTATTTAAGCTTGGCCACAACTGGCTGGAATTCTTACATCTGGAGACTTTCTTGTAAGAGGTAAAAAACATGTCAGAGAGATGTAGATTTTTCTAGTATAAGTCATAATAAATCCAGTAATGAAATTATATTAAGGAAAGGTTTATTTTCCATCATTAGTGTATCTATATTTCTGATACAGAAATGTAAATAAATTACACTCTTTGTCAACTTCACTGGCAAGTTCTAAATATTGACCTGAGCTTAGGCTCCAGCACTATTTTTATCAACTCTAAGCTCAGAGACTGATAGAGAAGCTGTACAAAATATAGCTGAAAAAAACATAAAGGTCTAAATTACGCAGTGTTTACTAATACTTATGGGAAGATGACAATGAAAAGTAAATAAGCTCAAGAACAAATCTCTGCTGTAGGAACATCAGATGGACTTTCTGCTCAAAATAGTGCAGCACAGACTATTCTGAAGATAAGAACTGGCCTTATAGCTACAAACATATAGACACAGCTGCTCTTGGCAGATGTTATCAAGCCTTTTACTAGATAATGTCCTGTTGTAATACCTCTATTACATAGTAGTTTATTGTAGGGAAGTGTCTTGTAGTTAAGGAGTATACAAGATACTTTCAGTGGGTTCTTGAGATGTGTTTGAGAAAATCAGCTTCCTAAATGCAAGGAACAATCCTCATGAAGTCAACGTCTGTGGAAAATATTTAGAGTCACAAAAAAAATTAGAATTCTTTCTCTCCAGGGAAAATCTTTGACTTTAGGTACTCTGGATTATAAAGTCTCAGGAAGGAAACAGGATACAAACCTATCTGTGAGGATCCTTCTAATGAGAAGAAAGAAATATTCCCTCAATAGGAAATCTGGTCAGATGGGAAAGAATTGTGTGTCTGAAGTACTCATGGATAGCTGCACAGACTGAAGAATTCAACATAATCTTTGTGCTCTGCCTGATGTCCCACTTTCTCATTGTCTCTGTTTTGATTCTTTCCAGCCACTACCTTTCTGTCAGTGTGATGGGACTGGAAGCTGCATCACAACAGGCTGTGCTCTTTTCCTGCTGTGACCTGTCTTTGGAACTATGTCATGCAGACAAGAACAAAATATCAGCATTTTGCATATGCCATGGAAGTCTTAGAATGAAAAACATGGACCTAACAAGTATCTCCCAAGGTAGACTTCACATTTCTTTCTCCTGCTGTTTCTGCTTGGTAAAGCTAAGTCTGCCTTACAAGGTTACAGCCTGTGAATTTCCCTATCTTGCTGAGCTCTACAATAGCGAACAGGATCATTCTGGAGGCGACATAGTCTAACTGGTCACTTAAACCATTGCCAACTCTGAATGTTCCTACTACAATTAACTTATTTACTGCCAGTGCTTTCATCTTTCTCTAGGTATAGGACATCTTTGTCTCCCATAATGCAGAAAAAACCCAGGACCCCTCAGAGACAGAAAACTTTTTACTTTCTAAATTAAGTGACATAATGTGTAGCTAGTAAACAAATAACTGGAATTATCACGCTATTTAGAGAAATGTTTTCAGTTGAACACTTAGTGATCTATGAAGTCTAGTGAAGAAAGAAATATTTTTCTGTATTTGTTGAAAAGGAAGTCTTGAAGGCATATTGCTGCTTTTGTCACAGCAGTGATCTAATTGCCATTAGATATGGGTAACTGTAATTTCCATAAAATCGTCTTTTCAGCTTGCATTTAAACACTACTAGCCACATCAACTCTCATTCAGTGACATGCTAAGTGACTAAAAGAAAATGAATGCCAGTTGCACCTGGTAAACAGGAAACACGTCATTACTTGTCCTTTAGGGCCACAATGGTCAGCAGTCACAGATATTATGGTCAAGGATCCACCAGCTTTAGAAATAATGCCATGAATGATGAAAGGCAGGCTTTGTCATTAAAGGACATTTTATTCCCTTCTCAAGTCATGAGGGTACCATAAACAATGTTCAAAGCTGATGTACAATCTGCTGTTAACTGTGGCCAAGTGGGTGCCAAGTACACTTTCTGTACTTTTTTCATTAGAAAAGGGGTAATGGTAACATGGCCCCTAAAAGGATTTTGCCTTTTATACTGTTCAAAATGTAATGCAGAAAGGAATAAAAAAGCAAGTCTGAGAGATTTTGCTAGAGGCTGTAGGACTGTGACTGGCCAAAAAGAAGGACTTTCCACCTGCAAGGAACACTGAGATGTCGTGTTAGGTTTGGTTCACAGTGGATCTACTTTGTTATTTACCTGTGCTGCTCATAGGTTTCTTTGGATTTGAAAAATTGTATAATAGTTTAAATGTCATTTTTTAAGAGTAAAAACCTCAAAAAATTCAGCAGGCAGCTCCATAATAAGTCTAGATATTTTATCAGTCAGGAAGTAACATCAGATAAGAGCAGTCAGAAAACAGTAAAAACCTTCAAAACCTACCATTAGGTTTAGCAACTGGATAGTGATGCAATTACAGATTCAACAACAGAATGTTTAAGAGACATTATGATCATCTCGTGAAGTCACCACACAGGGGACTCCACTGAACAGAATGTGCCTTCTCAAACCCAATTGAGTACTCTGCTTTTCATTATGATGCATTCAGGAACACATCCATTTTGGTTTGGATAGAAGACTTTAACACCAGTTTTCTAATGTACAATTTGAATAATTGTGAGTTAATACCAGATTTATAAGCTTGAATATTATTGAAAAGGAATAGCAGTGCTGAAACAATTAACTGCAAATGTGCCTACAAGCTTAGTAGAAGAATAAACTTAGTAGTGAAAAATGCATAATATAAACCACAAGACTGATTTTTATTTTTCTTCTTTGTCCCATTCCTTCTATTTTTTTCCCTTGAGCATTGTTTCTTTTCTGCTTATCTTTCAGCCTCATGATCCCAATTTTCAGAATGCTGAAGGCCATAGAACTGTTGCAGTCACATCAAAGTAGCAATCCGTCTATCAAATAATCTTATCCTACTGAGGCATCCTAAAATTCATTCTTCTGCCTGACCTCCCACTCTTCTTCCTTCCAAGAGGGGAACAGAAAGTACCAGAGTTCTCATTTCAATTGCACCAGTTCCCTGTACTCTGCCTTTTAGTTTCAGGAGGTTGTTCTAAGTGTCTACCAATGAATCAGACCCTCCAGTTTTTCTTTAACCTTGGTTATGCAGCTGTCACTTATACTGTAATTGCAAAGATTTCAGACTGAAGAGACAGCGAAGGCAGTGAAGTAACTGTAAAGGTGCTTTCTAACAAAGCAAGAAAAAAGTGTGTTTTCCTTCAAATTAAACTAACCAAGTGAAGTCAAGAGAGCATGCAAATGCTAGGTCAAGTTAAGAAGATGGCTTGGACAGTAAGGAAACCTCTCTTAACTCCTATATATTAGCCACAAAACCAGCTGCATGACCTCTTTGAGGACTCAATCTGCTGATAAATTTTGGTGTTGATTAGATGTGATTCTGTGAAAGGAGAAGAGAAACTATTTGCATGGGAGCCAAGCCTCTAAGGACTGGTGCAAAACAAAGTGGTTCTTATGTTGTTTCTATTTAAGATCACACTAGCTTCTGTCCTGATTCATCAGTTTCCAAATGTTAAAATTACTTATTCTGCCCTGTTGTTAGAGTTGTCTTTTGTTCAGCTCAGTATGACAACAGCTGGGAATTTGGGCAAATATTTGTAGGTCACAGCAGCCAAGAAAGAACTTTTTCTTATAGTCATTGTCATCATCATCACAATCATTATATTATTACAGTTTTTATTTTCATTTCAGATACTGCTAGTTCCTTTTAAACTACAACTCAGAAGCCCGTATTTCCCTGCAGCAACTTTTGCCCATGGAGAGCATTTAGAGATCAGAGCAGCAGCTAGCAGTGCTTGTTTCCAGTGCATCACCCTGAAGGAAGGCAATGCTGGTATACCTCCTGTCTTCCTAGGAAATTATTTTCCCTGCAGCACAAAGGAGTTGTGCTAGAGATAAGAAGTGTAATTTGTAGCCCTGCTGAGCTATCTTCATTCAATCTTGACCTAGATATGGAATGTCTGCAAGTTCACAACTTCTTGAAATGGAAAGTTAAGTAAGACAAGTGACTAACTCTTAGAAGACCTCAGCAGATATGTGCCATACATGCCTCTATAGTATGAAATAGGCCAGAGCTAGAAAGAGTACAAGAGAGAGAACGGGCATGAGCAAACAAAATGATTCTTGCAATCAAGTCCTTTGATAGCTTTATAAACACTTCAGTGGCAGTCCTGTAAATCAAGAAAAGTTGGGTGGTCAGCAGAGGGACCTTAAAATAGGGAATTCACATGATTTTGTGGTCCTCAGGATACTAATGATTAAATTGCTCACCCAAGCTCTTGACTTAAGAACTTGTGAGCTCTCAACCTAAGAAAGCCCTGCTGTGCAGCATGGCCTGTAAGGGAGTCTTCTTATGGTAGCAGTATGGAAAGAAAACCCAAGAGTCACAGACAGATAAATCAGAATGGAATGAAGAAATTGACATATTAATCAAAGACTGTCATATCCAAATATGGCAAAATCTCCTTCATGGGAGAAGCCTAAGACTGTAATTAAAGTGGTCTTCTGTGAGCAGATAGTTTGTTGTAGGTTGTGGTTCACCTCCTTCCACCATAAGTTGTGGATGGCTGTGGCCTTGAAGCTCTGGGATGCTACTTGATCTCTTGGCCATAGTCAGTATATAGCGACTGCGGTCACCTCAGTCAGCTTTGAAAACATACCAGGCACCTCTGGCGTGCGTCAGCACAGCCAGACTTAGTATCCAGGTAAGCCTATGGTGGAGATGCACCCAAATACTTAAACGAGCATGAACCATGAGGCTTTATGTCTAAATGATCAAAAGACAGCATTTGAGACTTGGTTCGGGACGCTGAAGGCATCATGACTGTAAAAGTATCTTGAGGAATTCCAGAGATAAGAAATACTACCATACCCTATCAATTTCTAAAGGGGAAGCTTTTAGCTGAGGTCTGAGGTATCCTGAAAAGGAGTAGTAAGTTAATAATGCTAGGTGACTTTTAGTAGTTATAATCAATAATTCCTTTATATAACACTGTTATGAAACAGTGCAATATTGAGCTACTCCTGAGATCAGAATTAAGAAGAAACCAACTTACAACAGACCTTCCTGACTGAAGTACCTTAACTGTAGTGCATTTAAAAATCTATTTAACATCCGAACAGAGTTGTTAGTTCTAATTTGAAGACCTTCTTTACTGGTCTAGGTGTTTCTTACTGCCACATACCAAAGGCATTTTTCACTTGCCTAGGTGATAATATTCCTATCTTGAGATATACTCACTCACACAGTGAATCACTTGGCACTTGGATAGTGAGCTAGCTTGAAAGGGTATCAGGTTATTTTCAACAGCTGACATGCTCTGGTAATAAATAAATTGTCCTGTTTATTTACATATTTTCATCCTTTTACTAACCTATAGTTGATGGATTTCATTTAAAACCCCTAGAGATAATGCATTATTACTGAATAGAAATAATGTACTGTTACAAAGATAGATAGAAGAGATATATTACAATACCACGAAACATGCTTCATTATATTGAGCATATATGAATGAGAACTGAATACAGCGAGGGGATGAAAGAGAGAGAGGCATCTCTCTTTCAGTCTCTATCTGTAGATAAAGCCACAGGCACAGCTATTGGTCTACTTATGAAAATGTGATTGTAACAAGTAAGGATTCGAAGTACTATGTATTTCTCTCTGAATTAGAATAAAGAGATTATTTTTTTTTTTTGCAATGGGAATATTTGAAAAATGAGGTGGAAAGGCCTTGATAGAACATGTCTAAGTGGTAGATAAACAAGAATTAAAAGCAGTGGGTAAAAGTAACTTGATCTTCCCTAGATGTTAGATATTGCACTTTGTGTTGTAATGTTTTTCAAGCATATTTGCAATTTGTCCTGGGTGGACATTTCTAAAACATTAACCTCCAGGAATGTAAGTACTGCTCACCTAATCCACAGAAATAGTTCTGCTCCAAAACAAGATCACTTTTAGTCTGACTCTACACTTGAAAGGTTGGATATATTCTTTCCTGCATTTGAAAGTAGACGTGATAGTCACAAATATGGCAATAAGAACAGTTGCTGTTTGGTTCTTAATGCCAGTGATTACACATGGATTGTTTGCAATTAAAAGCTTCCCAAAAACTTACAAATACAATTAAAAATTCTGGCTTAGAGTAGTGGCCAGCGAATGGCAAGGACTTGCAATGGCGCTATTTGATTGTTAAGATGTAGCAGTAAGAGAGAACTGGACTGGTATCAGGGTGGGGATGGCAGAGGTTGGCTGAGCAGGTGCTGAGTAGTGAAAGGGGAGCATGGTACCGCTGNTCCCTTCAGTTATTTGTAGAGAGCAATGAGGTCTCCCCTCAGCCTCCTCTTCTCCAGGCTAAACAGCCCCAGCTCTCTCAGCCGCTCCTCATAAGGCCTGTTCTCGAGCCCCTTCACCAGTTTCGTTGCTCTTCTCTGGACTCGCTCCAGAGCGTCAACATCCTTCTTGTGCTGAGGGGCCCAGAACTGGACACAATTAAAAATTCTGGCTTAGAGTAGTGGCCAGCGAATGGCAAGGACTTGCAATGGCGCTATTTGATTGTTAAGATGTAGCAGTAAGAGAGAACTGGACTGGTATCAGGGTGGGGATGGCAGAGGTTGGCTGAGCAGGTGCTGAGTAGTGAAAGGGGAGCATGGTACCGCTGTCAGGGAACTGATTTTAAAAAGCTGTGCAGAGTAAATGTACCCAATGCATTTGGGGCTTTCCTCCATGACCACTATGAAGGAGACTCTACCTAAGCCTATAGACAGGGATATTTTGCCTACTCTACACCTCCGTATTAAACCTAATACACAGCATTAAGAAGTGGCCTGGGTACTGCCTTTTTTTTCGTCCTCTTTTCAGAGGATTGCGGGCTACCAACCATTTCTGAGCTGACTCCTTAAATCTGCCTCCTCCTAGTGCATAGGAGAGCCTTGAAGTCCTCCCACAAAGAGGGCTTTCAGATGATCTGTGGTCATCTCTTTAGAAGACTGAAAGAAGAGAGCTGTTATGGTTAATGGACTGCCTCAGGCTGGAGGCAGGAGCTGGAGGTTGCTGAATCGGGAAGGGCAGCAGTAGAACACATTGCAAAATCAGGGACNTGTGATTGTAACAAGTAAGGATTCGAAGTACTATGTATTTCTCTCTGAATTAGAATAAAGAGATTATTTTTTTTTTTTGCAATGGGAATATTTGAAAAATGAGGTGGAAAGGCCTTGATAGAACATGTCTAAGTGGTAGATAAACAAGAATTAAAAGCAGTGGGTAAAAGTAACTTGATCTTCCCTAGATGTTAGATATTGCACTTTGTGTTGTAATGTTTTTTCAAGCATATTTGCAATTTGTCCTGGGTGGACATTTCTAAAACATTAACCTCCAGGAATGTAAGTACTGCTCACCTAATCCACAGAAATAGTTCTGCTCCAAAACAAGATCACTTTTAGTCTGACTCTACACTTGAAAGGTTGGATATATTCTTTCCTGCATTTGAAAGTAGACGTGATAGTCACAAATATGGCAATAAGAACAGTTGCTGTTTGGTTCTTAATGCCAGTGATTACACATGGATTGTTTGCAATTAAAAGCTTCCCAAAAACTTACAAATACAATTAAAAATTCTGGCTTAGAGTAGTGGCCAGCGAATGGCAAGGACTTGCAATGGCGCTATTTGATTGTTAAGATGTAGCAGTAAGAGAGAACTGGACTGGTATCAGGGTGGGGATGGCAGAGGTTGGCTGAGAAGGTGCTGAGTAGTGAAAGGGGAGCATGGTACCGCTGTCAGGGAACTGATTTTAAAAAGCTGTGCAGAGTAAATGTGCCCAATGCATTTGGGGCTTTCCTCCATGACCACTATGAAGGAGACTCTACCTAAGCCTATAGACAGGGATATTTTGCCTACTCTACACCTCCGTATTAAACCTAATACACAGCATTAAGAAGTGGCCTGGGTACTGCCTTTTTTTTCGTCCTCTTTTCAGAGGATTGCTGGCTACCAGCCATTTCTGAGCTGACTCCTTAAACCTGCCTCCTCCTAGTGCATAGGAGAGCCTTGAAGTCCTCCCACAAAGAGGGCTTTCAGATGATCTGTGGTCATCTCTTTAGAAGTCTGAAAGAAGAGAGCTGTTATGGACTGCCTCAAGCTGGAGGCAGGAGCTGGAGGTTGCTGAATCGGGAAGGGCAGCAGTAAAACACATTGCAAAATCAGGGACATGTTCTTGGTTACACTGTATGTGAGTATATGGAGCAGAGGAACCATTTTCACCTTCCTGCTCTGGAAGACAGCTGAATGCCAGTTCAGTGTCTGGCATAATATAAAGTATCCTGTGGCCCAGAAAGTAGAGCATCTAGGGCTACGGGTGCACACTGTATGTATACTAACTAGTTGGTCATTGCCAGAGTACTACTGCAGCTATTCTGCCAGCACATATCTTACTCCAGCACTAAAGAGACCTGCTGCATAACAGCCAGGTAGTTTTGCTTTACTGCTCATATGCTCTACTGGACTTCTCAGTAGGGGTGCACTGCATGAGCGACTCAGAGTGGTTGAGGAGTTGTGGTCCAAGCTTCTGGCCTTCTGGGTCACAGGGGAGATGAGGCAGAGCGAGTGGCAACCTGAAATGCACCACATACAAAGGAGAAACTGCCAAATGTCCACCTGTGCTTCTAGTGAGCAAAAAGAAAAGGAAACTTTTAGAAGGGGAAATCATTTGGTATACAAAAACTAACAGCCTGCTAAACAGTGCATAGATGCATTTTTCATTCAGCTTAATGACAACTAGGAAAGGCTGGCAAGCTGATTTCTTCAACTTACTGAAGCATTACACTAGTATGGGTATTGGCTCTGGCAGGCATTGTGTGCTGTTTCATTTGTGAGTGAAAGAAGCTGTCTGCATTTCAAGGATTCACGGTGAAAACTGTAGTCAATTTGTGGCAGCGTAATAAGGTGGTCTATTGTCTTGCTTTTGGAAGTGGAAAATGAGCTCTAGGTCTATAACTTTCTATCATAGAAGCACCTGAAGGATCAGCAACATCCATATCCTCACTCGTGCTGTACCCCTTTGCTTTGTCATGTGTGAGCACATGTCTATACCCCTACTGGGAGGGAGAGAATTCAGCTCTGGCATCAGGGCCTTCAGCTTTGCAGGTCTTCAGCCTCTGGAGTTGAGGCTCCCATGAAGCACCAAGGGTCATAATGAAGGGCATATTTTGAAAGCTTAAAGAATAATGCTCTAATCAAATTAGTTAGGGGTACATCAAAACCCCACAATATTTTCATGGAAATAAATCACACAAAATGATATCGGAGTAGTCACACTATAAACAACTGGATGTTTTAATGTCTGTAATGCAGTTCTCCAAACCTTCACTCTACATATTTTCCTCTGGAGATTAGGAAGTGTGGTGCTTACATTGCACAGAAAAATGCAGAAATGTTTTTGCTCTATTAAGTTATGTGAAGGAATAGGAGAAGATATTCCTTTAAACAATAAGTAATGTCAAAAATTTTCCATAACAAAGGGAGGAAAATATGTTTCTGAGATGCAGTAAAAAGGTGTGTCGTTGGCAACATTTGACTAATGACTCTGATCCGTAGAAAGAGCTGCAGGAGTGAGCTCAGAACTAGCTGTTATTAATTATCCATTTATTTATGTGCCTGCACAGTGATCAGTTATTTTGGGACAAAGCATTGTTCAGTCTAGAGAATGGCAAAAGAGGGAGGTGGAAAGCAAATGAACAAAAAGGCAATGTAAAAACTGTGTCAAACCAATGTTCATGTCTTCCCTGTGACATAAGTTAGTGGCTCTGCCTGATCTAATGGAGTAGAAGCTGCCTTCTTAAATTTAAAGGATCAGAATTGTGAAAGGAAAAATATCACAGTATCAATAGCTAGCTGTCTTCAAGATTGAATAAAGTTAATCCTGAGACAAAAGGAAATAATTCTGTGCAGTAAGAGAAAATGGTACTGTTAAACACTTGATGAAACGTGCATAAATTACTGAGAACCAGAACGCTCCACCATGGTATTCAGAAACCAAAGTCAATTAAATTTTTTAATTTACACTGAATTTCATCATAACCTTCTATAGTCACTGTTAACTCAGAAAAGTCAAACTGCTTTAAGCCAGTAGTGCTTTCTCAATGCAAATAAAGAAAAACATGCTGGGCTATATAAGGAGAAGCATGGCCAGCTGACCAAGTGAAGGTACTGTTTGCCTGTTTCTGGCAGTGTTGAGGCTGTACTGGAAGACTGTCCAATTCTGGACTTGCAGTTAAAAAGGGAAATTGCAAAAAGAGACAATCTCCAGTCAAGATGTCCAGAGAGGGATCAGGATGGCAGGGGCCACAAGATCATTACCTGATATAATGGATAACAGGGAGCTGGACTTGCTTTGAATGAAGAAAAGGGAGCTAAGAAACTATCTGATAGTAGCCTGTACCTGCCTGAATGGCAAAGATGACAAAGGTAAAATTTTCTCTGTGGTAGCAGATGATACAAGAGCAAGTAACAGCCACAGACTGTGGATTTGGCACTTCAAGAACTGGGCCATAAGAAAAACCTTTTTGTTAGCTGGGATGGTGGAGGATTTTAAAAGTCAGCTAGATCAGACCTTGGCTGACCTGATTTAGTGTTGCTGATAACACTGAGTTTTCTGCAGGCTACATCTGTAATGAATGACAGAAAATCTCTTTGACATGGGTTCTGCTGCACATTAGGAATGTTTGAGGCTGTACTGCCTTTATTGTTACATACTCTCATGATGAGGGGAAAGGAACCACACAGAGTTTCTATTATAGGTTCATTATAATATGCAAGCCCACTAGAGCCAGATGGGACATGGATTTCTGGTTTAAGCTCTCAAATCCAACAAGCAGTGAAAAATCCTGTCAGATTACTTGTATTGGCTTTACTTTGTCAGCCTTCTTGCTTCATTGCTATATAGTGCATTTGCCAAAATACCGTTAATGGGCATCTTGACTTCTAAAGAGCGAAATCTTTATATAAAGAATTTGCCTGGATTTCAGCAAAAGGGAAGCATCCAATGAGAAATCCTAAGTGAACTAAACCTGTGCTGATGGCAGAAGATTTCTTGCCTGACTCTCACTGAAAACAATAAACTTTAAAAAGATATTTAAATAATGTATTTAATGAAGTTTTATGCTATCATACCACATGGTGAGAATTGTTTGTAATTGCTTGCAAGCTGCTGAATTTGCAATGAGTGCCCATTTATAACTTACAATAGTGAAAAAGAAAATAGACTGACTTTGCATTAGCTTTCCCTATTTCTATTACATAAATTCATTGAGACCTAATTAAAACTCTATTTGATCAGAAAGCAAGAAACTGAACAAGGGTTTGCAAGAATTTGGCAGATATAGTCCAGTATTTCTTAAGCAGCTACATTATGGATTTAAATGGGATATTAATTATGTAGGAAAATTAACTTCCAGAAGTAATTAACATAATCACTCTCTGAAAAATTTAACCAGAATCATTAAATTATTTCTCACAACCTATCCAGACGTTGATGAAGACCAGGGAATTGAATAAATTGAGGGGTCCCCTCCCAGTTCTGCCTTACTGAGAGCTGATATTGAAATCAGTGAAGGATATAAAGGAACACCTTCTATCTCATTTTTGTAAGTGTTTCATCTCCTGTTCTCTACAGACTTGGAGATTCTTGGTGGTCACAGTCATACTAAACAATAGGAGACTGAAACTGGCCTACAACTAAATATATACTGGGCTATCTTAGTGCAGTCAGTGATGATTATGTGAATTTCAGGTCTATTCATGTAAATTTTAACTTGACTGCTTTTTTAGGACACAAAGAGGCATACCTAGTCATCAAAATTTTAAAAAGCAAGGCACACACAGTATGTTTTCCTCATCGTATACCTTTGAATTTTCTGCTATGAAATGGAGGTCTTCTGTGGGAGAAATTCCTGCAGTGGCAAACTGTTAGATTTACTCCACTCTGCTTTACTGCTGTTGCTGTGGAACTAGGGGCCTGGGGGAAATTTGTGATGTTGTCAGGTCTTCAGAAGCTTCTGTGTCATGTCTCCTGCCTCTTGTATGAAAAGGAACTAATCAAAGCAGTGGAGGGTTACAGCCTAACTCCTTACTATTTAATAAGTCATCAGCTCTGGTGGTAGGTTTTTAAAGGCTTTCACAGAAAATGGAATTGTTCTATGTAATAATTTTATTTACAAACTGGGTAGAATCATTGTATATCTGTGTTATCTTTCTTGTTTAAATTCACTTACTGATCCAAATGCGGGTTCCTGGGGTTAAAAAATGAGAAGCAGAACAACAAGCCAGTGGTTTCAAGTGAGTCACCTCCCAGTAACCATGTTGGAGAGGTGGAAAGTTAGTGGAGTTGCTAAAACCAGAATCTGCTCAGGAGCTTTAGCTGGTTACAGTGGCTTTCTGGATAAGACTTGTAAGCCTGAAAGTGCAGAGATTCCAATGGGGTGTTGGTAACTCTGCAATGAGGATGTGGTTTAGAGTCACCTGTGAGTTGCTTGGGAGAAGATCAAATGGAGTTAGAGATTTGTGCCTGAGGCAGTTGGCTCCAACTTGTTTTGAGAGGAGAGAAAACCATGTGAAAGGCAGGTTTCTGTGGAGGCATAATCACCTCTTTAAAACGAGGTGGAAGTGTCAGATGGCTTCCTGGCCATATGTGGAGCCAAAAGTGTATCATGAGGGACAGGGATTGTATTACAGGGATAACACCAAGTAATTCACAAACCTGAACATCCTCCTTCCATGTGATTTAAAGATCTAAAACCTTGCTATCAAGGCAGAAAATCCTGAATATACAGGTTTCCTCTTTTGCATATTTTGTTAGCAAGAGTCAAATGAGCAAACAACATAAATAAATGTGCAAAACAAGATAAAATTAAGTAGATTAGTATCAAGACACACAAAAATGCTATTTAACAAACTACTTAAGCTGACTGGACTAAACTAGCCATTTTTAATATGTTCCATACCATAAACTGGAGAAGCAGAGGTCATGTTTACTTATCAGCCCATCAGACCTATCATTAACTTAACTTGTTCATAATGATGGTATAAGAATATTTGTATCCTGGCAAATATTGTATGTGTCTATGTATACATACACAGTCTAATCCTTTGTGAATGCATTCACTACTAAGATTACAGTGTTGATGGCGTATAGAGTGTTCATCCTCTAAATTCACAAAGAAAATTCAGTGTTTATGCCTAAGCACAACCTAAGAATACATAAAATATTCTGATGCAGCTAAGGGGGACAGAGATTCCTGTATCTAACTTGTGAAGAGTAATGTACACACAAATAACAATTTCATACTGCAACACTCTGCAGCCTGTCAGATTTGTCTTTATATGTGTTTTTAGACAATGAAATTATAATAGGGAATGTCACTTGAGAAACCCTAACAAATTGCCAATGTTTTCCTAGAATTTAGGATTACTGAGTTACCACATTGTGGCATCCTGAAAGTGAAAGGATGCTGGATGTTTCACTTATGGATGTATAGTGTCTTGCCCAGTACAGACAGTCTTTAGTCATGTAAGTCATTTCAAGGAGCTTGTAAAACCATTCACTTGGAACTAGCTTGGGAGTAAAAGGTTTTCGCTTAAATGCATTTTTCAGTGGCTTATAGAAAAAACTAAGGAATTTGATGGTCAAACCAGAACATCCAGTTAGTGCTAGTCAATGGAAATGTATGGACTCTCTAATGCCACTGAAATATATGTTTTTGTTGGTGGGCTTCTGGCTCTTTTTCTCTTTAGTGAGTATGATCCAGAGCTGCATTACAGCTCCTGTCCACCCAGTGACCAAGTGAGTGCCAAGACATAGTGTTACTCTTCATTAAAATGGAGGGTGTAATGCCTCTGGCATAAGTATGCAATGATAGTGCACAATGGATGCAAGTACATTTATCTGCATCTCTCATTACTCAGCATGGCAACAGGTTGAATCTGAAATACTCTGAGGAGGAAAACAGTATTTTTAAAGTACATAATTTCATGGAGCATTTCAGTTATCTGAAATCCAATTTTATGTTGATAACTGCCTGACTTTAATTGGGGTAAAGCTTCCTTGAGTGAGAAATCTGTAAAGATGTAACTTCAGGATACCAAAAATACAGTCACAAGTATGAGACATGGTAACATTTCTGGCTGGAATACTCTAGGAACCCATTGCTACACTATGTTGCAGTCACTTCTGTAATTGCACTGTTTGTATATGCTAAACCTATTATTATGCAAGGATCTACATAACTCTACATAGTTTCTAGAGAATTATTTTGATCTATACAATTTTCATTAGATGGCCATTCAGTGTTTCAGGGGCCTGTTATGCAAATTACTATTCATAATAAAAATTACCAGATAATATAATGGGTTTCTTACTCTTGTTTAAATGAACGGATAATTATCCAAGATTAGGACAAGAAATGAAAAGCCATTAAAAGGATAGGTCAAATGGAATCTAACAATCATATACAGTAACTTTCCTCCAGGCTTTTGTTCAGTGAGATCATTCTAGCTCTGTATATTTCTGCATATGAGAAGTAATAAGTATCTTACATCTAGCTAGGTGAAGCTAGAAATTTTTGTCTCTATCTTACATCTTGGAAGATGTTGATTACTCTCTGCTATTGGATCTTTGTAAACAAGGACATCTCTTTTTTGTATTTTAGTTACTTTTTTCTTCACCCATTCTGACAATTACTCTGCCATTATTTATTAATAGATAGTTATTTTCCACTCTCATTTTTGGATAGTCTTTGACCTCTGGCAAGACATGCTGTGTAGGTTTTCACAAGTTAGTATTTCTTAGTAGATTATTCAGAGAAAGACTGGGCAGACAGTAATTAAATAATCACAATGTAGATTTTCAGGGATGAAAATCAACATAAAAATTCCACAGGCAGTACTGAATAGCTAATAGACACAGAAGTATATTAATTTTAATTGTATCATATTTATCCGTTGGAAGGAGGAAGGTGTAGCCTTTATAAAGCATTAAGCAAAGAACAGAGCTTTGTGTCACAGGCTGTTAATTCAGTCCCTCATGGAAAATCACTGCCAGAACAGGAATTTGTTGAGTATACAGAGTATTGCTCTATATTCCTAAAATGTACAGTAGATCTCTGGGGTGACTGTTAATTGTTTTAACTGTCACATTTCATATTTTATATAAATACAAATGGAATGACAAAGATATTGAAGAGAAAGACAGAGCCATTACATTTTTCATTAAAAAATAATAGTGGGTTGATAAAAGCCCAAGCACTGTATTTATGGTGATAGGAATTCCACTGGTGGTAGGCTCAAGTTAGTGTTTGCCACACAAGTAGCTTTTTAATTTTTTTTTTAATCAAGTCCTGTTAAACATTTCTCTTAAAATATGGCTCCGATGTCTGCATACACAGCAGTGTTCACATTTGTCTTGTGATTGGAGATTGTGGATGCAAGATTGTGCCAGAAGATTTCTTCCAGTCAAGACATTAACAGAAATGACACCTTCCCTGCAATATTTGTGGTATTAGCTATACTTAGAAAGGGAAGAAGTACAAATGTGGCAGTAGATTTATCTACTGCAGTCTGTACATTTCCAGTTTATTGTAGGGCTCACTGTATGTCTGGGAAACATCACTAATTTTTGAAATGTGATGTACTTTTTTCATTGCCCTGTAGTTCTGAGATTGTAATGTTAAAATAACAATAGTAACAAGAGCTTATTTATTTCCCCACAGGACCTCTGATCGTGTCCTGAAAAATCTAAGTCTTGTAGGGACTCTGTTTCTGTAAACAATTTTATTAAGTCAGATACTTTCATCACAACTGTTACCCTTCCCTGAGGGAGGAATATTACCTTTTCCATTTTGTTTTGATTATAGCTGAACCTTGTCGACTTATCAAGACTGAAATTTACTCTATCCACTACTTTCTCAGGTAGATATCACACGAGTCCCCAAAACGTCTATATCTATGAGCATATCCTCTGTCAGATCTTGTGAGGGTATTAGAAAATAATTTGCAGCTATCCACCTTGTCTTCTTTGAAAGGAATTAGTAGCTCATTGGATGAAGACGTTCATACTCTTATTTGAGTTCAGAGACTGGAGAGTGTACGTACATTTTACCTTTGAAGTTAGAACTCGTTAATTTGTATTTTTCCTGCAGGGGTTGACATGATTAGCCAAAAATCTTTTGTGCAGTTCATCACAGATTCAACCTTAGCTTCAAAATCACCAGGGAAGTCTCTATAAGGCTTAGGATCTGGGTAAGATGTGTGAACATTTAAATGAATATCTGTGATATTACATGCAGAAAAAAACCCGGGATTTGACTGGCTGAAACAAGTCCCTTTGATAAAAGAAAAGCAGTTGCTCTTGTTATTTCTTTAACTTCTGCTTATCAAAGGCTTTATTTGCTTTTTTGTTTAAACAAAGAATGACTATACTTCAAGATCAATATATTAATTGTTTTCCCACTGCACTGAAAATAGCTTAACTGTGATAATTTGTTGTTAAAATCTCCCTAAATTTGCAGAAAAAATCTTATTTACTTCTATTTAGACAAGTTCTGAGTTGAAAATTAAAAGAAAAATATTTTATTTATTATGATAATTTACAATATGTTGTTATTGCAAGCCAGGTACATTTAGGTGAGATCTCTCTTTACATAGGATATTCTTCAAACAAAACAAAAAACCTCAAGAAGATATTCCTCTGGGGAAGATATGGTAGAAACATTTGTACAGTGGTTGCAATGAACATCCTTATACCATGTTTAAACTGTTAGGAATCTGAAATTCGACAAGTTTAGGGTAACTTTGCTTGAAAATAAAGTGAAAGATACTGTTAAAAAAGACTCTTAAAAACTGGATCGTATTACCTTAAATTTAATTTCAAAGTCTGTTAATAAACAATACAAAATTCTACTCTTTTAGAGCTAATTCCCAAGAAAAGGAATATCAGGGACAGAGATGGAACACTTGCAAACTATAACTGTGGGCATATGTCAGGTAGCTTCAGTTCCCCTTACTCTTATATAACTATTTTCCTACTGTGAAAGAAAGCCACTCCCTTTAGCTCAGCTACTGTGTGTAGGAAGCCTTCTAAAGTTAGAGCAGATTGGTCAGTTTTCTATCTGGATGCTTGGAATGAACTTCTAGGGCACTTTCCTCCTCCTTCTGCCTTGTTAATGACTCAAGGCCCAGTCCTCCTCCAGGCTGTACTTATTAAAAGGCCAATAAAGATGCTGAGAACTAAAGAATGTTTTGTCTGGGAGTGGTAACTGCAATTCGATGTACCAAGAAGCAGAGAATTATTAATCTTACAAGTGTCAATAGCCCCATCAACACCTATAAAACACAGGTAAGTGACAAGAGATAACACTCAGAATACCACTGACAGAATGTTACTGGGAGTGAAAATGTCTTCCTCAACCTGCACACTTCATTCCAGTCCCTCCTTGCTCTAATCTAGTGCAGCAGACAGGGTAAGGGAAATCAAAAGTCTGACTCTTTGAGAGGGCAGGATTTGTTGTGGTAATGTAGCATCTGTGTAATGTAGAGGGCATTTTCTGCAATCACTGTTCCTTTGCAAACATACTCAGACTATATATATGTATACATATCTTCAAATGTATTTCAGGCTGCTCAGTTCTAAATATTAGAATTTAGAGCCTTTAAAGAAGTTTTTGCATCCATAATCTTAAAACAGTCCTTTTGCAGCCTCACTGGAGAAAAAAAAAAACACCTTAAAGCTTAAATGAATAAGCTCACATTTAGAAGCCAAAAAAAATGGCTCTCACCAGAAGTACCCTGCCTGTTTTAGAATTGTGGCACCAGAATGTGGCTGTATTACTGAGTCTGCTACAAGATGTCACGTTTCAGACTTTACCTCTACTTTTTTACCCTCCACCCTGCTCCCTAGGAGAGCTCACGTGCACACAATGCAGAATTTGTGTCCTAAAAGTGTGTTTTCCACATGCAGGGTATTACAAGAGACAACTATGTGTTTGCCTTTCATTTAAAATGAATTGGAGGAAGCTGTTTGATTTCCACTTGTGCCATTAGAAACCTTCCCCTACTGCTTCTTTGCAAATATGTTCCCCCTGGTATCTCCTCCCCTCACTTACAGTAGAGCTGGATAACTGGAAATGTGCCATTTTTTCTTACTCAAAGGCAGGAGAGGAGCCATGCTGTGCTTATTCCCCTTCATTCTATGGAGGCTTTGATGGAACATAGACTGCTATTCCTGTTCAAAGTCATGGAATAAGAGCATTAAATGACACCAGGGAAAGGACTAGAGCAGAGGGAGTTGATCTGGCTTTGGGGAATTTGTTACTGAAAATCGCTGCAAATGAATACCAGAGGTGATAAAATTTATTAGTGTTATCACAGTTTTATTGTTATCTGTTCTTGATGTTTCTGTGTCACTTTATGGCCTCAGTTGTGATGAGGATTTCACTGTGTAAGAAAAGGAGAGTCTGTTCTCCTGTAAGTGGCAATCTAAGTTTGTATTTGGCTGCCTCCTTAACTTCATATTGAAAACTTTGTTTTAAAATTTGAACAAAAGCCTTGAGCACTTCTGGTACTGCTTTTTGAAACAATTTGAAAATTAAAAAAGATAAGGTGGGGCTTTTCTATGTACCATGCTTTGCTGAAGATTCAACTTTAGATGGAGTTAAAGCCATGAAGATAGCTCCCTGAAGAACATCACCCATGATTTGACACCGTGTTGTTTCTGGCAGTGATACTAGCTTTAAGGTTTTCCAGGTCTACTGTGCTCCTATGTCCTGCTACTCCATGCCTCTTCTGCTTCCTGACTCATCATACAATGTATACTAACACAACTGTTTTATAGGGATGGTCTACATCCTTGTTTTTTTCAAGTTAGATCACATATCTGACCTGATTCAGAGCACAAGCTTCAACTACATTTTTCTTATGTGAAGGATTTGGGAACTGCTCTGGTAAAGCAGTTGGGATACGCGTGGGAATCAAAGTAAAAAAAAAAACACATTAGATTGGAGTGGATCTCTGAAGGACCAGCCTGTGGCTCAAGACTGGGTTGACGTCAAAGATACAACAGGTTGCTCCTGACTTTATCCAGTTAGATTTTAAACGTCTTTAATGATATAAAATCTGTAACCTCAGCTCCAGAACCTTTACCACAATAGTTCTGCAGAGAACAGTACAAAGGTTGCAAGCCAGCTGTATTATATTTTGGTAGCTCAACAACTCTTGGGGCTATCACCCCTTCTGTTCCACTTTAGCTTCAGAAATATTAGTTTGTGTCTTAGAGGACTAATAAAAGCTCTGAAAGGTTGTTTCACTTTGACTAATAAGACTTTCCTCATAGCATGGCTGATTATCTCAGGAGATGCACGTTGATCGGTCTGCATTACTTTCAGTCTGTAATCAGCCCAGGTAACTATTCTGTAGGTCTAGTGAGGTTCTACTCTGTATAGGTTTCCCTTATTGCTTTTGGATGATGTGCAGATGATATTAATAAGAGGGCTTGGGAATATGAGCCAGTATGAGCCAGACTTCTCTGTTCATGTCAGTGATTTGATCCAACTCCTAAACTAATATCCAAAATAAAGAGAGCTGAAAAATCAACTAAAGCTATTGCAGAGCTTGTATCAGTCCATTTGCTTGTGCATTAATTCTTTTCTTAACCACATGGAAACAGCCGGGTACATGATGTATGACACAGCAAGTGAAGGGTTTCTGTTTGTGCAACAGGGCTGCCAAATATTTACATTTTATTCAAGCTACTGGAAGCAGCTGAGAATTAAGTATGCCAGGCAAACCGAATCTGACTGCAAAACAATGATTCATTCAGTTAATTTGTCACTTAGCTGAAACCTGTTTTCAATTTTAAAAAAGGAAGGAAGAGACAAGAACTCAGTCCATTAGCTTCTACCCATTCAGTGCTGAAATTGTCCCCCTTCATGTAAAGAAAAACAAAAAAACAACAAAAAAGGAAGGATATTTATAGAATATTATTTAAGTTAAACGTAGGCACAAACTGCTGAAGAACTTTATGCAGGCTTATTTTTTGAAATCCATAATCACACTCCTAGCTGAACTGATGTACAATCTTGCTTTTCTCTATTGCTTACAGAGTGAACTGAAGAGTAACAGCTCTGCTCTTTGGTGCAAACTGGGAAAGAGCAATGCTGATTCATACTAGACTTACAAAAACATTTGGGATGCTGAAAGGTGGATCTAGGTTGACTTCAGTAGGAGCGACCTATCCTTGTTAGGCGTCTGTGTCTTTTCTTTGCTCTTTAGAAACAGACCATTCTGGGGCCTGGGAAACCTGCCTGTCCCTAGACCCTAACACGAAGATGCTGTGCTGCCCAAGGAACAGACCAGCTGATAGAAGACTAGAAGCAGCTAATGACAGCACAGCTGCTCTCACCTGAATTAGAAGGTACTGTTGTGATTGTTTCTGACTCACTGATGTTGCTTGTTATAGTATGATAAAATGTTATTATTGGTCAAAATATTCTCCCTATTATGATACAAGCATTTCTGTTTTCCAGTTCATTGACAAAGTAAATATGATCAAAAAGCATTTCTTGTTTTGGTGCAGATCACTTTCTAATTAGAAATATCTATATCTCTTGAATTCATGTTTACACAGGCTTTCCAGGATTAGAAAGTGCCGAGCAAGGCACTTTGATCACATCACAGTGCAAGGTCTTTGAAGCATCCGTGTTAGCACTGCTGAGTCTTACCTGTACAGATAGAGAGTGGTTGCTTATAAAAAGAGCAAGACCCAGCCCGTTTCACTTCTCCTGTGGCACTGCTTCCTTTGGTGAAGTGACAGTCTAGGAGCCTTCAGTTTTGGAGGACACACACTGAGTTCAGACACTTGGAAGAAGTTAAATACTGCCTTGGACTACAGACATGCCAGCTGTAAAAGCTTTTCTTGTTCTTAATAGCACTATGAATTAGTGGTGACTGCTTGGCAGTCCTTTTCCCCTGTCCCTGTATTGTTGTTATCCTAAGCATTGTATAGCATACAAGCTTTTAAGATAGGAATAACAGTCTGGAAGTAGATATTTTAGGCTGTCTGGTGCTTATCTAACAGCTCAAATAAAACTGCCCCATCTTATTCACAAACAGGACATTTGAAAAAGTCTGCAAAACAAAATATAGGGAAAATAAAAGCAATCTAAAATACTTAACAAAAGGCAGACTATTTATCTGAAATCAAGACAAATACATCCAGAAGGGTTCCTAAAAGAAGCAAGATAGATTGTAAATAAATATAAACCAAGCAAAATAGGGAGATAGAAGTAGAAAAAAAAAATCAGGAAATGGTTCAATTCAGAGCCAGAGATACCAGACAAAACCAACAAGTGGAAGAGATGGTGGCAGAGGCAACAAACATGGCTTTGAGAAAAATAGTTTCTCCATTTAGTAAACTATGTATGGAATTTCTTTCAGGTGGGAGGACTACAGTAGTATTTTTCAGGATCTAACTTTCACCAAGTAGATTTGAAACTCTAACAACTTTAAACTGCAATTATCTGTGAAATGAAGAGAAAGGGCATTAGTCAAAACAACTTTGTGGTTTTGGTTCATACAATGACAAGTCCTTTGTGAATTATAGTGGAGTACATAACATTAAGTTTATGTATTTGTCTTGGAAGGAAAACAAAGTGTACAAGCCCAATTTCAGTGCTCTTGTGAAACCTTGCACACACTAAGTAGGGTGTGTAGCCCTGCATGTTGTGCATTAGGTAACTTAGCTGCATATATTCAAGTTAGTATAAGAATTCATTCTTTCTTCATATTTTTGGTCTATAGGCTGTTAGGGATGAGACAGAGTTATCTTACAAGACCTACAAGCATTTGTAAAGCACAAACAAACCACTTTACCTGTAAACTCTTGTTCTTTCACCCTTCCTGAAATGAGCTTGCAGCGGCATACAGAGTGTACTTTTGTCATTACCACTACTGCAATTTCACCTGTTTTTTCTCCTTTGCTCTTTGCTTTGCTGATATACAACTTAAGCAGGCAATCGAAGTCTGTAAGCTAAACGTTTTTTCCTCTTCCACCTCATACTACTGATTTTGAAATGTTTTAAGCACCAAATAAAGTCTATACGACACTCCTCCACTTTTATCTGTACATTTGACAATAATTAATAAGTTCACAATGAAAAGAAACTATTAAAGATATTAGACTGAAGAAGAAAGAACAAAAACACAGTATGAGCTCACTCTGACATAACAGCAGTAGCCATGTGTGTGTTCAGTCACCACATCAACCAATGGGTCACACAGTTAGAAGAACAGACCTTTGTGAAACATTGATTACAATAGAAGAATTTCAGTCTTATCCCCATAACACAATTATTCTTTTAAGTAACGTTAGACAAATCTTCAGCAGTTGTAAACTCTTTCCTGGATTTATTTATTTTCTGGATTCTTGCTGTCATAAAAGAAACAAAAAAAGGCTATTTAAATAAATGATTTATTTTTTTCCTCATTAAAACCTACTTAGCATCCAAGTTCACAGGAAGTTTGTAATCCAGATACAGTTTTGAGTCTGAAAATTATGTATACTGACTCTTTGTATATGGAAGTATCGAGTCTAAATCTAATGTAGAGATTTTTTTCCCCCTGTATAAAACAACAAACCTTTTTGAATGTTTTGCAATAGATTTAGGGAACTGAATGTAAACAACATTTTTTAGGACTTTGATTGTGAGGAATTATGAAGATGAATTGAAAATGAGATTATTAGTCATGATTTTCCTGTTAAAAATGCTCTAAATACTTGCTTAGGAAAGGAACAGCAGAAAAAAAAAATACTAGAAAAACACATGTAAGTAACTCTGTATCACAAAGATTCTAGAGGGACTAGCCAAGGCCTATTTGCCATCAACAACAGGAATATTACTTGTCACGTTTTTCAGCCTTTTCCTTACAAACCATAGGTGTCTGTGAAGGTTATGATTACTTCACAGTAGTTCACTAACAAATATAAAGATTAAATTCATATAGAATGGCTTGATTAATGCTTTTCTGCTTATAGTTATCAAGTAAATCAAAGTCTTTCCAATTACTTTTCACAGTTGTAGAGATAAAGGATATTTAAATCTTTGCATCTTGTTGAGACACTGATGAAAACTGGTTGGCTTTTACTGTTGCCTATAGGGAAGACTATTAATGACTTTCTCAAGAGCGGTGTTAAGTACTTCCCTCTCTTCATCCCCACCATGTCCTTTTTGGTTAATTCTTAGAACAGTATAATCCTTTCCTGCCAATGCCTCTACATTTTTTCATCATTTGCACAAGAATTTCCCTTCTAGGCTCAATACTAGCTGCAGATTTCTCTAGAAAAAGTCAGCAGGACTCTTTGGTACTCTTACAGAGCTATGGCAATCTTATAAACTTATGCTGCCACAATGCATATTCAAGAAATAAGATCCATTCTGATATTCAAGCCATCTTGCCCCATCTTAATAAAATTCTTTCCCAAGTTCCAAATGTATTTGCTCCCTTTGCATCTTAAAGGAAAAGTGCAACAAACTTTTGTTCAACCATAAAAAGGTGGAATGAATGCAATTAAGCCATTTTAAATATCAATCATTTAAACAAGCAACACACACAAGTGCCCAACTGTTCAGCCAGTCAGTTTTATCAACACACAGGAAAGAATAAACCAAGAGTATTTTAATGGAAAAGCAAGCTAATTTGCAGTCTGCTACAACACACTGCCAAGCTTCTTGAGTATACTCTGATTAGACATGGACTGCAGTAAAATAGCTACCAAGAAGCCACAAATTCTGATGGTATTAGAAAGAAGTCCAGCTTTCCCACAGCCACATTTAGGAAGAACAATAGTCATGAAGGGGGAGTGGTGTTAATACAGGAGCTTAATGGGGCAAGCCTTGCTGTTCATCAGAGAAACTGGATTTTGGATCAGTTCCAAGCCCACTAAAAAATCTTCCAAGGAAAATATTAAATGTGATATAGAACTTGACTCCTTTTTTTTTCAAAAGTAGTGCAACCACTGCAAAGTTGTTTAGGCATTCTAATATCAACAAATAACAGTAAAGAAATCAGAAAATTTATTTAATAAAAATCCCCTTGATTCCATCTGCAACTAATGTACCAAATGCCATTTCTGAAAGCTTTGCAGCTGCAAGGTGACAAAGTAGCTATCAATAAGATAAGGATTGTTCTGTTTAGAACTGTTCTTGCAGTTACAACAGAGAAATGATATATTAGAGACTCCAATGATCTTTCTGGACGAAAGGTTTGAGACAGTTACAGCTGAGATTAGCACTTTGGATAAAAGAGTGACAGGAGATGAAAGAAAACCAGAGACCTGCAAGAAAGATCACAGGATATAAAAGAAAAGACTAAAATATTCTGCTCATACAAATGCAAATAATAATGGAATAATAACCTGTGCACCTGCAGGACAAAATTAAAGCAGTAAAATCTGGATAAATTAGCTGGTTAAAAATTACCTGAGTTTTTGCTGTGACCTGTGAATGAAACCTTTTGTTTTCAAACACTATGAAAAGCAAAAAGCAAAAAGGAAGCCTAGGGATGGAGATGCACTTTTTTCTTCAAGGATCTTGAACATGTTCTGAGAAAAACCCAAATAGTATAAGATTTAGAAGTATGTCAAATATGGCTGGTTTCCAGGAAGAGTCCAGAGACAGGAATCAGATGAAATGTGTGTTAAGGAAGATGCTTCTGAACTAGCTGGAGAGTGTTTGGAAAGATAGATGCAAGTTATTGGCAGTGCACAGTTCTATTTGATAAATTCTACTTGCTCATGACAGCAGCCTCTGTGTCTATATTGACGTTTTGGGGAGAATTCAACTGCCTTTTCCATACAATTCTTTTTCTTTCAGTGTGAAACTGATTAAAGCCATAAACCAGCATGTTGATTTTGAAGCCGTGGGAGGTTTCCATATGTGCAGTATTGGTCTATCAGTGACTTTATGACAAATAATGTTGATGATTGCTAACAGATCACAGTGGTTTGAGCTACTGGCAATATACTCAAATGAGCATTAATACAACATTCTTTTTAATGAGGTGAGATCTGTCATCAACTAAGAATGGTAACTTGGAGATTTTCCTGGAATTTATGTCTACTGCACTTTTGAAGTGTTTCTTAATGAAAGTATCATTTTTTCCATCCAGTAATGCATTGAGTTTTCATGAGGAAAATCAGATTTTGTAGATGTGCCCTGAATGGAGAAGTGAATGCTTCAGTGCCATAATCTGTCTGCACTTCCATGGGAGACTCTTTCTGCTTTAAAGACATCAATGGTCAGGAAGGAACTTACAGAAAGAGAGGAAATTTGGGAAACAATTGTTTTCATTAGGCTTTATACTTTTCCCACATAAGGCATTGAGGGAAGAAATACTGCCCAAGCCACTCCAATAAACTGAACCAAAGCCCACTACAGGGAACGGGAAGATTATCAGGTTATGAATTACTGTCAGTGCATTGTCATCCCAGCTGTTTATTTGCATGTTCACCAAGTAATAACCATTCCTAGTACCAGCACAGTTTGGGAATAGGAAGTTATTCTTTGCTGTGGAGGCCATGGCGATACATGAATTTGTAATAAGTCTCACTGTATTTTCTTTTCACAGAATCACAGAATCACAGAATCACCGGGTTGGAAGAGACCCATCGGATCATCGAGTCCAACCACTCCCACCAAACACTAAACCGTGTCCCTCAGCACCTCGTCCACTCGTAACTTAAACACCTCCAGGGAAGGCGAATCAACCACCTCCCTGGGCAGCATATTCTAGTGCC